>JARBWK010000007.1:122684791-122814069 GCA_030556195.1 Anolis apletophallus
ACATATTTTCAAAACTGATCACGACCGTGGAACAACCATTGCTTTACGGAAAATGTGCAGAAAAGTCTAGATCAGAGAATGGGTATCTGCAGGAGATTAGAGAATCATATTGGATTGCATGAATCTTAGAGAGCTACAACCCCACTGTGCCTTGAAAAAAATACAGTAGAGTCTCGCTTATCCAACATAAACGTGCCGGTAGAACATTGGATAAGTGAAAACATTGGATAATAAGGAGGGATTAAGGAAAAGCTTATTAAATGTCAAATTATGTTATGATTGTTCAAATTAAGCATCAAAACATATTTTACAATTGATAGAAAAAGCAGTTTGATACATGGCAACGTTATGAAGTAATGATGAATTTAGCACCAAAACATCGCAATGTATTTTTAAAAATTATTTTTTAAAAATAATAATAATAATTTCCTCTATTATTTCTTCTTTTACTGTTATGATTTGTTCATACAGATCTCTTGCCACTTTCTTCTCCCCTCTCAAACATTTCCTAATCACCTTCTCAAATGGACTATCCCGTTCTCTTATTTTTTCCCTTTGTCTGAAAATTTCCTGTCTTATGGCCCAGCTTTGGATCCAGTTCTCTGACCCAATCCAGTTCTGAATTTCTTTTTGTTCTACAGGGTTTCCATCCTCTGTGTACAGATCCTCCACTAACCCTTTCCCTCTACTTTCCATTAATCTCAGTGTTCTACCTATGCTTACATCATTGTTATAATTCATTTGCCATATAGTTGCCACCTTGCTTTCGTTGCCTGGGTTTAACTTCCTTTTTTTCCACACTTTTACTGTTCCTTTAAAGGGTTCCTTAAATTCTGTTTCCTCTCTCCTCTTCCATTCCGTAAATATTATTTCTTTTCCTTTAATATTTATTAACTTTTCCATATTTACCCATTTTTTCCATGTATTGTATTTCCAACAATCTTTGTATTTGAAATGCATCAAGGTAAACTTCTAAACTTGGGATCCCCCAGCCTCCCTCTTCCTCTTTTGCATTTAACCATTTGTCCCTTATTCTGGGTCTTTTCCTTCCAACTGCCCATGTTTTTATTCTTCTATCCCATGTCTTTAATGTCTTCCTCTCTACTGCATTTGGTAATGTTTGGAATAGATATAATACTTTTGGTATTATGAACATTTTCAATACCCTTATTCTATCCACTCTTGCTAACGCTTTCCCTTCCCACTTCTTAAGTTGTTTCTCTATTATTTTCCATTTTTGTTTATAATTCCCCTCTACTATACTCTTTAGATTTTTATATATCCACACTCCTAAATATTTTATCTTCTTTAATCCTAATTTTAATCCCGATATTTTTCTAATCTCCAACTGTTCTTTTTTTTGGGGGGTATGAAGACATAATATCTCTGACTTTTCAATGTAAACAAATAATCCTGATATGCTCCTAAATTCGCAATGTATTGAAACAGCTGTGGATCCGGGTGGGAGGCAGACTGCATTGGATAATATAGAATGTTGGATGAGTGAAGGTTGGATAAGCAAGACTCGACTGTACTTAACCATAAATGCCCAAACATCTAAAAAGCATGTTATAAAATTATCCATGTTAATGGACCTTATTGGCTCATTTTATGCCCTGGATAGATGTTTTCTCGAATAGGAAGTGATGTGAAAGTCAATCTAGTAGGCATTTGGGAATCTACACATTTTTTATTTGGGGGGGGGGGGGGTGTTCCCTGTATGCCACATGTAGTCCACAAGTTGCACTTTCCTCACCTCTGATCTAGAAGCTTATATGGAACAATGAATTGTTAAACAGTTGTTGTGATGTGAAAAATTCCGAAGACAGTGATTCTCAAACTTTGTGGTGAGACATAAAAGGGTGGATCAGCACTGGATGACAGCATGATGCACCTGTTCCTGAAGGAGATGGAAACTTCCTTGCTCCAAAAGCTTCCATGTGTTGAATGATTTTTGACATAAATTTTCATATTTCCACATTGGATTAGTTTTCCATCTTCCTGAAGTATTGGGAAAGATGCTGGTACTTAGTTCAAATGATGGTTGCCTGGAGAATATTTAAGCAGAATTAGGGTTTACCTTACTGTTCTCCATTTTCAAATGTCCTTGTTATATTAGCTCCTCAGTCCAAAAATCCTTATGTGCATCAACATGGGAGACAAGCAATGACACATCCACATTTTCACAATTAGCCCTAATGGGAAAAGTAAAACATGCATTTAATTGGATGGTGTCCCATCCAAATGACATCTGTCAAGTTGGAATAGAATTAACTCTGGAACACAATCAGTAGTCCCAGGACAAATGATAATAGGTCCATCTAGTTCAGAATGAAAATGTTCTCATACTCCATCACATGTCTCATGCTCTGGAGCATCTAGTTTCTCCCCTTTGTCTCATTGGTTATTGGGCTTGCTTTAGGAACATCCTAAGGCCTGCACTTACTATTTATTTATTTACATCATTTATATTCCACCCTTCTCATCCCACAGGGGACTCAGGACGGATTACAATGTACATTTATAGACAAACATTCAATGCCATAGACACACAACATATATGGGCAGACACTCAGAGGCAATTTAACATTCCAGCTTCTGGCCACAAGGGGGAGCTGTCACATTCCTTCATTCTTTTGCATACTTCCTGGAGATTTTATGGCCTCATACGTCAGTTAAATTAGCCTCTTCCAAAGTGGTACCTAAATTTTCCTACTTGATAGATGCAACTGTCTTTTGGGTTGCAAAGGTTGACAACAAGCTACACAATTTGGTCAAGAGCTCAACCTGACCTGGGCAAGCTTTGAACTCATGACCTTCAGGTCAGTAGAGATCTATACCTATAGACACAAGCAGTGCAACAAAGTAACAAATTAGAATAATAATGTTTAGTTAGTATTGTTAAAATAAAAAGTATAACATTTCATAATAATTCTATTGCTTGTTCTTTATTTCAAGTTTTATTTCTCATTTTTTCATCCGCTATGAATTCAAAAGTGATGTGCAACAGTAAATATAAAGATATTCTTGTTTTAAAAAGGAGAGAGACTAAAACCAATGACAAAAGCCAATTATAAAACCAATTTAAAGAACACGGGTTATTTAGAATAATTTCGCTTTGGCTGCCCATCAAAATAACAAGGATGGAATCAGCCAACTTAGAAGTGAGTTTCACAAGTGAGAAAGCCTTGCTTTGTACAGCTAGTAGAGTTGTGAGCGGTATTTGTTTCTCCAGTTTCCTTCATTTCTTTTGGTATGTCAGGAGCATGGAACAAGAAGGTCCCCCTCAGTACAAAAATAAGCTTGACACGTGTGCTGTGATCCGCCCCGAGTCCTCTTTGAGGTGAGAATGGCGGAATATGTTATGCAGCAGCATATTTTACCAAGTGTCCCAGTGCCCAAGGTCCAAATGCAAAAGCCTCACAGATCAGAGTAAAAATGAACAGAAAAATCTTTACTCTTTACTCAGCAGAGATGAAACATAAACTTGCAATGTTGCATACAAAAATCAAGCAGTGCAACAAACTTACATAGTCCTTGTAAGAAACACAAAATAAGGCATCTTAATCTTACATCAAATGAAAGAACAAAAATAAACCTTGAGTAAACAGCAATTCCACCATAGCCTCCTTTAGAGTAGCTTCTGCATACTGCTCCTCAGAGCAAAGCCTTTGAGCACAGGTCTCCTCAGAGAAAAGGCTCTCCATAAGCTCTCCAGGATCTATCCTTTAGCATCTTCTGCTGGTGGAACTGTATTCTAAAAACTCATACAGATATAGCCCCTTGGGTGTGGTCCAAGCTTGCTTGTTTACTTACATTACCAGCTGTACATGATAATTACCACTATAAGGTTTTCTTCACCACACACACTTGGTCCTGCAAAGACTTATCACAACAGAATATAAATAAAGTATTATTATTATATTATTAGCAAGCGCGAGTAATTCCTGGCCTGCTTTTTGGTATCACAGTTTAATCTTTTTAAATTAATTCCCCAGCAAACAAAAAGTAAATCCTAATTCCTGAAAACTACTCTTTTCCACGCGGTCATCACTGTTCCTTACCTGGATGTGGAAAGCCTCCTTAAAATGCCTTGGAGGGTGCATGACAGGCTGGCATGGTGTAGTGCCTGCAACCGAGCGCCTTCCAGAACTTGCCTTCTTGCCTTGGGAAGAGAGTACATATGTAGTGTGCAGGCCCAGAAAGCACACACACCTGTCACTGCATGCAGCCAAGTGCCTCCTCTAGAGTAGAAACAGCAGTAGAAATAAGCTTCCTTAAAGTGCATACTGGAAAGGGGAGCCTGAATGGGAAACCCTGCTCCCCCGCCATAATGGGCTGATAGAAAATGGATCTTTCGGCTCCCCAGAATGAAAACATATCTGTTCTCCTGATTTCTGGGGGATCCCCAAAAAAATGGATCGAGGCTCCCATTGAAAGCCGGGACATGAAACAGGTCAAGGTTTACCCCAAATACACTACCCTAACAGGCAGTAGCTTAGACCATGGGGTAGAGACATGTAAAGACCTTTACTGACAATGTCAAATTCCAGGAAGTATTATATGGGATGATATGCTGACAAAGCTGCCTTTAACTTTCTACAGAGGTCAAACCAAGTACCTTGAATTGAGCTTGGGAACAAACTGGAACCATTTTTTTAAAAGACTGGTGATGCATAGTCTCTGCAAGACATCCGGGAAAACATTTTGGCTGCTGCATTTTGCAATAATGTCATTTGTAACTGAATGGGGGATTATTGAAACAATGAAAAAAATTCCTTTCCCTTATAGTATAATTATCTTTTAAGTTAGTTTTATATTTAAATCACAGTGGCCTCCACTAAATGCTGGATAAGGAATAGCATGTGGTTCAAAACTTATCATTCTGTGTCCTATACTGTCATTTTGTGCTTTATTGCAGTATTTAGGCAACCATGAAGTGAATGAGAAAAGAATAAGTTCATTTGACTTTGTCTTCAGGAAAGGTAACTAAAACTACTTGATATTGCATTTGAGAAATGGGAAAATTAAATAATAACCTTTTGATATTGCATTTCTAATGGCAACTTTAGTACTTTGTTGTGTCCCTAGAAGTAACAACATTTTAAAGATAATGATCAAAGCTCTTGGAACAAGGGTCTATACTGAATTCCATCCACAGTTTATCAGAAGACTTTTGAAACTAATTTCTTTCTAGACTGACACTATGCTATTACCCTTTCCCTATGCTGCTTCTAGATGCAACCCTTGCTGGTTGTGTGCCCTGTTCCAATGCCAGCAGATGCAACCCCTTTAGCCAGGTGCTTGAACTGAGTTTGATGGCTGGCTTGGAGTGGTGGTAATAACGGCATGGAGGAGGTGATAGCCCAGTGGGGCCAATGCCATCCTGGCCTGTCTAGATCTGGGGCTGCCTTGGACCAAATTTACACCAGTCTAACCTGCCTGATGTAGATGACCCTTGAGACACTTAACTTGGAGATAATTTGTTTATTTTATCTCCCAGACCTACTGCAACCAATGGATTGCTTATCCTGATACAGTAGAGTCCCAATTATCCAACCTTCACTCATCCAACATTCTGTATTATCCAACGCAGTCTGCCTCCTGACCTGATCCACAGCTGTTTCAATACATTGCGATGTTTTGGTGCTAAATTTGTAAATACTGTAATTACTACATAATAATACCGTGTGTTGAAATGCTTTTTCTGTTGATTTGTTGTAAAACATGTTTTGATGCTTAATTTGCAAAATCATGATGTAATTTGACATTTAATAGGCTTCTCCTTAATCCCTCCTTATTATCCAACATTTTTGCTTATCCAATGTTCTGCCAGCCCATTTATGTTGGATGAATGAGACTCTGTACATGTATATTTAAAACTAATTTGAAAAGCAAAATTCATATACATTTTCATTTATATAAGTCCTTTATTCTATCTATAAACTTCAGACCACAATCCAGTGGCATATGTTTACTATTTCTGCTGTTTATCCCAGAATCAATGACCCAACTTTCCCAGTCAAACACTCTCCCATCCACGAACATTAAAATCTTTATTGGTCTGGAGCTTGTCCACTGGCCCAGAAACTCTCTCTGCTAGATTTTTTGGTGACACATTTGAGTTGAGAAGAAACATTTTAAACACTGAACAAATGAGGTAAAAAAGGAGGACAAGAACTCATTGATGGGAAAGTGAGGAAGTGATTTAAGCCAAGTACCATGCAAAAATACATAAAATCCTATGATTTTCTACAGAAAAAAACCCCTGAGGGAGTAGAATTGAAGCTGGCTTTAAAATTTTTGTGACAGTTTTAATGGGATTTATGTTTATGTTTTATAATGTTTAATTTTGTTGTATGCTTTTTTCCATTTGGCAATTGAATGTTTTGCCCTATGTTGGAGTCCTCTTGGGGAGATAGGGCGGTATATAAATAAAGTTTTACTTATTTTATATTTATTTATTTGCTGATTACTCTCCCATTACCATGGAAATGTTTGGGATGCTGTTTTAGGTTTAAATGTGTTTGTGTAAAACCAAACACAAACAACTTAAAGTGTTTATTCAAGAGACTCCCTAAATAGTTGATGGATTAGACTTCAAACGTTATTGTGGTTTTTATTTTATTTCCATTTCTCTATGATCAACCATGTGGATTTTCGTAGGGAAGAGGATTTGTGAAGAGAAATGAGGAATGGGCAAAGGAAGTTGGGTTAGGGCTAATTTTGTCCCATGTTACTCCTTATTGCATCACATGGCCCTATCTCAATCGATTATTAAGTTTTGGTTTTGCTCTCAAGCCAGCCATTTAGGTTTGAGGTGAGCAGGTTATGACAGCAAGCCAGCTCATATTTTTGTGACCTTGGTGGATTTTTTCTTGTTTTTAGAAACCTGTAGTCCAGTGGTTTGGGGAGCAAAATAAGAGGTTGTGGCTGCAAGTAGATCAGAGGCCACATTTCTCCAATCCTTGTTTTAAGTTAAAATAATTGGGTTATCTTTTAACCAAAAACAGAAGTATGTGCATAATGAGAAGCTTTGTGTATTATGTTCTCCAAAGACCATAATTATTATTTGTGCTTACCTATCTGCTTTTAAAAATTATTACAAATATTTTTTTAAAAAAAACAAACAAACAGGGTTTTATTTTGATTTCTCATTTTCATGAATTTGGCTGTAATCTTATACCTCTTGCCTGGGAGTCAGCATCTCTTCTGTTGTTAGTCTTTTAACCAGATCTCTCTCCCGCTTTTCTATCTCATGCATGCTTGCAAACACACACACACACACACACACACACACACACACACACAGTTCCTTTTTCTTTCTTTCTGTTGCATTCTCCCCACCCACTTCTGAACCTGAATACCAAGAGACTTTTCCTCCTCACACTTCTCTGTATTTCTAACTACTCATGAGGCCGTTGGGCATATTCTGTTTATGTATGTAGACCCTCATGTGTATTAGGGCCTGGAAGACGGAACAGGGTTTTTTTTTGCTAGAATTGGAAAATACAACATTATTTGGGGGTGAAGAATGACTCTTTCTCCCTCGGGTTATGTATAATGTATATATAGTATGGTATCTGCAGTAATATCCATCAGTCCTCTAGGGGCAAGTGTATGCTCATATTTATTTTGTAGTCTTCTAAGGCATATGCATGGGGTTTGATAGAATTTGTTTAATGTTCCTCAATATTAGATATTAAGAAAGATGGAAATTATATATCATCCTGTGTATTAAGATAGTAAAAATGTTACCACATGAAAGTAGATTCCTCATGCTGTTCTCCCCAGCATGCTCAGAATTCAGGTTTGCAGCACTTCCTTTGACTTCTGTTATTTCCTTTGTGGGTCCCATTTCTTCTTATCAGCACCGAACAACAAGCTTCAAGTATTCATCATTCTTCTTCCAAGGTATCCAGGTAGCTGAACTTTTGAGACTGACAGGCTATCACTCTCAAAAACATTGTTTATGATAGAAGACATATATGTGTGCATTTCCTAAAGAAAAACAAGATTATCACATGGACATGAAATCTAATATTAGTCCCAGCTTTAAGGTAAAGGCTTCCTCTTGACATTAACTGTAATCATGTCTCACTCTGGGGGTGGGTGCTCATCTCCATTTCTAAGCTGAAGCCCAGGCATTGTCCATAGACACCTCCTAGGTCATGTGGCCAGCACGACTGCATGGAGCGCTGTTACATTCCCACCAACGCAGTATCTATTTTGCATTTTTTTCCAATTGTTAAGTTGGCAGAAGCTGGGGCTAACAATGGGACCTCACCCTTTTCCTGGATTCGAATTGCCATCTTTTCGGTCAGCAAGTTTAGCAACACTGCACCACTGAGGGCTCTTTTTTTAGTCCCAGCTTTCATGGACCTATTAAATCAATGTGATTTTCCTTATTGTTAAATCACTATTCAACAATGGATTCAGTGGGTCTACTCAGATGGGATAAAGATAGTTTCCATTCTTGAGATCTCACTTTCACCTGCAAATCTTTGTGTCTATTAATAAAGGTAGATCATCAAGTTTTTGGCAAAGGCAAAATTCCATATTTACCACATTCTCTGTTCATTTTTAACCAAGAGTGTCTTAGTCAGGTCAAAGGAGGCGAGGCTGAACAAGAAATCAATCACTGCTCCTTTCATCTTCCGATTTTCTTTGACTTTTGATCCAGAAGAAATGTCAAGGCAGAAATCGTACAGAGCTAGAACAAAATGATACAAGACTCTCCAGATGGAAAATCTTGTCTCCCACCTACCATGGCCCTGGTTTCACAAATGCTGGGAATTGTGTCTGCCAAATGGCCATTTCTGAAATCTGCTATGGTCACAAGTCCTCATTATGTTGAAAAAGCAGGGTTTATAATTAAATGACTGAGCTTGGCTTAGCCTTAAATTTCCATACTGCCATTAACCTTCTATTTTGTTAGAAATGTGAGGAGAAGATCAGCAAGGATGCAGTAACATGCCAGTTTTTGTTCTTCTTTGTTTTTTAAAAATTAAATTATTAAATTGTTTGAAAAACACTTTAAGTTCTTTCCTATGAATAAATATTCTCATTTTAGCAAATATTTCTGAAGCAAAACACAATTTCTATTTAGCTTGGTTTTCCAGATATAGTTATTTTCAGGATGGAGAAAACCTGCAATATAGTTGTTAGAGTTGAGAAGTCATTCAGAAAATACTACATGGGGGATACATTCCATAACTTACTGTGGAACAATAGTGACCCTAAGGAAATGAATTTCCACTGGAGGTTACCAAAGAGTTACCTTGAAGGACCTAAAAATTCCTAGAAAGGACATCTTTGTTGGATCTGGATATGTCAAACCACAGGTGCTGCTCCCATGGATATGTGGGTTGCATTGTAATTGTAGTGTGAATGGTAAAATCACTGTGGTTGAATACTCTGAGTCAAAAGGCAAACTTTTAAGAAATAAGCACTCAAAGCCCCAGATCTAGATGAACAAATGCTTCTAATTCAGTTTCCCCAACACTATCACCATTTCTAATATGAAGGATTTTGCAAATTTTGGTGATTCTCATTAGAAGAAACCAGAAGAAAATGCTCACACTTCCTGAACTGAAAGCAATTGCCTCTGTTTTTTGCTGTGTTATGTTAGAGCCTGGTCAAAATGCAGATTAGCTTCACTGTAGTTCATGAAAAACAAAGCATGATTAATAACAATGGCTTGTATTAATAAACCATCATTCCTATTAAATACAATTAAAAGTTCAGATTTTAATGCTAAGTTGTGGTTAATGGAAAATGGAAGTGAAAGTACCCTATCACCTTATTCTGCATAAAACATCTGAAGGAAGCCCAAGGTATTCACTAATATGGTAAACAACATAACATCTTCTAAGGTTGCTTTGCAGGATTTTGTGTGCCTAAGAAGTAGCAACTAAGCAGGGGTGCTTTCCTTGATTTATTGGGAATACTGTTTTGCACAAAAATATTCAATATTGTACAAAATTATCACATATTTTTGATTGTACAATATATCCAATCTAGAATGTAATGCTTTTATCTAAGAGACAACAACCAAAAAAGGAGGAAAAGGTTCTTTGACTGTTATTCATAAAGGTCAACCTTTTTTCACCAGTGAGGTGTCTCAAAATGTCAAGACAAGAAAACTTGTGAATATCCTTTCTTTCCCTAATATATGTCTCCATTGAATCTTTATCACCCCTTCAGGAGATAGAGCAGGATATAAATAAAATTGTTTATTATTATTATTATTATCATTCCTTGTTTCCGCAACAAGGCAATGTTTTAAAAATCCAATTTTCACAGGGGCAGAGAGTGAGGTGAAATTTTCAGAAAAGGGGGACAGACTGCAAAGCAAACCCCACAGGCGTTACACTTTAAAAATGTATCTGTTCCAACTTAAAGCAAATCCATCTTAAGAAAAAAACCTATAGAGCCTATCTTGTTTGTAACTTGGGGATTGACCACTGTATATACTGCATAATCATCTTAAAACTGGGTCACTGAGTTTTCCGGGCTGTATGGCTATGTTCCAGAAGCATTCTTATCCTAAAACTATTAATTTCATTAATTCATAGAGGAAGATGTATTGAATTCCAGAAAGTATTTCATTACAAGTTCAAGAATACAGATCCATCAAGTTCTTTTCATTAAACCTAATTTATATTGAAAAATTAATATGCATATTTACCTATCAGTGGCTGACATGGTGTAGCGGTGGAGTTCTGACTTTTTTTCAATACTCTTTTTTCCTTGAGCAGAATAATGTCAGCTATTGAAACAAATGAGACTGTAAGCCTTCCCACATCTGTGCTGCTCTGATAATCAAGTCCTTCAAAAATCCATTGTGTCATGGTACTGCTCTTCTTCCATGGCAGCAATGAATTAAAATAATTGTTTTCTTACATAGTTCTCTGCTCACATGCTTAAGCTTCTGAGAACCATTTGAAACTTCAAAAGCCAAACAATGTCAGCAGCATGGAGACATATTTAACTTTGTTTAAGCAACAGCTTAAGTGCTGTGTAATGTAATTATAGGAAGTTGAGTTCCCCGCAGTGATGATCCATGTTCTTCTTGAAGTTGCTAGGGAAAAAAAACCCAAACAAACAAGTAAGCAAATGTCTTCATCGCTGTGAGGAAAAGGATTTGGAGAACCAAATCTGGGTCATTTTAGAAAGTAGCACTCATTCTGAGAAACTGTGGAATATTTGTTGCTTTGAGTGAGAAAAAGCCCAAGGCTAGATTAATAGGATTTTTTTTTTAAAAAACTATCATTGAAGAACTGTGGGAAAGCCTGACTTCCTGTTCATACAGAAGTTCCATGCTTTTTGGTTGGGGTGGTGCATCTTGTTCACAAGATAAAAGGTAGTATATACAGTATTTGACTCCTTGTCTGTGGAATCAATATCCAGTTTCAGTTACCTATACTCCCCAAAATATTTCCCCTGGATAGTGCTTGTGGGCTTTTCTAGGTCCTCCAATGCTATTCTTGGAATGTATCTGCTACAGATAAAGAAAGTCACACTATTTTGATTTTTTTTAAAAAAAAAATTCAAGAAATTTCAGTTGATCACAAATGGGGCCACCCTACTCAGACGTATCTCCCTTTTCTTTTGCTACATTTTGATAGGGCATTACCTCTCCTAGAAATTAGATGAGGTCAATAAGATGGCAATGGCAAAATTCAACAGCCATGAAACAATTACTTCTTAACAATTTATTATTCTTTTCCAGGGCAAATGTGGATGAGATAGCATCTGGCTTACAATGTTAAAATTGACAGAAGTATAATCAGCCCTCTCCATTCATTGGGGTTAGAGACAGAGAACTCCCGTGAAAACAAACAACTACAACTAAAGAAATTCCTTTTCTTCACCCAATAGAACACCTTTCTAGGATTTTCTAGGGCTTCTAGCATAATTTTATGGTCAAAGTCTGTTGGAAGATGACCACAGAATTTCATTGGTCCTAGAGATTCCTAGAGAGGTGTTTTCTCTAAAAATCTCTAGGTCTATAGAGTCTCAAACTCTGCTTCTCCACGTGTTTTGGACTTCAGCTTCCACAATTCTTATCAGCTGGAAAGAAGGCTGGGATTTCTGTGAGCTGAAGTCCAAAACACCTAGAGGAGCAGAGTTTGAGAAACACTGTACTAGAGAAAACATTTTTATAGACTCATCACACCAGAGCATGGATCCACTTTAAATCTGGTTTCTGCCTCCTGAAGAAGTCTGGGGTTTTCTACTTCAGTGAGGCCCAAGACCTGCCAGGCTGAGCAATTCAAAGGCCCTTCCCTAAACTACAAGCCCCAGAATTCTGTAGGAGACAGACACAGGATTTAAAGTGGATTCATGCTCTAGTGCAGGGCTGTCCAACTGGTGGCCCCCGGGCCGTATACGGCCCCCCAGCCCCTTCCCCACGGCCCCCTACCCTCCTGCAAGATATCTGCCTTTTAAGATTAATTTTTTTTTAAAAAAAATATTTTTTTGGAATATTTTTCGGAATATTTTTTATTTTATTTTTTTCGCGGCGGGGGGGGGGGGGGTGAGGGGCGGGGCAGGGAGGAGAAGCAGGCTCTCTTCCTCCTCCTCCTACTTCTCTCCCTCCCTCCCTCCCTCCTCCTCTCTCTCTTTCTCCCTTTCATTCCTTCCCCCTTCCACCACCTGAAGGAAAGAGGGAAGGAGAGAGAGAGTGCACGAGTGAGGGGCGTGGCCAGAGCGAAAAAGGGGCGGGGCCGAGTTCGAGCAGGGGGTGCTCATTCATTCCCTTCCGGCTTCCTCCTCTCCTGAGGATTCCTGCCAAGTTTGGTCCTGATCCATCATTATTTGAGTCCACAGTGCTCTCTGGATGGAGGAGAACTACAACACCCAAACTCAAGGTTCAGTACTTTCTGTTGCCCTCATGAGAGTTTAGGTTTGATTCAACATGGCTGAGGAATGCTTTGATTGTGTTTTCCCCTTATGGCAGAAGGAGGTAGGACTGGATGGCCCTTGGAGGTCTCCTATTCTGGGAACCCATTGTAATTATTATTATTATATTATTATTATCATCAGAGGCTGAATGGCCATCTGTGAGGAATGCTTTGATTGTGTTTTCCCCTTATGGCAGAAGGAGATTGGACTGGATGGCCCTGGATGGCCCTTGGAGGGAACCTGTTGTTGTTGTAATTATTATTATTATTATTATTATTATTATTATTATTATTATTAGCAGAGGCAGAATGAATATTATGCCTTATCATTCAGGGTTATAGGCCTGTGTGGAAGGGCCCTGGCTTCTTATTTGACTTCCTTTCCACACATCTGAATAAAATCCCATGTTATTTGCTTTAAATCAGATTATATGAGTGTGGACTCCGATAATCCAGTTCAAAGCAGGTATTCTGGGTTATATGGCTGTGTGGAAGGGCCCTGAATCCACACTGCAATATAATCCAGTTCAAAGCAGGTTTTGTGGGGTTTCCTGCCTGGATATTCTGCGTTATATGGCTGTGTGAAGGGCCCTGAGTCCACACTGCAATATAATCCAGTTCAAAGCAGGTATTCTGGGTTATATGGCTGTGTGGAAGGGCCCTGAGTCCACACTGCAATATAATCCAGTTCAAAGCTGGTTTTGTGGGGTTTCCTGCCTGGATATTCTGCGTTATATGGCTGTGTGAAGGGCCCTGAGTCCACACTACAATATAATCCAGTTCAAAGCTGGTTTTGTGGGGTTTCCTGCCTGGATATTCTGTGTTATATGGCTGTGTGAAGGGCCCTGAGTCCACACTACAAAATAATCCAGTTCAAAGCTGTTTTTGTCGGGTTTCCTGCCTGGATATTCTGTGTTATATGGCTGTGTGAAGGGCCCTGAGCCGGGGAGGGGGCGGGGCAGGGGTGGAGCCAGGGAGGGGGCGGAGCCTGGGTGGAGCCGGGGCGGAGGCGGAGCTGGGGTGGAGCTGGGGAGGGGGCGGAGCCGGGGCGGAGGCAGACCCTTCGGCCCCCCAGGTCATCAGTAACTGGAATTCCGGCCACAGGTCCGGTAGAAGTTGGACAGCCCTGCTCTAGTGCAGTGGTTCTCAACCTGTAGGCCCCCAGGTGTTTTGGCCTACAAATCACTGAAATCCCAGCAAGTTTACCAGCTGTAAGGATTTCTGGAAGTTGAAGGCTAAAACATCTGGGGACCAACAGGTTGAGAACCAGTGCTCTAGTGTGATGAGATACAAAATTAAATCCACAAATTATCACATCCATAAAAGTCAAAACCTTTAGTTGTGCTTTGATTGTGGTTTGTGCTTTTTCTGCATTGCAGTGGGTTGCCCATGTGGTCTCCCTCCAACTCTATGATTCTATCATCCATGAAGGGCTATCCATGAAACAGGATTTGCAGCTGATTACAAAGTAGAAAGTTGAAGGATTGTTAGGCATAATTTCTTGAGCTTGTTTTTATTATTCCCAAGGCCAGATCCTGCTGAGGACCTTCAAATCAAGAAGGTAGTATTGAACAGCTGGGGTTTCCTCAGCTCACACTGGAGGAGAATGTTCCTTTCCTGGAAGCCAGCAGGTGATGGTCCACAACCACTTCTAAGGCCATTTGAGGGAAAGATTTCTAACAAAGCAGCTGGAATGTACAAATTGCATGTCACATTGAATGTGCAACATCAGCTACAGCTCTGCCTTTTTCCTGCTCAGAAATAGGTATGGATCAAGGCAACAACATATAAAGAGAGGGTGTGTGGGTGTGGTGGGGTCATTAATCTTGTCCTCCTAAATGGTGATACTCAGCCACAACCAAGAAACTGAGTTTAGTTATTCCCTCAAACAAGCCCAGCGGTATCCCAGGGTCTGGGGTATAGAGGAAAGGATTAAAGCTAATTTAGGCATCCACCTTGATATTATCCCTCTACCTGACAGACAAACAGAAAAACAGAAACATACACATTTGCTTTTGAATAGGAAAGCAAATAAAGAAACAGCTTTATTTAACATTCCTTGTTCCTCCTATTTTGGGTAGACTTATGTTGAGTCAAATAGTTTGCTTTATTGTGATAAAAAGAAGAGAAAAATGCTTTCCTGTTATTACGCAAATTATAACTTCCTTGCTATTACACAAATGTGTGCAAAAAGAACATGAGCAGTGGATTCTGCAAACATCACAGCTTTGATGAAATTTGTTAGAAATAACAAATTCCTTTCTAACAAATTACTTCTAAGCTGTGATGTTTGCAGACTGCACATTTCATGTTCTAAAAATGAATTTAGTTATAACTCAACTGGGGATAATATCTGACATGCCTATCCAGATCCTTTTTAAATTACAAATTTTAAATTATTTACTGGCTTTTAAAATATCACTCAGTAGTATTAGTAAATGCAGACATGTAGGTCATCACAACCAATCATATTTCAGTGCTTCATTCTGTTATTGAGGAAAAATAAATATGAGGCAAAATAAACAAAAATTCAATCAATATAACAATATGAACCAAAGAACCATAGAACTGGAAGAGACCACATGGGCCATCCTGTCCAACCTCCTGCTATGCTGATTAATCACAATCAAAGCACTCCTGACAGATTACCATCCAGCCTCTGTTTAAAAACCTGCAAAGAAGGAGCTTCCACCACACTCCGAGGTAAATAATTCCATTGTTAAATACCTCTTACATTCAGGAAGTTCTTCCTAATGTTCAGATGTTGGTGGAATCTCTTTCCTTTGCTAGACCCTAGGCAGGGCAGCCTGCTCCCTTTTCCTTGTGACATCCTTTCACATATTTATACATGGCTATCATGTCTCCTCTCAACCTTCTCTTCTGCAGGCTTAAATATCCAGTTCTTTAAGATGCTTCCCATAGGTCATGGTCTCCAGACCTTTGATTATTTTAGTTGCCCTCCTTTGGCACCTTCTAGCTTGTCAATATCTCTTTTAAACTGTGGTGCTCAGAATTGGACACAGTATTCCAGATGAGGCCTAACCGACACAGAATAGAGAGGTACCATGACTTCCCTTGATCTAGACACTATTCTCCTTTTGGTGCAGCCCAAAATCCCATTGGCCTTTTTAGCTGCTGCATCACACTGTTGGCTTATGTTTAACTTGTTTTCACAGAGATTGAAATGTCTTTTTCACATGGGCTGTTGTTGAGCCAGGTTTCATCCATCCTGTATCTGTGCATTTCAATTTTTTGCTGCCCAAGTATAGTATCCTACCTTCTCCTTATTGAAATTCATGTTGTTAATTTTGGTCCAGCTCTCTAATCTGGGACATTATTATTATTATTATGATTGCAAAGTAGGGAAGGTATGGAGGACAAATGTAGCTGTTTCACATATCAAAGTAAAATGAGCTCATTTGTTTTAATACTTTGGTTTTCACCAAACTTTGGAATACAGTTAAATATTGTGTGCAAATTTTGTATGCCAGGGAAACTTGTGTATACAAATGGATGATGTGCTTATTAGGAAAATTACACTCCCCAACAAAGCAAATATTTCTGTGCACATTTTTGTTACGAAATTTGTGGATTGGTTTAGAAATTGGACAAAGTATGTATATAATGTAATGCATGCAAATAAGGCATAGGTAGATTGGGTCAATTTTTTCTAAACTGAAAACAACTAGCAAATAAATCTCTGATAGGGATGGCAGAGTTTTGAAGAAAATATATGTTTCACACTGTAAAACCGATTACAGGAAAACTATAACAAAACATTGTTGGCATGGATCTGTGCCTTAGGCATTAATTTGATAACAACGGAACCTTTGCCCAATGGTTGGTATGACCGTGCATGACACTTCTACCTTTTTTTCTCCTCTTTTTTCTTCTTCACGTTTATTTCCTAAGAAGTTCACATGGTCAATAGTGCAGATTTAAGCAACGTGGCAGAGTGCAGCTTTAACCATACATACATTTACTTTGAAGCAAGGTCAACTGAAATCAATAGAATGCAATTCAAAGTAAATGCAAATAGACATTTAATGCCGATATATGACTGTAAACAACAGGCCACAAACTTCGCCATTTTTATTTAATACGAAATGAAGTAAAATAAAACCACAAGAGGTCTATCTGTGATTTTATGCAAAGTCAATAAAAAGCCCAAAGCCTGATGTGTTATTGGGGACCAGGCACTCATGGGAGGGGAAGATAAATACTGATAAGAAAGATGAAAAATGGAATAGTCTTCATAAATAGATTTTTCTAAAGAAAAATGCATAGTTTGTAAAACACCAGGACTAGTGTCTACCTTTTATCCCATTTATATAGTGAAACATAGGTATGTTTCTGAAGCTATTAAGCTCCAGGTGTTTTTCTATGAATCAGTAAATAACAAGCTCTCTTAATGTTGAAGCGAGATAGATAGATAGATGATAGACATTCTACTGTTAGTAAATCACATTGTTATAGTGCAAACTATAGGAAAGAAACTTTATTCTACATAAATCAATTTGGTTTATATGGTAGTATAAAAATATGGTCCATGTTGCTGGCATGTTCATTCTTGATCAGACTTTCTTTCTAACAGAGCAGTCCTATAATCGTGTAACCTGGGGAAGGAGAACTGGAATAGAAGATTTTCTTATTGGCAGGGTAGTTCTCCGCAGAGTATGTTTGTGTATATGTGCAGGCATCCACCTAAGCAGCCCTGTTGGGGCAACTGAAAGGTCCACATGTATAACTGTGTCATTACTTTGCGCTGGTTATAGTTTCCAGACAGGATATTCTGGATGCAAAAGGGCTGATCTGGAGGTGCCAAAATCATTGTCTTATCAAGGAGACTCTAGGAATAGTTATTTCCTTGATCAATTAAGTGTCCACCTTTGTCCAAGGATAACAGTGCTAAAATAAATAAATAAATAAACTGTTGCATATAGTAATATTAAACACAATTTAGGCACTGCAAGGATAGCTATCCTACTACTAGGATAGCTTCCATTTCTGTATATTTCTGCTTCTTTTGGAAAGTTTGTGTTTATGCCATATATTGGGTTGCTTTTGCATTATTTGTACACATATTTAAGTCTTTTGATATGTGGTCAGTAGGGTTGGTTTAGAACCCAAAAATCACGGTTCTAAAAACCAATGGGGGGAGGGATTTTTTTTATGCTTAACGTAATGACTTACAAAAAAAATTTCAAAAAAAATCTTATTTGATATGTTATTACTTACAAAATTTTGTAATTAGTTCTAAATTGTCCAAAGCAGGGAAACAGGACTGACACTGTTTTAAGCACAGGCAAATCAAGAGGCAACATTTCCCTTCTTCTCTGGAGTGCAATTCACTGGGACCTATTATTATTATTATTATTATAAAATGCCTGGGCCTGCTTGGAGGGAAATATAATTAATTATTATTATTATTATTATTATTATAAAAGGCCTGGGTTTCCTAGGAAGGAAATATAATGAATTATTATTATTATTAATTATTATTATAATAAAATGCCCCTGGGCCTGCTTGGAGGGAAATATAATGAATTAATATTATTAATTATTATTATTATTATAAAATGCCCCTGGGCCTACTTGCAGGGAAATATAATGAATTATTATTATTAATTATTATTATTATAATAAAATGCCCCTGGGCCTGCTTGCAGGGAAATATAATGAATTATTATTATTATTTATTATAATAATAAAATGCCCCTGGGCCTGCTTGGAGGGAAATATAATGAATTAATATTATTATTATTATAATAATAAAATGCCCCTGGGCCTGCTTGCAGGGAAATATAATGAATTATTATTATTTATTATTATAATAAAATGCCCCTGGGCCTGCTTGGAGGGAAATATAATGAATTAATATTAATTATTATTATTATAATAAAATGCCCCTGGGCCTGCTTGCAGGGAAATATAATGAATTATTATTATTATTATAATTATAATAATAAAATGCCCCTGGGCCTGCTTGCAGGGAAATATAATGAATTATTATTATTTATTATTATAATAAAATGCCCCTGGGCCTGCTTGGAGGGAACTATAATAATGAATTAATATTAATTAATTATTATTATTATAATAAAATGCCCCTGGGCCTGCTTGCAGGGAAATATAATGAATTGGGTATTACCCTTAATTATTCTTATAAGAGCTTAAGTTGACTCCCCTGACCATGGAGGCCCAGGTCTTGTCTGCAGGGGGAAATCTAATGGCATTACCTTATGATTAATTATAATAATCATCTCGAGACTGGACTACTGTAAATGCCTTCCCCTGGAAACTCAAGCTAGTGCAGAATGCCGCCTCTCGCTGCTGCGGGTTCGTCAGTAAGGGAAATATAACTGCACTGGAATTAATATTCAAGGTTTATTATTATTATTATAATAAAATGCCCAGAATTTGCTGGCCATTCCATCTGTCCGCTCCTGCGCGACTCGAAATATAATCCATTGGAACTCTTTGCCGGACAGTTAATTATCTACTAGTCCTTTAGAAGGGCTTGTAAGACCGCCCTTGGCCTCAATTAAACCCAAATGGATAATATATTGTATACTCTCTGTATTCCTGCACCTCGTGATATGTTGAATTTGTTTTTAACTTGTTTTATGTTTTATTAGGGCTATGTAAAATGCCCATGGGTCATCCCCCGAGCCTTGAATACAAAACTGAATAAATAAAATAAATAAATAAATTATTATTATTAATTATTATTATTATAATAAAATGCCCCTGGGCCTGCTTGCAGGGAAATATAATGAATTAATATTATTAATATTATAATAAAATATTTGCCCACCTCTAGTCAAGGCCTGCTTCTCCATTGCTCTTCTCACTCCAGCTTTTCCCCCTTCAGTTTTGCAAATACCTCTAGGAAACTCCGTTTGTCCTCTATGATTTTTCTTGATTCTCTTTACTTTTCCTTCTCCTCTCCGTGCTCTTCTCACTCCCTGCTCCCCTTCTTTCAGCCTCACTTATGTCCTTCTGCTCTGTCCTTCTATCTAGCCTAATTCCCTGGGGTTTAAACGGCTTTTTCCTCCCAGTCCTCCAAGCTGCTCTAGGAGTCGTGCTCTGTGGGTTCTCTATGGTTCCGGATCCTTTTTCACTTCCTGGAGGAAGGCCTTTCAGTTAAATTAGGCTCCGACCATGCAAAGGCCCTGATCTGACTGTGAGTAATGTCTGGAAGGCTATTTTCCTGTTAGAGGGGCATACGAAATAATTACAATAATAAAGAACTTTGGGGCCCACGAAGTGCAGAAATCAAAGTCCACTTCCGGTTTGGCGGGAAAAGTGCGGTAAAGTTTAAAATTAGCATTTTGAACGGATCTAATACGAATTATTTTAATTTCTTAATCCGAAAGCCCAGCCCTAATGGTCAGGCTATTACAGATATTTTAGATTTACAAAACTACAAGGACTACACAATTAGATGCTATATGCAAGAACTAATTTACAGCTGAACAATTATTTTTTTAAATGCCTAAAAACTTCTCACTCTCTTTGGTCCCCTCTACTCAACTGAATAAAATCCAGATTATCTACTTTGAACTGGATAAGAATAATAATAATTTTATTTTTATCCCATCCTATCTCCCTGAGAGGACTAGGATTGTATGGCACAGTAGACTTGGATAATCCAGTCTGTCTTGATATTCTGGATAGTTGGATTATCTGCCTTGATATTCTGAATTATATGGCAGTTTAGAAGGGCCCAGCGCAATGGTTGCTACTCACTTCAAACAATAGCACAATCACACTTCTTAAAACCAGACTCTACTTAGTCAAAGACTAAGACTCCTCTCATGCACTTCTTACCTTGGTCAATGAACTGTAAGCAAGTACTCTAAGTTATTATTGATTTATGCCCAGTCTTCTCCAGTTATACTCAGAGGAGCTTAAAACAGAAATAGATAAAAATACATCAGAAGCAGTACAATCTTTACAAGGCCTATACAACCTTCAAAGAAGCAAGCTTCAGACCCTCTGGAGGTTAAGATTCTTCAATCTTTCTTTTTCATTGTGTGAATTCCTATAACAACAGCAGAAGATCAGATCAGACTGGATAGAAATATTTTTATAGATCAGACTGAAAATGCCCATCAGCATTTCTGTAGGGAAATCACATTCATTGCAAATACCTGGTATATATATACTGTGTACATCTCTGAGACCGCAGCAGGGTACTGTGATAAGATGTCAATGTTTGATAGGGAAAGAAGTTACAGAAATCTCTCCAGTTCAAGAAGGATTCCTCTAAGCACAACTACTCAAAGGACAATTTTGCTGCATTTCCGAGAATTATTTCTGTAGCATTGGTTGGTATTCCAGTATCAACTGAATTTCAAGGCAAAGTACTGTGACATAAATTTAAACCAAGTGTTCACTGGATTTCAAGGGAAGGCACTAGAATTCAGATTTGTGTATGTGTGTGTGTGTTTGTGTGTCAGGAGAGACTTGAGAAACTGCAAGTTGCTTCTGGTGTGAGAGAATTGGCCATCTGCAAAGACATTGCCCAGGAGATGCCCAGATGTTTTGATATTTTACTATCCTTGTTGGAGGCTTCTCTCATGTCCCCACATGGGGAGCTGGAGATAACAGAGGGAGCTTATCCACACTCTTCCTAGATTCAAACCTCTGACTTGTCAGTCTTCAGTCCTGCCAGCACAAGAGTTTAACCCATCGCACCACTTTGCTCAGATTAAAGCAAAGTATAGCTAAAACAATTATTATAATAAAACAATTTGGAAATACTTGAAAACTTTCTTATTAAAACTCCCTAAGTTAACACGTTCTAAAAACATTTTATTCACGAGGCTGGGAAGAATAGTGCAGCACTCTCATTTGGAAAAACCAGGATTCTGTCCAAGAATCTAAGAATTAATATAGTCAGATGATGTGGCACATTTAAAGCAGTGTCATTTTACTATTCTACTATTTATGATGTACTGCCTAAGTACCAGATATTACTAGTGCACTATCTATTGTATTGTTTATGGTGAATTCGTTTGGATGTTTTGTCAGTCACTTTGTAATTGCTCTCAGTGTACAATTGAGACAATAGTTGCTCCCCCACATGCCTGAAAACAAGGAAAACAAATCCTAAAGGTCTTTTTTATGCTCAAACACAGGCAGTTTTAAAATGTTGGCAAAAAAGAAAACCCAATTATGGATAGCAACACTGTTTATGTAAAGAATGAGATGAAATTTTAACATGTTGTGAAAATGGTGGACAAGAGAAGATTTATAAATACCAACTCATTGGAGGAAGGATTTGTTCCTGATTCAAATGCATTCTTGTGTAGCAACTGGCTGGACAAACTTGTCCTTGAAGATTTTTCCATTTTCTTATCCTCACAGTAATACTTTTTGATGCTCCATTTTTTCGCCCATAACTGCCTGATTGAATCCGTTCTGAAAACTGTTTTGGCTCTAACTGTGGTTTTCCCTTGAAATCCACCACTAAAGAACTCACCTCATCTCTGAGGACTGGTGGAATTAGGAGAGACTCAGGTTCAAACCCACTAACTCTTGAAGTTCACTGGGTCACTTGGACCCACCATGAGCTTTCAGAGGTATATTTTTATTAAGCAAACACAAAGACAATGTTAACGATGGGGAAATGGGGGAAGAAATGGGTGAAAAGGTGTGAGCTGAGATTTTCAGAGAATTAGTGGGATCAAACTGAGAAAAGAAAAAAAATGCAGGCAAACAGCCTGTTAATCCTGATTCAGCAACACCTACCAGAAGTTATTTCAATAACATGTTGCAAGGTGCTGTTACAGCATATATTATATTAAGAAGGAAAATGAAAATATGTCTATGTGCTATCCTGGCTTCTGACTTTTGTGAGAGCAGATTAAGGCCGGATCCAGACAGACCTTTATCCCAGAAGCATCTGCGTTAAAAAAGATACAGATTTTTCTAAAGGCCTGTCCACACTCACCCCAGAAAGTGCTCGCTTTCTGGGGTGGGTGTCCAGATGTTCTCTCAGGACTAGCCTGAAAGAAGATGTGGAGGCCCTACCCTCAATCCCCCAGACCCCTTAGAAAAGTAATAAAAATGTACCCATCCTCCATTAGAAGCCTCTCCTGGCATGTAGAAATGACACGCCAGGAGAGCAGGGGGGGGGAGTGATTTTCCTCTCCCCCCCCCTACCTGGCGCATAATTTCTACATGCCGGGAGAGCCAGCTGAGGCTTCTAATGGAGGATGGGTAAGTTTTTATTACTTTTCTAAGGGGTCTGGGAGCTTGGGGGGAGGGGTGGGTATTCCCACAGTTTCAACAAAAGATACAAGACTAAGATATAAAAATATCTATTTCATAACAGCATAGCACAGCATTGGGTTATACAATTGTTGTATACATAGGTAAGGACTAGTCATCCATGAAACAACATCAAAGGAGATGCTCTATTTACAGTAGAACAATGGTTATAAATCATAGTAGAACTGCAACTCCTCAAATAATATATTGACTGTCCATAGAATCAGATCATATCCCCAAAAGCTGTGAAGTCCAAATGGCAGATGACACAGGGAAATAGGAGGTAGAATAAGCTCCAAAATTATAAGTTCAAAAGGAGGCCGACGGGCTGGCGATGCCAAAGTTTTTTTCGGGGCCACTCCCCCGTTTCGCCCCCGGGCGGGGCTTTCTCAAGGCCATAAATGATATTTCCGTGGTCCAAGTGTCAATCAGCGAAGCATTCAGGCTTAACCTTACCTAGGAGGTAAGGTGACCAAGGTAACCTTACCTAGGAGGTAAGGTGATCACTCAGTGATTTAGATTATTCCCACAGTTTACCAGGCTTATTTAGCCTGGTAAACTGTGGGAATGGTGTCTGGACTGTAGTCCAGACACCAGAAATAGTGCATTTATCCCACACCTTCCAAGAAGGCTTGGAATAACTCCACTATCAATTTGCTACAAACCAGTGTTTTCCTGGTATGTAGCAAATTAATTTGAGACTGTCCAGAACATTGCCTGGACAGCCCCTCATTTTTTGTGGGAGTTCTAGTACCCTCCAGATATTTACAACTATAGATTTTAAAAATTCTATTAACCATAGTGAGCAGTAAAGAATTAAGGAACCTATAGTCCAAAGTATTATTTTAAAGTACCCATTCAGAATATACAGGTTGAACACTTCTTATCTGGAATTTCAAAATTCAAACTACTCCAAAATCTGAAATTGTCAACATAGGTGGCCAAGAGAGTGACACCTTTGCTTTTTGACAGTTCAATGTATACAAAATTTCTTCCATGCAAAATATTATTTTAAAATATGGCATAAAATTACTCTCAGGATATTTGCATTAAAATATATATGAAACATAAATGAATTTTGTTTTTAGACATGGTCCCCATTTCCACAATATCTCATTATGTACATATATAACTAAACACAGGCATTCCAAAATCTAATAAACAAACAAAACCCAAACAAACAAACAAAACTTCTAGTCCCAAGCATTTCAGATAAGACTTGTATGTAGCCTCTTTCTCCCATACTGAGGTTGGTCCTTGATCTCAGTTTTCAGTAATTTGCAAAAAGAATGCCCATGCCTATTGCTGTGTCAGGTAATAATTTCTGATTTTTCTTGTGTGCATTGAGATGGCAATGAATTTCAAGATGAGAGCAGTTCTTTCATTTGATCACAGGAGAGCACTGTTTCCCTTTGAAATACTTGTTCTCATAGGAAGCAGAAAAACCATGATGTTGATATAGTAAATTATATTACTTTATATTATTAAAACATTGTTCTACAAGAATCACACATCAGCATATAACAATAGTAGCGCCGTAGGAATATGATGGTTTGTTTTTCTTTTTGCTGACTTGAAGATAAATTTTGTATCAGTACTCCATATTTGCGTTATGCTATATCACATCGTCTAGAGGTTTCAAACTTGTGACCCTCCAGTTGTTTGGTCTCCAACTCCCAGAAGTCCTAGCCAGCTTGCCCAATGGGCAGGAATTCTGGGAACTGAAGTCCAAAACACATGGACGCCCACAAGTTTGACACCACTGATTATAGACATGGTGTCATGCCTAGAACCATACACATCTGTACACATTGAAGACATTTGCTATTTATATTTGAAGCAATAACCTTGAGTGAATACATGTATTGAAGAAACACATGCCTGTGACAACTGTTGTTTAACCAACCATCTTTCCGAAAACCTTAGATGTGTCCCAGATCAAGAGTCATTTTTATGTGTCTCGTTTTCAAAATGTGAAATAATTATTTCTTTCTGCTTACCAACAATCTCAATAAAAACCTTGCATGGATTTCAGATCAAAAAGTAATTTTAATGTGGGCTCTCCTGTAATATGAAATAAGTACTTGCTTTGCTTGTTTGAAGAAAAAATTACTATAGGAGCAAGGAAGTACATTTTCCCAATCACATTTTAAATGCAAACTACTGTATATTACAGGGCTGTCCAACTACTACCGGACCTGTGGCCGGAATTCCGGTTACTGATGACCTGGGGGGCCGAAGGGTCTGCCTCTGCCCCCAGCTCTGCCCCCTCCCCTGCTCCACCCCTTCCCCGCCCCCAGCTCCGCCCCACCCCAGCTCCGCCCCACCCCCGGCTCCGCCCTCTCCCCCCACCTTGGAGGTGTCTGTGGAGGACACCAGGGCTTTGACTTGGAGATAGAGATGAACACCAAAATCCCAGTCTCAAGTCCCAGTCCCTGCTTTGAACTGAATTATATTGCAGTGTGGACTCAGGGCCCTTCACACAGCCATATAACTCAGAATATCCAGGCAGGAAACCCCACAAAACCTGCTTTGAACTGGATTATATTGCAGTGTGGACTCAGGGCCCTTCCACACAGCCATATAACCCAGAATACCTGCTTTGAACTGGATTATCGGAGTCCACACTCATATAATCTGGTTTAAAGCAAATAACATGGGATTTTATTCAGATGTGTGGAAAGGAAGTCAAATAAGAAGCCAGGGCCCTTCCACACAGGCCTATAACCCTGAATGACAAGGCATAATATTCATTCTGCCTCTGCTAATTATAATAATAATAACAACAACAACAGGTTCCTGGAGTAGGAGACCTCCAAGGGCCATCCAGGGCCATCCAGTCCAATCTCCTTCTGCCATAAGGGGAAAATACAATCAAAGCATTCCTCACAGATGACCATTCAGCCTCTGATGATGATGATGATAATTACAATGGGTTCCTAGAATAGGAGACCTCCAAGGGCCATCCAGTCCAATCTCCTTCTGCCATAAGGGGAAAACACAATCAAAGCATTCCTCACAGATGGCCATTCAGCCTCTGATGATGATGATAATAATAATAGTAATAATAATTACAATGGGTTCCTAGAATAGGAGACCTCCAAGGGCCATCCAGTCCTACCTCCTTCTGCCATAAGGGGAAAACACAATCAAAGCATTCCTCACAGATGGCCATTCAGCCTCTGATGATGATAATAATAATAATAAAAAATTACAATGGGTTCCTAGAATAGGAGACCTCCAAGGGCCATCCAGTCCTACCTCCTTCTGGCATAAGGGGAAAACACAATCAAAGCATTCCTCAGCCATGTTGAATCAAACCTAAACTCTCATGAGAGCAACAAAAAGTACTGAACCTTGAGTTTGGGAGTTGTAGTTCTCCTCCATCCAGAGAGCACTGTGGACTCAAATAATGATGGATCAGGACCAAACTTGGCAGGAATCCTCAGAAGAGGAGGAAGCCGGAAAGGGAATGGATGAGCACCCCCCTGCGCGCTCCAAACTCGGCCCTGCCCCTTTTTGCTCTGGCCACGCCCCCTCTCACTTGGTGCACTCTCTCTCTCCTTCCCTCTTTTGTTCAGGTGGTGGAAGGGGGAAGGTATGAAAGGGGGAAAGAGAGAGAGAGGGAGGGAGAGAGAGTGGGGGAGGGAGGGAAGTAGGAGGAGGAAGGGAGCCTGCTCCTCCTCCTGCCCCGCCCCTCACCCCCCCCCCGCCGTGAAAAAAATTAATAAAAAATATTCCAAAAAATATTCCAAAAAAATATTCAAAAAATATTTAATTTTTTTAAAAAATCTTAAAAAGCAGATATCTTGCAGGAGGGTAGGGGGCTGTGGGGAAGGGGCTGGGGGGCCGTATACGGCCCACGGGCCACCAGTTGGACAGCCCTGGTATATTACACCTTTGAACTACTATTTGAATAGGAACAGTTTTTTAAGATTCAAACTTTTCCAATTTGCAATTGGGTTTTCAGACATGAACATATGTGAGTAGGATGCAGAGACAAACGTAAATCCATAGATAGACCTTATTGATGATCTTACCCAAGTTCCCATTAGCTATCATCATCATCAGTTTCTCACTTGTTAATCGCCCTCCATTAAAATGCTCCAGGCGATTTACATAAAACAATAGCATTTAAAAATACACAATACCAAATAGACTGCATTAGACATTAAAAGCTCTGCTAAAAAGCCAGGTCTTGAGTGCCTGAGCAAAGGTCACGCATGGCCCTCAAGTGGGGAGGCAAGGAGTTCCACAAGACAGGGGCAGAGATGGAGAAGGCCCTACGTGCTCTCGAGACGTATTTCCCTGGGGCCTGGAACATACAGTAAGTTTAGTTGGAGGAGTCGTGGCGACCACTGGTGGCGAAGAGGGGAGAGGCGGTTTCTGAGATATGCTGGCCGCTGACCATAAAGCGCCTTAAAGGTCAAAACCAACAACTTAAACAGGGCCTGGAATTCTGTTGGAAGCCAGTGCAAATGTAACAGAGTTGGAGTTATGTGGCATCTCAAAGGTGTTTTTGCAAGTAGCCTGGCAGCCGCATTCTCAATAATGCGGATCCTCCGAGTAGTCGACAGGGGAAGGCCAACATACAAGGTGTTACAATAATCCAGTCTAGATGTAACCGTCACATGGATGATTGTAGCCAAGGCTTCCTCTGAAAGGTAAGGTGCCAGCTGTCTCTCCTGCCGGAGATGGAAAAAGGCCTGCTTACTAGCATTAGTGATCTGGGCCTCCATAGTCAACTGTGAATCCAGGATGACACCCAAGCTCTTAACAGTGGAAGATGGATGAAGGGGGGCACCATCAAAGTTGGGAAGGGAGAGCGCCACTCCAGGCGGGTGGCCAGGCCACAAAATCTCAGTCTTAGTAGGATTCACCTTCATCCTACTGGCACGCAGCCATCTCGATGCAGCCTCAAGACATAAGATGAAATTGTCTGGTATTGAGGTGACTCCAGGCTCCAGCCGTAAAAGCAGCTGGGTGTCATCTGCATAATGGTGGCACTCCAGACCAAAGCTCCGCACGAGGCTGGCAAGAGGTCTCACGTAATTGAAGAGGAGGGGAAAGAGAATTGCTTCCTGAGGCACCCCACATGAGAGGGCAGATCTGTCAGAGGTTCGATTTAGGTACTTGACACATTGAGACCGGCCTCAAAAATGTGTCAAACCAACTGAGGGCCCAACCATGAACTCCCGCCATGGCGAGTTGATGGATCAGCAGGTCATGGTCAACAGTGTAGAGTGCAGCTGTAAGATCCAGGAGTATCAGGAGTGCCGACCCCCCTCTATCAAGTTGACAACGAAGTGTATCAGTAATAGCCACCAGAACCGTCTCTGTTCCATGGCCTGGGAGAAAGCTGGACTGAAAAGGATCCAGGCCGGCGGTATCATCCAGAAACTGTTGCAGTTGTCTCAGTGCAGCTTGCTCAATCACCTTGCCCAGGAATGGAAAATTGGAGACAGGGCAATAGTTGGACAAAATCGCAGGATTCAGGTTTGGTTTCTTCAATAAGGGACGGACTAAAGCTTCTTTTAAATTATCTGGAAAGACCCCAAGCTCAAGTGAGCAGTTGATAATTTTCCTTAAGGGATCTTGTAATCCATCCAGACAGCATTTAACCAGCTAAGAGGGGCAGGATTTTTGTGAGGGTCTCCATGTCATGAGAGGTGAAGCAGGTGGAAGGCTTAGCCGCTAGCCTGCCATAAGATCTTGTCAGTGAAGTATTTTGAAAAATGACGGTCTCCATGTCATGAGGGGTGAACTGGTCAAAAATAGGTCCATCAGACGGCCACGGGGTCTCTAGCTCATTCAGAGTATCTGCTATCGGGGGCAGCTCCTGCCATAGCGTGTTGATCTTGTCAGTGAAGTATTTCTGAAAAATGTTAGCCTACTCTAGCTAACTATAACTAATATTTGGTTTAAAGCATTCTTTGGATGTCAAGCTCTCTGACCTGCCTAAGGTAGACTTCATGCTTAATAGCATTACAGAAAAAACCTCATGTAAAAAGCAGAAAATCCCACATTATCTGAGTGTGGACTGAAATAATTCTGATCCCTTCCACACAGCTGAATAAAAACCGACATTACCTGCTTTGAACTGGAATATATGGCAGTGTGGACACAGATAACCCAGTTCAAAGCGGATATTTGTGGGATTTTCTGATTTGATATTCTGGGATCTAGGACAGTGTGAAAGGACCCACAGATAACTCAGTACAAAGCAGATATTGTGGGATTTTCTGTCTTGATGTTCTGGGTTATATGGCTGAATAGAATTAATCTCATTCCCTCTACTTATGTGAGGCCCTACTATACTGCAAGATAAAAGCCAGATTATCTAGTTTGAACTGGATTATGAGGCAGCGTAGACTCAGATAATCCACTTCAAAGCAGAGAACATGAATTATCTGCTTTGATATTTTGGATTAAATGGCAGTGTAGAAGAGGCCAGAGTAGTTAATTATATACTCTCCATGTGAGTGTGGAACACAATTCACGAGATCTAGGCTGCCTTGCTTCACTCATAGGGTCCAAATGGTCATGTTTCCATCATGCAGAGAGGGCCCATATTTGAAAAAGGAAAGTAAATTTTTGTTCAGTGGCACTGTTAAGCAGTTGAGTATCTCTTGGGTGCATGTGAACCAAGCAAAGGATTTTTTTTTGTCCTTTGACATTAAATATAGATTTAAGCTTCTCACAGTATTTTAAATCTTTTAAAAGCCATTTTTCTTGATCTTCAGAGGCATGGCAGTAAGTGAGACTGAGGAATGATAGCATTACATTTGTTTCTGATATCTACAAGGATAATGGCCAACTCTGAACTCCCCTCTCTGATGAAAGCTACACTCAAAGAATAAAGGTTTGCATGTGATTCATAATACTTATTTGAAAATATGAGAAATAAGAAGGTTTTTTTTAACAGTATAATCTTCAAGGGCATTTCCTTAGATCCCAGGAAATGTTTTAAAAATAAGATTATGGGTTTCAACAATGCTGACCTTCAATTATTGATCCTATCAGCTCAGTAGGAAAAAAATGTTATGCATCTAGTCACTGATGGAGCACAACTGATGATTAATTGACCCTTTGGGGTCATCTACTAGGCAGGTATTTTTTCACGTCAATTAGTATTCTCATTTTTTGTCTTTTAAAATCAGCAATCTAAAAATCTTGTGATAATGCTTCATGTTAATTTGCACTGCATGAGTTGCTATAGCAACGTTTGAGAATGTTACCAGAGGCGATGTACTAGAGGTAATCTTTGTCTTTATGAAATAAACATATTTTTAAAGGTTTGTGGTTATTCTGCATGGCATTTTTTTCAAAGTCTTCAGCTTCCATCACAATACAGTTTATTTCATTTGAATTTTTTGATCTTAGATATTGCAGTGGATAAGTATTCTCATACTGGGTAAAAAGTGATTTTGGAGACTCATAAGACCAGTAATGATACCACACCAGGAAAAAAACAGCATTAACAACTGTTAAGTAGGGGTGGATATCTCCGGTCGTTATCCTTAGAAAACCGTTATTATTTCATATTAAAACCAAAAAATTTCGGAACACTTTTTATTTTGAAACAAGAGCGGCTCCTCCCCCCCACATGAGTTTAGAAACAATTTTAATGGCTCAACCAGCCCTACTGTTAAGCATTGCTGACGCCCAGCGTATATATCTAGTACCATTTATTTATTTTTATTTATAATCTGTCCCATGGGGGATTTTTGCACTTGAGCTGAGACTTACAAAAATTTAAAAGAATTACAGAAAAAAACTTAAGTACTAATTATTTTATTGATTTATGCCAGAGCATGCAAGATATCCAGATCTTCTCGCCCTTGCACAACTCCCAGAAATCCATAACAGCTGGCAAATTGGCTGGGATTTCTGGGAGTTGTAGGCCAAAACTTGAATAAACCACACTGAATTCTAGATGGGACTCTCCAAATAGGAAGGAGGGAGGGAGGGACGGGGTTTTCTATTCTTGGAAGCAGCAAAAGAAAAGGAGGAGGAGCCCCCCCTCACTCCTCGCTGCCTCTCTCTCACCCCGATCCTGAGGGAGCGGGCCCAAGTTTGCCCAGGCTGAGAGGAAAAGGAAGAGGCCTGAGGCTGTGAGGAATGGTGGAGTTGAAGTCCAAAACACGTACCTGGAGGGCTGAAGTTGGCCCCTGCGATGGGGCATGGGCAGAGCAACGGGGGAAGAGAAGCATCTGAGAGAGCGCAGGGAGAGAGAGAATCTAGTACCATTTATTTATTTTTATTTATAATCTGTCCCATCTTCCCCCTTGCACTTGAGCTGAGACCCAATTTAAAAGAAGATACAGCTAAAAACAACTTATTATTTTATTGATTTACTCTATTTCTATCCCGATCTTCTCGCCCTTGCAGTGGACTCAGAGCGGCATACATAATGGCAATATTCAATGCTGCATATTCAATAACATAAAATACAATACATCACTGTAATAAATAATTAAAACATATACATATCATGAAATTATTAAAACATACTATCCAGTCCTAAGGACGTTATTTGCATGCTACATTGTGCAGTTTCTATATTGCACTACCTAAACACCAGGTCTTTACTTTTTTCTGAACACCAGGAGGGAGGGACCAGTTTGATATCCCTGGGGAGGGAGTTCCACAACCGAGGGGGCACAACAGTTGGAGGGTATATAAGCAGATCAAAACACAAGATGTGGAAAGTGTAAGGATTATTATGACAAATGCAACGATCCTGTTGGTTTTAACCCAACAATTTGGGTGGTTGAAAATCTAGACTGATACAAAATATGGCATCCTCTTATAGATGTGTGCAGTCACAACTGAATGCAAAATATAAGGTAGCAAAGACATTGGAATTCACTCATAGTTTCTGTAGTAGAAAACATGCTTTATATCAAGACTTTGGCGGGTGTCATTTGTTCCACAGGTCTTTCTGAATTAAGAAGATGAAGTGAAATTCAAAGCTTTCTTCAGCAAGCATATATATGCCCAAGAGACATGTCAAGAATATTCAGCCTTGTTATGATTTTTGCTAGACTGAAATACTTAAAACAGGCTTTTAATCTTATAAATGTACATTCTGAATTGCCCTCATTTTGAACTTGAACCAAAATTAACATAAGTTTCATATATAAATTTATATTATATAGAAATATAGATTGTATTGTCATATTATGCTTACAATTACTTATTTCACAAGTATAGATTGAACAGCCCATATTACAGAAATCCTAAACCTAAAATATCTTCAAATCTGACATTTATTTTCAAAGGCTATCATGGTCACAACCTCTGGGAATGCCTGCCATAGATGCAGGTGAAATGTTAGAAGACAATGCTTCTAGAACATGACCATACAGCCCAAAAAACTTACAATAAATCTGAAATGGATCACATGGGTAGCTGAGATAATGACACCATTGCTCTCTGCTTCAGAGGTTCTCCATCTATTGGTCCCCAGATGTTTTGACCTTCAACTCCCAGAAATCCTAACAGCTGGTAAACAGGGAGTTGTAGGCAAAACACCTGGGGACCCACAGGTTGAGAACCATTGCTCTAATGGTTCAATGTACAAAGCCTTTGTTGCATGCACAAAATTGTTAAAATACTATATATAAAATTAACTTCAGACTATATATAAGACATAAGGGATACTATCATGCTAACCTGTTATTTGATTAGCATGGTTGCTTATGGGTGGGTTGCAATCCTAAGCAATCATTGCTAGGATCGGTCTGTTTTCTGTCCACAAATCACCTGTCTGAACTGCTTTGTCATAATCTTGTAGCATTGCATTGAATGGTGATTCTACCAGCTCATTAACTACACATGAGCCCAGGAAAAATAGGTTTCCCTGATGAATAATGCATGCTCATTTATATAAAACAAAGAGAAACTCAGTTGTTACCAGCATTTTCCAACTCTATAGAGAAGGCATCTTTCCCTCTTTCACTCAACATCTGCTAGTCCTCTTCTGTTCTCAGATTTTCATTTTTTCACCTTGAGCAGAGGTTTAAAGCCACTGCTACACGTGCTTTTCGAAGTGAAAGAAAATTCAGCATCATTAGCAATGTATATTATTTCTGCCATAAATCAGTTACTTCTACTCAAATTGAACTGCTTTACCAAGTGCATAAGGATGAAAATTATCAGCCTATTATGGTCCATGCCAGTTTATCATATACTGGTTTATAAATCCATTCAGGTACATTTCTGTATCAGTCTGCAGCAAGGAAATCAGAAGACGTTTACTTCTTGGGAGGAGAGCAATGACCAATCTTGATAAGATAGTGATGAGTAGAGACATCAAACTGTCAAAAAAAAAAGCCCACATAGTTAAAGCAAACGTATTCTCCGTAGTCACCTATGGATGTGAGATCTGGACCATAAGGAAGGCTGAGTGAAGGAAGATGGATGCTTTTGAACTGTGGTGCTGGAGAAAAATCCGGAGAGTCCATACTCCAGGAAATAAAACCTGACTGCTCACTGGAGGAAAGAATATTAAAGGCAAAGATGAAGTACTTTGGCCACATAATGAGGAGACAGGAATGCTTGGAGAAGATAATGGTGCTGGGGAAAATGGAAGGAAAAAGGAAGAGGGGCTGACCAAGGGCAAGATGGATGGATGGTATCCTTGAAGTAACTAGCTTGATTTTGAAGGAGCTGGGGGTGGCAATGGCTCTGGCGTGGGCTGTTCCATGAGGTCACAAAGTCGGAACCAACTGAATGAATAAACAACAACAACTGTGATGATTTGTATTATTTAATTGCATAATCATCTGTTCTATTTGAATGTGTTTTTTTCAGTGTGTAGTTTTGTGTGACTTTAAAACTAACATACTGTACATGTTTTCATATAAACTCTGCACTTCTGTGTGCAATTTGGTATGTTTCTGCATCAGGAAATGTTATCCCAGACTGAAACTTTTATACTTATACATGAGTGTATACAGTACTTATGCCCTCCAGTATTTCACAGGAAAAAAATGAGACATTAGTAAAGTTCTGGTCTATGTACTTAGCAATATTCCACCAAATGCATTTTCAAAAGGGTTTTCGCTTTATCTAGCTAGACCTACTGTGGATTTTGAATTTGTCCCATTCGCTAATCACTGAACTCACTATGAAAAATAAATTTCAGATTCTATCATAGCAAGAGAGCACTCCAGAACTGATTCCTGGGAAGCATTTTTATTTCTTTCCCCCAACCATTACATGTAGCAGTTTAGGGCCATTCCACCAAGGTATTAGATGGTACTTACAGTCAGAAAGCATTAGTGAGGATTTCAGTCATGTTAATACTTGGCTGAGCCCTCTCACATTAAATATGAACAAGGCAGATTAGCTCCATTAATGCTGAAACAGAGACTTCTATGGGGGCTTGTTGAGCCCAACAGACTTTAAATGCTTTGAAATACAGAGTATGGGTGGGGGTGCAGGGAGAAATGTTTTCTTTCTATCTGGTCCTGAGCAAAGTACTTATTGGTCTTATTCATGTTAACAGTGATCCATCCATTTGTCCTATGTGATCAGGGAAAGGTGCTTTCAAGCAAATCATGCTTGGATATTGTGTAGCTAAGAAAGCAAAATCCTGTTTATTGTCACCGTCATCTTCAAATGCTTCAGTGAGCATTTAATTTTGTTAAATAATAGCACTTGTTAAGGCATGAATGATCTCTGGTCACAGTCATTCACTTCGAAGAGATTGGATGTCGGGGTGCTAAATCCGTCAGTTTCATTTTCATTGTATTTTTCAAAATCCTAAAAAACAATCAAAATCTTTTTGGCCTGTTCCAGTTCTTTATTGGATTACTAAAGGGGTTTTTTCTGCCTAGAAATTCATTCATATTTTGGAATGTATTGTTTCTAGGTTACACATTTAATGCATATCCCACATTGATTAAAACATATCTGTGTGAGTTCTTTCCCTACTCCTATGCATCTTTACTTGATGCATATTTCTCCAATACATGTGTATTTGGTGCACATCTTTAAAAGGTAAGCATATCTGCTGAAAAATGGTAGAGGATATGAGGTTACATACAACAAAACGCAAGCACACTTCCACTCAGCTTGCACAAAATATCACCTAAATTCATAAGACCTGATCAGAACAAAACATGGCTGGAGCTCTGGGAGATCTCTCATTCATGGTGCCATTGTGTCAATTCTGATTTGATGTTCAGTAACAACCCAAAGCTGCAGTTCTATAGCCAAGCTTCCATGGAGAACAGCATAAATTCTGTTTCATGGGAAGTATTTAAAATTCTGTTCCACTGATTATGGTCCAGAAGTCTGTAATACAGAATTTATACTCCAAACAGCATCTTTTCCCTAATGCCCCCCACCAGTGATAATACCATGTTTTCCCTAAAATAAGACATACCCATAAAATAAGCCATAGCAGGGTTTCTAAGCATTTGCACAATATAAGCCATACCCTGAAAATAAGACATAGTGATAGGTGTGGCTGTGCAGTGTACAAGATCCTCCCCCCCCCAATCAGGTCCTGGTCATTCTGTGCATGTTGCAAGCTGAGGCATAGAGGGAGACATAGAAAGTGACAGTAAATGTCTCCTCAGTGAAGTGAGGAGCAGGACACACTGCTTTAGGTATTGTATGTCCTCAGGGGGAAGAAGTCGGAGCCCCTAGTGGGGCAATGGGTTAAACCCCTATGCCTGCAGTACTGAAGACTGGCAGGTCGCAGGTTTGAATCTGGGGAGAGCGTGGATGAGATCCCTCTATCAGCCCCAGCTTCTCATGCAGGGACATGAGGGAAGCCCCCCACAAAGATGGTAAAAACATCAAAACCATCTGACCGTCCCTTGGGCAACATCCTTGCAGACAGCCAGTTCTCTCACACCAGAAGCAACTTGCAGTTTCTCAAGTTGCTCCTGACACAACAAAAAAGGGAGAGGGGAAGAAGTAAAGCTGTGGGTCTCTCTCCCCCAGCAACAACCAGCAACAGTCTGTAGGTCTCTCTCAACCCCCACAAATACCAGTAAAGCTGCAGCACCCTAGCACTGACCAGCAACAGTCTGTGGGTCTCTCTCACCCCACACAAACACCAGGCGATAGGAGAAAATCTTCAGCAAGCAATTTGTTACTGAGTCCAGAGAGATCATCCCATAAATGCAGATTGTTGTACCATACTTAATAAAAATAAGACATCACCTGAAAAGAAGTCATAGTGTATCTTCTTGAGGAAAAATAAATATAAGACAATGTGTTATTTTCGGGGAAACACAATATGTTTAGTAGTGGGACTGAAAACAGGATGTATTACAGTTGGCTCCAAGATAACTTAAAGAATCCAAAGAGATTTTGTTTCCTAGACTTCTTACTTTCCAAGGGTGCTGAATCAATCTTTTATGAAAAGTTGCCTGGGTTAACAATCAGTGAGACAGAGGAAGGGGAAACAAGGAGAAAAAAAGAATAAGTTGTATATGTCCTGAAATTCCAGAAGCATTTCACTTGCGTGGTACATTTGCGGTGCTCATCTTTTGATGAACTTGATACTTATCACAGAAAAATACCATCTCCTTCCCCCCCAAATAGTATGCGAGTTTAATTATATTAAAATATAAAAGGCATATCATCATCATTATCATTAGTATTTTGAAAAATTATTAGGGGCTGGAGATATATTAGAAATAATTGAGGCCTTTCCCACAAGCTTACAATGTAACGATCAAGACAGTATATATTAAGGATAAAAGGAAGGAATAGTTACAGGTTTAGTAGGAAAGGCTGAGTGAAGATGGAATCCATTTATTTCTATTTGCTAAGTTTTAGTTTTAACAGTGATTGTAATTTTTAAAAATGTTTTAATGTATTTCAACTTTGACCTTAATTTAAGTTAAATGTTATTTAAATTGTAAATTGTTTTAAGGTATTGAATTGTTGCCTATCTGTAAACAGCCTTCAGGGTTGAGAAAGGTGGAATATAAATAGAGTGAGTGAGTGAATGAGTGAGTGAGTGAGTATGTAAATTAGTTCAAACTTCTAATTGAGAGCATAGTGTTTACAGTCCTGGTTTACAATGACACAACTACAGTAGAGTTTCACTTATCCAACCTTCGCTCATCCAATGTACTGTATTATCCAATGTTGTCTGCCTCCTGCCCAGATCCACAGCTGTTTCAATACATTGTGATGTTTGGTGTTAAATTTTTCTGTTGATTTGTTGTAAAACATGATCTTTTAGTGCTTAATTTGTAAAATCATAACATAATTTGATGTTTAATAAGCTTGTCCTTAATCCTTCCTTATTATCCAACATTTTTGGTTATCCAACATTCTGCCTTCCCGGTTATGTTGGATAAGCAAGATTCTACTGTATTATGAAATAAATCCAATGAGAAAGGCATTCTTGGAGCAGGACAATAGTGTCACTATATTGTATCACATCACTGTGGCATATTCATACCATATTCTCATGATAACATAAATTCCCACTGGCACAGCATTCTAAAAAGTTGTTAGGTTTTATCATATACTCACCTGTAATAGGTGATGACAACAGTACTCTGTCATGGCCTGTGGTACACAACTTTACATACACTTAGCAACATACATAGCAAGAATGCTAAGGAAACCTGTTAGTGAATTGTGAAGATGCATAGCAGTACCTTATTTATAACTGCCCTTGGGTCTATTATTATTACCCTGGCAAGATTCCACTAATACACATTGAACTCTACTAATGCACATTGACACTTTTTAGCTGGTGTTCTGATGGGCATCAGTCAATTTGCCAATTCCTTATGTAAGAATGTAACAGCAACTTTTATTGGCTACAGACATCATCGAATTTCCCACTTCTAATTCCTGCCAATGTAAGTCAATTTATGAAGACATATATCCCCAATAGGAGTCTGCCAATGTGTATTAAGAAAAGTAGCTGAATGGATGTATTTGGTCAATTTCCAGATAGTTCCAAGAAAAATGTAGATCAGCAACATACGACCCATGGGACACATTCAGCCCCTTTTTGACAGCTCCAATTTTCTTAATACATGTGGAGCAGAGCATGTCTGTGTTCTAGATCTATATAGCATTGAGAGCCTAAGGAAAGTTCTGTGAGTACCATGAGCTGCTGAAAAAGACAAATAAATTGACATGAAAGCAAGTCAAGTCCGAACTCCCCCTAGATGACTAAACTGAGGCTGCATTAACTTGGATAAATTGATACTCAGGCCCTTTCTACATTGTGTTATATAGTCCAGATAATCTGATTTGAACTGGATGATAGGGCAGTGTAGACTCATATAATCCAATGTGGATTATCTGATTTCAATCCGGATTATATGGCGTTGTTGAAGGAATCTCACTGGTAAAGGTGATAATACTTCATACATTTGAGAGCAGCATGAAAAGGGGAGGATGGTGTCACAGATGGGTTGACCAAAAAAACAAAGCCCTGAATGCAAGTCATCAGCAGTGCTTTGGATTATGAAGGCTCTTGAAAATCTTTCATTCATAGGGTCAACAAAAGCAATGTTGATGGTACAGAAGAGTAGCAAACATGAATAGCTTTAAAGAATCAACATGTAGCTCAAGCTGTTAAAAGATGCGATTGGAAACCCACAATACCAGTAGATGATTTAAACTGTAGCAGAACAGTACCTGCTCTGTAATTTGTGATCACTTTTCCAAAAGCCAACGAACAAATGAAAACTCTGTTCGTAGGAATACATTCCATTAATATGCATTATTATTCTTTCCATCCCCCTCTTTACTAACATACACACTGTTAATGGGTGGTACTTTAGAGTGACATTTTTGCCTTTATTTGAATCATAATTCTGAAGATATTTTACAACTGATAGAAGGTAGTTTCTATGGTAACACACTTTCACCCTTTATATTTCTTTCTTGCATGTTCAGAATGGTGGGTTTATCACACATTGAATAAGAAGTTGATTTGCTGAAAGTACCCTCCATGTTTGTGGTTAATTGCATTTTTTCTCACCTTAGAGACTGTAGTTCATAAAGCCATAACAATTAGAGTATACACCATTTAATTAGAAACCTTTTTTGTGCTTCTGTACAGTGCTTGGCAAAACCAAACCAGATGTTATAAACTTTAAGGACTGCAAACACTTGGGAAAGGAAATACAAAATGTAGCTTCAATGCTCACAATTGAAGAGGAGTGTGATAGAGATGACAACACACACACACACACACACCCTGCCCTGTTAAAAATCTGTTCCCTATAATTGGCCATCCGAAGTGTTTGTCCTGTAGAGAGGAATTTGTCAGTGTCCTCAGAAAAGTTTAAAACATCCCCATAAGGGACTAGAAGGATATATCTATCAAAGAGGTCACCAGCCTCTATATTCCTCTTCCTTTCAACCTAGAGCTCACCAACATTTATGTTAATTGACTTTCCATCATTTATTTTTCACTCTCATTAATCCAAGGATAAAAAGAAAAGTACACATAAAATTCTCTCCTGTCATGCTTGTAGCAAGGCTAGGTACGGTATATGGAAAATGATTGACCTTACAATAAAAGCTCCATGAATGGAGAAGCCTATATTTTCTAGGACTAAACCTGTCAGTCTACTCTGCAGTACAACTCTTCCTATGTCAAGATAAGTGTCCAATGTCAAAAGCTCTGGTTTTAGTATGACCAGGACACTCCGATGAAAAGGGCCTCGATGCTAGGTCTCAACTAGGCTTGAGACCTAGCTAGAAATAGAAAGTTAAAAATAATAATTTCAGTTAATCTTCAAGATGAATGAATGAGTCCAATAGATCTCAAATAATTTCAGTCTGGCTGGAGCATTGGACTAAGACTCTGAAGACTAGGATTTGAATTCTTGTTCAGCCATGTACAGTAAGCCCATTGGGCAAGTTATGTTTTTTCAACCTCAGAGGAAGACAAAAGTAAACCTCCTTAAAAAAAATCTTTTCAAGGCAACACCATGACCGGCTTGCTTTTTGGTCACCTTACTGTAAGTTGGAAACAACTTGAAGGCATACCACAAGAAATGTTAAAACTATAATTTAAGAATCACTGTTATTGCATAATAATAACCAGGCATGGGCAAACTTCAGCCCTCCAGGTGTTTTGGATTTCAACTCCCACAATTCCTAACAGCCAGGGCTACTATATTGCACAAAACTGGGTTATATGTAAACATGATGTGAAAATATTCTCTTATTGTTGAATGTGTATGTAAGACGGAACAGGCACATTTTTAAGGATAACTCCAGCATGCATGCATGTACACGCACACGCACATGCACACATACACATATGAGTAAAGGTTTTATTTTAGAGTATAACTTGAGCATATGTGTTTGTATAAAGGCAAAAGATTCCCCTGACATTAAGTTTAGTTGTGTCTAACTCCGGGGGGGATGCTCATCTCCATTTCTAAGCCGAAGAGCTGGTGTTGTCTATAGACACCTCCAAGGTCATGTGGCCAGCATGACTGCATAGAACCCTGTTGTCTTACCACAGAAGCAGTACCTATTGATCTACTCACATTTGCATGCTTTCAAACTTTCGGTCGGCAAGTTCAGCACTTAGTTGTTTAACCCACTGAGCCCCCAGGGAGCCACACACACACACATACACAAGCTTTGGATAGCATATGGAAGGATATTTGCTTTGCTGTTTGTGCTCTTCTTCAGAAGATTTCACCTCACTTTCTGTCTCTGTGATAATTGGATTTTGAAAAATGTGGCTTGTTGTGGCAACAAGGATTGGTAATAAAACTCCAGTTTTAACTTTCAGTTTGAACTATTTTGTGCTTTTTCTATATAATTGTATTCTCAATTAGCTTCTGACACAATAAATAAATAAATATTCACAGTCGGTTATGATTGCCTTCAAAGTGTAGGGTCTTGGTGGTGGGTCCAAAGGGGGCTTAGAGGCTTATTTTTAATCTGCATGTTCTTTTGTAGGAAGGACCTCAATTTCCAGATGGAAGGCCAAAGTTAATCAAGAACACTACACCTTTCCTCTGATTCATGTGGGCTTTACTTCACAAAGACTGGGGGTCCTTACACATAGCCCTATATCCCAGAATATTAAAGCAGAAAATCCCACAATATCTGATTTTAAGCATTAAAATTGAGAAGAAAAAGACTACTATGTATATTAAAAAGGAATTCCCTTATTCAGAAATCCATGCAAGTGATCAAACTGGACCAGTGCAGAAAGAACAAATCCTGCCAAATTAACCTATCTTTTTTGATCATGTCAGTGGTTTAGTAAATGATGGGAAAGTTATGAATGTTATTTATCTGAATTTCAGCAAAGCATTTGATTAGAAAAGTGGCCGAATATTGACTAGATGGGCACCATCAGATGGGTGCCTAATTGTTTCCATGATCAAAGAGTTGTCATCAGTGGCTGTGCTTCAAATTCGAAGGAGATCTCAAGTGGTAGAGCCATGTTAGAGGAATGGGAGAACTTTGCTAATGTGTACATCGTAAGAGCAGATCTAATAGTTCTAAGTTACAAGAGGATAGGTTTTAACTGAACTTCTTGAATGTAAGAGCAGCGTGGGGCCCTTCCAAACAGCCCTATATCCCAGAATATCAAGGTGGAAAATCCCACAATATCTGCTTTGAACTGGGTTATCTGAATCCACACTCAGATAATGTGGAATTTTCTGCCTTGATATTCTAGGATATAGGGCTGCATGGAAGGGCTCTTGATAATGGACCCATTTGCCTAGAGAGGTACTGGGGTTTCCTTCTCTGAATGTTTGTTTGTAGTCTGGACAACTTTCTGCTGGGAATTTTGTAGATGAAGATCTTGCACTCAGCAAGGAGCTGGATTTGAAGTCCTATAGTACAATTCCTATGTTTTGCTTCTATATTTCCACATGATATACAGTATTACCATTCCATCCTCTGAATAACAGCATACATTTCCAATGTTTTCTTTATTGCAAAGTAAATATAATGTTGTATCATGCATATTTTAAGTGGTTAATATTTACAGCCTTCACAAACCAATCCCTTTTATTATATTGGCTCAGGGAATGCTTCTAGTTGAATAGAAGACTTGTATAATCAATATTTCTATATTAAATCATCTTTTAAAGAAGTACAGTACTATTTGGAAAGTGAGTACTGTCAAGAATTTTTGACCTTTTCACTGAGATTATTCATAAAAATGTTTAATACTAACAAGATAGGAAAATAAGAAATATTCCTCTTCTACTGAGATGCTTTTAAAAGTACAGTACTATTTGTGAGGAATTTTTCTCACTGAGACATATGTTTTCTAAATTGTGCAATATTGCAAGGAAAGACTTTCTAAAAATGTGCATTTCACCAGTGTCTCTCAACAATCCCACCACTGAAACATACACACACCTACCTAAAACAGACAAGAGGTCTTTCTCCCATCATGGACATTCCACAGATATAAAAACCCAATTTTCCTAGTTTCCAGCAGACCTCACAACCTCCGAGGATGCCTGCCATAGATGCAGGTGAAACATCAGGAGAGAATGCTTTTGCAACATGGCCACACATCCCGGAAAACACACAACATTCTGGCCTTGAAAGCTTTTGATAATAAATCCCACCATTCCTCAAAAGCAGAGGTACTATTAGGCAAATTATCTCCCTCTTACAGCAGATGCAGAAGCAGCAAGATGTTGACGGACAGATCTGTGTGCCACATTGCCTGTCTCTGTGCATCTAACAATCAGCAGTGTTGAAATAAGAGTCAGTTGCCTATTTGGACAGCTTAAACGTTATCATACAAGGAATGTAAACTGGCATACAGCCATTGAGGTAAACAACTCTCTTCCCCTCACAAACTATTCCACAACTTCCTTTTCTATTCCATAATTCCATCATCCCCTATTTTCCATTATTCTGCTCTGAGGGGGGCTACAGGCACTTCTTCCCCTCTTTCTGTCTCCCTGACCCCTATCTTTCTAAAGAAAGCAGAAACATTAGCCCATGTAAAAAGATATGTGAAACATGTGTTGGGGAAAGTATCTAGAAAAATCTAGTGAACTAACTTAATGTGGTTAGGTTACTGGTAAATTTATTCCAAGCTCTGAATTCAAACAAATATAGTCCAGCAGGATCTGCTTGCTTTCCTGCCAGGAACTGGAAAAGCAGGGGATTTTCACATATAAGAGGCCATTTAATTGGTGCCAAGAAGAGTAGATTCAATCAATAGGAATTTGATCCACATCCCCATAAATTACAATGATTTGGCGAGCTTCCTCATTGAATGAATCCCTTGGCTTTTGAGTTGTCATTCTGTTGAGTCACATATTGTGCAAGCTCAACACAAAAAGATAGTAAATGGGTTGTCTTACTTGAACCCTCTGTTGCCACTTCTCTGATTCTAGTCTCATCCAATGACTTTGTGAAAAGGAGAGGCTCCTGTATCTATGGTGGCTGAAGGTTCTCCACATAATTGTAAATGCTGATATTGCAGTGGGTGGAACTGCATGAAGATCCTTCAGAGAAAGAGAGAAGATGAAGAATGAATGACAATGCATTGATGAAATTGTTCGTGATGAAGGGTGCTTTGCTGAAGATTAGCTGGTAGATGCCAATTCCATCCCAGGAATTCTAATTCAGTGCTCCAAATACAGTAAGAGGTCATACAATTATGACCCAGGTTAGCTCAGTATAACTAGAAAGGAAATTTAACCTCCAAAAATGCTATTTGCAAAGTCTCCTGTTTCAACATTCTGCACAAATGTATAATAGTACACTATCTAATCAATGCATGAATTGTATAGAAGATTAGAATAGAAAATGCAGTCGATCTTCCCATCTTTCATTTATTTAATGTCAATATTTGATTATCTATATTAGCGATCTGGGGAGTTAAATATGTGTTAAAGCCTATGCCAGTAAAACTGTACCTTATATTTGCAGATTATAGAAATTACATACATTTGCATTACTGAACAGAAGAACTTTCCCACAGTTATATTTGAAAAACGTATGTTGATACAGATATGGATGACTACCCTTATGTTTGTTTTTCCGTCTTTCTGAATGTCAGTCTTTTTTGTTCTGTTCAGTCAATATATATGCATATAAAATATGGCACCTGTATCTATGGGACTGGGATAAGCAGTTTCATTTATCCACGTAGGAGATATATAGAGGGGGGGGGGATTTTCTCAGTACTCCTGGGGAATCCATTTTATTTGTGAGTCAGAAGTTATTTATTTCAATAAGGTTTCCTATTATCCATGGTTTCATGTATCCACACAGAGTCTGTGCAGTGTGCACATATCCCTCAATGAAACAGGAGTCATGAGGAGTAAGACAAAGTGCTTCTTTATTATTTTTATTTTATTTCAATTCTGCCTTTGTTCTGGTGTGGCTTCTATTTGTCCTTCTGTTTGTTATTTTACAGAGTTACATTCCTGAACAAGAGAATCAGAAGTTTGAAGTGTTACTTGATAGAGCATACCTGCGCCCCTTAATTTTTTAAAAAATGGATCGTTCTCTTTTTTAAATTTTGAAACAATATGGGATGTGGACACTTAGAAACAAGGGACAGACCCACACTTGTTATATGACTTTAAGTCAAATCCAATTTATGGCATTTCTATCAGAAGGATTTATTATCATGATGTATACAGACTATGTTTGTCACGGCTCTTTTCTTAGGTTCAAAGAGTGTGACTTGGTCAAGGTCACCCAGTTAGTCTCATGCTGATCAGGGTTTTGAACTTTAGGTTCCCTGAGTGCTAAGGCACAGCTAAACTGACCACATAATACATAGGGTCCTTGCGTTTCTTGGAACCCTCCAGCGTTGCCCATTGCCTTAGCTGATATCACTGCAGGTGACAGTTGACCAGCAGGACTTATGTTACGTCCATAACATGGCTGTCTAGCAACACCAAACTATGTATGTTAATCAGCACTGGAAGTCAAGACTCTGCAGTGACTGGTTGGGTGCCTGTGAAAATATTTGAGCCAATGCATCATATAGTATGTCACATCAGCCCCAGGATATCAGGTCATGGTAGATCTGCTCCTAGTCCAACTCAAACCACTATATCATGTTGACTCAATGGGCCAGTTTAGGGAGATGTACATACTTAAGTGCTGAAAGAGTAGGCAAACAGTATGCATCCCATCTGAAATCCTGTGGCTGCCTCCTGTACAATTCTGGGGCTTGTAGTTTAGAGGAGGGGCTTTAAAATGCTCAGTCAGAGAGATCCTGGGATGTATACTTTATGCCTACTTTTTCAGCTCTAGCGTGATAGCACACTAATTCTCAAAAGCCTGTACTACCTCACCACACTACAAACACCAAGATCCATAGGAGGCTTCATGGCTGTTAAAATGGAATAATAATGCTATAATTGGAAGGACCCAATATTTTATACATTTATCCAAGGCATACTTTGTGCACTGTTTGCTCAACCAACACCCAAGTTTTAATTCTTCCTATTAGTCCTAAAGAACTGGAAACAACTCTACCCTTTCTTGTGTTTTCGGGTGTATGTGCAGTGCTAATAGACAACTAATTAAACTTCACTCTGGGCCCTTCCAGACAGGCTCTATATCCCAGAATCTGATCCCAGGTTTTCTGTTTATTCCAGATTATCTGGAAGTTTGGATTCATATAATCCAGTTTAAAGTGGAAAACCTGAGATCAGATCCTGGGATATAGGGCCTGTCTGGAAGAACCCTCTGTTGTCAATGGAAGTAACACCGTGAAATAAGAGAGCAGACAACAAAATATGGAACAAAGGGCCATTTATTTACCTATTCAAATTGCAATGTAGAGCAGTAAAAACTAATCTGGTGGGAGCAACAAAGAAATAGGTCATGACGGAGGCCAGGTATCACACAATGACTACCTCCTCGTCCACCTCTGGATGAACACCTGATCCCAGGGGCAGTCCACTTAATGGCTTACTCGCCTGCACAGTCCTTACTGGAAAGCCATTCCAAGGGCACTCCCTCCAGAGCTCCATAACTCTATAAGAGAAACCGACCCCCACCCCAACCTGGTCCAGCCCCAAAGGGAAAAATCCCAAGATGCTCCCAAGCCCCAATATTTGTCAGGATCAACCCAGGTATCCCCCTTCACCCCGATATAGAGGGCACAAGGTGAACACAAACAGTGTTCTCCCCTAATTCCTGCCACTGGAAACTTAATTAGTAGTGCCACCAGAACAAATTGCTTCCTCTAACAACACAGTATGGGCTAGATGAAAACACCCATCCCTTTAAGAGAGGGAAACATTTTCTACCCAGCCCCCTAAAGCGACCAGCATTCACTTATAATGCGTTAAGGGTGGGCGGATGGGTTGCTGGATAAAGAGCTGAAGCAGAAGGGAGGGGCCAGCTGCTTAACCTTCTGCTCAGGCTCCTCCTTCTTGATGAGACTGGTGTAAAAATCAGTGAATACATTAATACTGGTCGCTTCACAGGGGCAACTATTGCTTGCCCCCAGTCAAATCCTTTGGCCACTGACAAGGCTTAGATTAAAAAAAATCTAATGAAGAGGTGCAACTTAATAAACTTGTTTTTAATTTAAAAAAGTTAAGTTTTAACTTTTACTTTTCACGGCTGATTCTTTACTCAAAGGACAGCTCATGTAGATTTTTGAAAAGCTTTTTTGGTTTAGTCTGTTAAGGTTACAAGATTCAAGGTATTTATGCAAGAGTAGTTCCAGTAGGATGAGTTATGATAAGGACATTTGGCGTTGCAAGACTTTGTAACTGACTCTCCATCTTATAGTTCTGGGGGACTTCAATGTCCACGCCGACACAGCCTCCCTTCCATCTGCAGCGGGGGACCTTGTGTCGACCATGGCGGCACTGGGCCTCTCCTCTTAAACTCGGGCCCCACACATCGGGCTGGACACACTCTCGATCTGATCTTCTATGCAGGTGTCCAAGTGTCCGTCACCTCTGTAACCGAGGTGCCATGGTCGGATCACTGTGCTCTAAGAGTCCGGGTTGAGACGCCACCCACCCCGGCAAGGGTGCCGAACCAATTTGGGTTCGCCCAAAGGGACTTATGGAACCAACCAGGTTCCTGAATGCCCTGAGGGATTTGGAGCCTGTCAGCGTCTCGCTCGAGGAGCTAGTCACCACCTGGAACTGTAAGTTATCCACGGCTCGACGAGATTGCCCCTAAGCGCCCTCTCAAACCCCGCAAAGCGATGCTCTCCATGGTTCACCAAAGATCTTAGAACCATGAAGCGGGAGAAGAGACGGCTGGAGCGCATGTGGAGGAAGCTCCGTGACGGGCCTTCGCAATCAGCTTATAAGCTCTTTAGTGAGGCTTATGAGCATGCGGTCAAGGAGGCGAAAAATTCCCATTATGCCTCCTTGATAGCGTCTGCAGATTCACGCCCGGCCCAATTGTTCAGGATAATTCGGCAGTTGACGATGGTCCCTACCATCCCAAACAATGATGATCGGGCCCTTTCCGCCGAGGCTTTCCAGAATCATTTCGCAGACAAGATTGCGATGCTCCGCCGGGACCTCCCGCCACGGTTGATACAGTACAGGAGCTTGAGACTCCGTGGCCCTCCGCCGGGTCCACCTTCGACCGGTTTCGGCCACTGGACGCAGAGGATGTTGACAAGATTGTCGCAGCTCTTCGACCAACCACCTGCTCCCTCGACCCGTGCCTCTCCACGCTGATTCGAGCTTGCGTGGAGGGGTTACGAGGCCCCTCTGTTGAATATCGTCAACTGCTCCCTTGAGCAAGGAGCTTTTCCAGAGGAGTTAAAAGAGGCGGTGGTTAGTCCATTGCGGAAGAAGCCCGGGTTAGATCCCGCGGGTCCCTCCATTACCGCCCAGTGTCCAATTTACCGTACCTGGGCAAGGTAATTGAGAGGGCAGCAATGGACCAGCTGCAGACATTCCTGGATGATGCAACCTGGCTTGACCCCTTCCAGTCCGGCTTCCGTTCAGGCCATGGGACAGAGACCGTCCTGGTCTCCATCACAGACCTACTCCGTTGCCACTTGGATCGAGGCGGATCGGCGCTGCTCGTGTTATTGGACCTCACGGCAGCGTTTGATACTGTCGATTACCAACTTTTGACACACCGCCTGGCGGTGGCGGGTGAGGGGACAGCCCTCAACTGGCTGTCCTCCTTCCTCCAAAACCGCCTGCAGCGAGTGAAGTGGGAGGGGGTGGTCTCCGAGGGCTCCCCCTTACATTGTGGAGTTCCTCAGGGGGCCATTCTCTCCCGCTGTTATTTAACATCTACATGCGACCACTCGCCCAATTGGTACGGAGTTTTGGGCTGGAATGTCACCAGTACGCTGATGACACCCAGCTCATTCTGAGGATGGAGGGTGGAATCTGTACCCGATAATTTCCATCTCTGCCTAGAAGCCGTAACTGGATGGCTGCGAGCCAGTAAGTTGAAGGTGAACCCGACGAAGACGGAGATCTTGTGGCTGGGCCGCCCGGGGTAGAGACCCAGTTGCCGGCGTTTGATGGTGTGGCACTTCGCCCACAGCCCCTAGTTAAGAGCCTTGGGGTCCAGCTAGACACCCAACTGTCGATGGAAGCGCAGATTGCCTGCGCTTGCGAGACAGCGTTTTACCATCTGCGGCAGGCGAAACGTCTGGCTCCTTACCTCTCCCGCTGCGACCTGGCCACGGTGATCCAAGCCACGGTCATCTCGAGGCTTGATTACTGTAATGCGCTGTACATTGGCCTACCCTTGTCGGTGATCCGGAAACTTAAGCTGGTGCAGAACGCAGCAGCGCCTGCTGTCGGGAGCCCCAAGATCTGCGCATGTGACCCCACTCCTGCGTGCACTGCACTGGCTTCCCATCGAATTCCGGGTCTCCTTCAAGGTGTTAGTTCTAACTTTCAAGGCCTTATATGGTATGGGGCCAGTGTACTTGAGGGAGCGTCTTACCCCATACAAACCCAGAAGATCACTGCGCTCAGAGGGGCTTAATCTACTAGAGGTCCCTAGTATTAAGATCTGTAGGCTGTCGAGCACCCGGCAGAGAGCATTTACAGTGGCCGCTCCGACCCTCTGGAATTCTCTGCCGGAGGAGATACGAGCACTACGGGGTTTGTTGGCCTTCCGCAAGTCTGTGAAGACTTGGCTATACAGGCAGGCATTTGGTCCCAACTGATGCCTCCTTAGTTGCCAGCTGCCAACATACCGTCCTGCCATGTATTGCCTCTGCGTATTATTGCTTGCCGGGATCATTTGTGGGGAGGGGGCTTTTGGGTATACGTCTTTTATCTGTTTACTGATGTTTTATTGATTTTATGCTGTAAACCGCTCTGGGCTCCAGAGAGAGCGGTCTACCAAATCGAATTTATAAATAAATAAATAAAATCTCATCCTTTTTCCTATGATGGATCCATATAATTAAAAGAAACACTTCATGTGAAATAAAGATGAATGAAAATAAGGAGTGAATGAAAGAGGAGTAAAAACATTGATAGGATCTCTTATCTTCATTTTTATAAGACTATAAACATTATTTAACATAAATACTTTGTCATTTAGTAATGAACAGCCAATTAAATTTGATTTTTAGATTACCAGTTTAAATTCATTGATCTTTTTCTTTTCATTTTCCTAGCTTGATGTAATCTTCATGCAATTCCAACTCCTGTGTTCTGTATGGTCTATATGTGCCTTTAAATCAGGTGTGGGCAAACTTTTTTGCCTTGGGGTTGCACTGTAGGCCCGGCCAGGAGGGCTGGGCTAGGAGGGAGCGTGGCTGAACACACACTGGGTTGAGAGGGCCCAGGAAAAGGATGGGGTGAGGAGGGGGCAGGGCAGGGCCCGAGTCATTCTCAGGTTGTCCTCCCAGCATAATTGCGGTGACTGCCTCAATCCTCTCCCCCCTCCTTCCCCCCAATCCTTGGCCTGTCCTCTAGGCATTATGCTGGAAGGAGGGTGAGACGAATGGTGGCTGAGTGTGCTCCGAAGGGCTCTCAGCCGCCACTGTTGCCCCCTTGGGCCTTGGAACCTGACTGTGGCAGAAAGCTGTTGACTCCTCCCACCTCTGCCTCACAGCCATGTTGCTATGGCAACTCTTCCCCAAGGTGGGCCTTTACTGAAGAAGTGCACCTTCCCTAAACATCTAAACATTTCAATGCATATTCAATCCTCAATCCTATAATAAAAAATAAACACTTCTGCACATACCTTCCAAACCCTGGAAATTATTTTTGACCTTCTCTAATCCTAGAAAGGTCAAAAATAATGCAGATACATATACAATACAACAATATTTTAACACTTAACCACATTTATACAATCATTTGCATTATATACAAACCATAAACTCATCAGTCATCATCTCTTGTTTTTCAGGGCATTCTTAAAGGCATGACTATAACAATGCTTACTTCACTCTTTAAAGAGGATAGGGTAACTTCCACCCCCTCGATCTATCTCCCTTTTAATACATTGGGTTTTAGATGCTGTCTTTTCCACATCTTGGGGGCCATAGGCACTTGCCCCCTTAGTCAAATCTAAACTGCTAATGTAGTTGGCTCTTCCCATTTTTTCCAACAAATCATCCAATCGGGGCATCGGATAAGTATCCGGTTGAGTTACCTTGTTCAAAAGTCTATAATCTACACAGAAACGTATAGTATTATCCGGTTTCTGTACTAATACAATAGGCGATGCCCATGGGCTATTGGATGGTACAATAATGCCCATGTCTAGCATTTCCTTAATCTCCTTTTCAATACATTCAATTAACCTTCCGGTAACCCTATAAGGTGTGGACGCGATAGGTGGTGCATCCCCTGTGAGAATTCTATGCTGTACCCCTTCTACCTTTCCTGGAAGGTCGGAAAATAACTTTTCGTACTTGCGGAGTAACTCCCTAACTTGCATTTGTTGTTTTGAGGATAATCCCTCATCAATCTTTACCCGATTGATACTCCCATCAGCTTTCCTGTTTCCCTCCCAAAAGGAAAACGTTCCTACTTCTCCTTCCGTAACTACCATATATACATTGGCTGTTCTACTAACATAGGGCTTCAACATATTAACATGTACAAGCCTTTCAATGTCCAATTGTTCATCATAAATCAGGTAGTTAACATCATTAAACTTCTTAGACACCGTCCATGGGCCTGTCCATTTCGGTTGAAGCTTGTTGGACTTCTCTGGGATCAGGTACAGGACTTCGTCTCCGACGCTGAAGGTTCGGATTCTCGCCGTCAGGTCATACGATGACTTTTGTTTCCGCTGGGCTGATGCAAGGTTATCCCTGGCGATGTTTCTAGCTGTCTCCATCGTCTTTTGGAGATCCTGAAGATATCGGGTCACTGGCACCGGCTCTGGTTCTGAAGGTGACTCCCAGAACTCCCTCACGAGGTCGAGAGGTCCTCGGACTCTCCTGCCATATAACAATTCAAAAGGGCTGTATCCAGTACTCCCATGGGGAATCTCTCTATATGCAAACAGGAGCTGTTGCAGCTTTACATCCCAATCATTCGGGTGTTGTTGAACATAAGCTTTGATCATTCTTATTAATGTCTTGTTGAGATTTTCGACAAGACCATTAGTCTGCGGATGATATGCAGAAGATGTCAGTTGTCTGATGCCACATAGCTCTAGTAGTTTCCCCATCAGCCTTGATGTAAATTGGGTTCCCAGGTCCGATATCAGTTCTTTTGGGAAACCTGTTCTACCCCATATCGACAACAGGGCATTTGCCACAGTAATTGTTTCTATATTTGATAATGCTACTGCCTCAGGGTACCGAGTAGCATAATCCATCATGGTGAGTATAAATCTGCAGCCTCGACGAGTCGGTTTAGGCAATGGGCCTATTATATCAATGCCCACTGGAAAAATGGTTCTCCTATCAGTGGCATTGGAATCAAGGAGCTTTTGTCCGATCTCGTCCGGAACCAATACGCTGGCAGGTGTCACATGCCTGGCAGAATTCTTTAATTTGTTTATACATTCCTGGCCAAAAAGTTCTTTGTAATGCGCTGGGTGGTGCGCCTAACTCCCATGTGACCTCCTTGCGGTCCTGTATGTGCCACTCTCATGAGATGTTCTCTATATCTCTGAGGTACAATTATCTGTTTGTAGGAAGCCACTAATTCCGGAGACTTCTGGTGCAAAACCTCCCTATACAGAACTTGATCTAGAATTATAAATCTAGATGGGTTTTCTGAAGTAAGCTCATGGGTGTCTGACTGAGCTGTAGTGAACAGAGCTTGTAGTGATTTGTCAGCTTTCTGTTCTCTAGAAATTTCTCTTTCCCCATCTTCTTTTCTAACAAAATCAGCCACAATAGAACTCGACTCTGGACTGTCTTCTATGTCCTGACATATGGGTAAACACTGAGTCTCTTGTTCTGTGGTTCGCTTGAGGATCAAGTGTTCTTTTCCAGCTTCCTTATACATATTCTTGAGGGTTCTGGAAAGGTCATTTCCAATGAGACAATTGTAAGGGATTTGCGAGTTGACCGCAAATTCCCATTTTCCTTTCCAACCACGATACTCTATAGGTATGGAAACCACATTTGATAAAACTGTTGATCCTAATCCCTTTAAATTCATTTGGGATATAGTCCTCTGATACTTTATTGGTACCAGCTCAGGCCTAATAACACACACTTCAGATCCGGTATCTCTATATCCTTGCATTTGACTTCCATCTATCTTGATGGGTCTAAAATATTCACTTGAAAGTGTGTCCAAAGTGACAAATAAGCACTGTTTCTCTATAGGCTCTTCTATCTGAACTGTCTCAGACCGTCTTCTATCTGAGTTAGACTCTGCTCCTTTTCCAGAGACTTTCTCTGAGGTCTGTGTAATAACATAAGAAGATTTTTCTTTTCTTAATAAGGGACAGTAAGGCCGGATATGTCCTCTTTTCCCACACTGGAAGCACTGTTTAACTCCCTCTGTATTAACATGGGTCTGCCTCCAGGTGGCACCTTCTGATGAACCGTATCTATTTTCCTCAGCTCTGGTAGGAACTCTAGCATCTGCCCTCCTCCAGGTGGTGTTTTCTCCTGCAAAGTTTCTCCCTGACTGAGTGCGGGGGAAGGGTTTAAACTGCTGTTTAAAAGGCTTTTCTTCCCTTTTAAAACCCTCTTCCTTTCTAAATCCTTCTTTTAATATAATTAGTTGATCTACCATCAGAGCAGCCTTGGTAGATGATTCAGGATTCCGATCTTGAACAAGCCATCTGTATTCGGATGGAACTTGTTGATAAAACTGTTCCAACATAAATAAATCTTTAAGTTTCTGGAGATCACTGGCTTGTGCTCCTTGTATCCAGCTCTCAAAATACTGGTTTTGTTTGGATACCAGTTGTGCAAAACTCTCATTCTTCTCTTTTTTCAGTGTCCTGAACTTCATCCTGTAATATTCAGGGGTTAACTGTAACTTTTGTTGCACCTGTTGCTTAAACCTGAGGTAAATCTTATGTTCAGGTTCTGGCATGTCTCCATAAATTTCTAAGAGTTTGCCACATATCTGTGGACGCAAATAGTCCATCCAATTCTCCTCAGCTATACTGAAATCTCTACAACACCTTTCAAAGGAAATGAGGAATTTCTCCACATTGTCATCCTTATTATATCTGGGAAATTTCCTCAGAATCTGATCCATATGGATCCCTGCTTGTGTTTCTTGCACTGGTCTAGCTTGTTGAGAGGAATTCAATCTTTGTCTCTCAATTTCTAATTCCGCTAACCGTATCTCCCTCTCCTCTGATGTGCCCTTTCTTCAGCCTCCTTGGCTCTCTTTTCAGCCTCCATTTTTAGCCTTCGTTCCTCAGCCTTGTCTCTCTCTTCAGCCTCCATTCTGAGCTTTCGTTCCTCAGCCTCCCTGGTTCTCTCTTCAGCCTCCATTCTGAGCTTTCGTTCCTCTGCCTCCCTGGTTCTCTCTTCAGCCTCCATTCTGAGCTTTTGTTCCTCAGCCTCCCTGGTTCTCTCTTCAGCCTCCATTCTTAGCTTTCGTTCCTCAGCCTCCCTGGTTCTCTCTTCAGCCTCCATTCTTAGCTTTCGTTCCTCAGCTCTGTTTCTCTCCTCAGCCTCTATTTTTCTCTCCTCTATTTCCAATCTTTTCATCTCAAGTTGGAACTGAAAAGATGCCTCAGTCCCCATTTTAACTGGTGTTTGCTCAGAGTCTGAACTTTCTTCTTCATGAACTAATTCAGTTTCCTCTGGCTCCTCTGTAACTTTCTTCTGTCTCCTGGTGGTCATGTTGTGAGATCTAACTTTACCTCACAACTTTTACCTCAGAATTTCTTTCTAACACGGCCTTAAGCGCTGGATTAAGGGTGTTACACATATCCCGTCGTCTGCCACCAATTTGTGAAGAGGCTATTCAAATGAACCGGCTGGACAGGGTGGACCCTCTTTTACTGATCCCACCGCTGCCACCAATTTGTAACGATGAGGTCACTACGTATCTGACCTAATGTAAAAGGGTGTTGTATAACTTTAATTTAAGGATCCCTTAAATATGAAGAGATTAGCCACCAGATTGTGAGGACTGTTGTTGTTATCAGTTATCTAGGAGGGTCTGTCACCAATTATTGTGGGACTTCAAACTGTGTAACAAGACAGGTTAAAAACACTTTCCTGTCTTGCTTTACTCTGAGGCTGGACTTTTAAAATACGGAACAGAGAGACGTTGTTGATGAAAAGAACAATAACAGTTTATTTATAGCTTGGCACAAAAGCGTGATGGATACGTTATAACTTCTTAGAGGCTCAACTCATCATGGTTACATTGGTATTGTAGAAGATACAAAGTTTAAAATGTTTGACTGTTACTATTACTCAGTTAAATCAGTATGTAACTATCTCACACACAGACCTTCTCTCTCCTCCTATAGGCACCTTGCCTATCTCTAGCCCTCAGGCTCTATACAAACAGACTGGCTCGCAAGCTCAGCCTACTAGAACTGTCTCTCTACAGCTCCAAAACCAGACTGCCCTCAGAACCTGCTCTCTCCTAGAGCTGGTCTGACAGTTAAACTGTCAAAATTCAAACTTCCCCAGAATTCTATTCTTGGCTGTGGCAGAAAGCTGTTGACTCCTCCCACCTCTGCCTCACAGCCATGTTGCTATGGCAACTCTTCCCCAAGGTGGGCCTTTACTGAAGAAGTGCACCTTCCCTAAACATCTAAACATTTCAATACATATTCAATCCTCAATCCTATAATAAAAATAAACACTTCTGCACACTGACCTCCCTGGATAAACCACACAGCAGCTGAGGTACAACAAGCTTTATTGATTAATAAGTTGATTAAATGGTTTGGAGGCAATCCTTATGGTGCCTCCAAATAGCAGCCAAAGTCAAGGAGTAGCAGGGTAGTGTGATCCGCAGCAACAGGATCACAAGCGGCGGAAAACAGGGACTCAAGCCAGATGCAAGGAAAGTCTTTCAAGGGAATCCCAGCCGGAGCAATAAGGTTGGTTTGAAGCAAGAGTTCTTTAGACAGCAAAGTCTTTCAGGAACAATCACAGGGTCTCGACGATGAGCGGGAACAAGGCACAGCGCTTGATCAAGTCAGCCCGGTGTAGGCTGGCAGGCACAAGCTTCGCTGGGAGGCCCGCTGAGGCCTCTTCTCCTTAGCGTCTCCTTATTGCGGCGTTGGTACGAGATACTGGCAATGGGGGATCTCTTGGCAATTATAGTATTCCCTGGCTTTGATGTAGTTGCGTTGAGTGTCACTACCCAATGATGGATGGGTGCCTATATGTTATGTTACCTCAACCTTTCTGGTATGCGCAGCTTGTTAGCGGCTACCATCTGGACAGAAGGGAGGTGATCTCTCGGTTCCTTCGGAGCGCCTCACTATCAGGGAGGCTGGATGGCCTAGCCTTGAGCTGCCTATGTTATGCATTCATCCCTTGCTTCTCACGGGAAAGGACGGGAGGCCCAGGGCAAGGTTTAAGAGTAAAGCAAACTGGCTTGGACAGCACCTTATTGCTGTCTTGGCTAAAGCCTTGCTCAAGCAGAAGTGATGCCTGAGGCCCTTGAGATGTGACAGCCACATGTCTTCCTTGAGCCTTCCTCTTGGCATAAGGATAGGGTTGCTCACACTATCCTTATGCTGAGATGAGACACATGGTGGCTAAGAGCGCTCCAGAGGATTCTCAGCTACTATGTGCTTTCCTCCCCCATCTTTCCTTACGCCAAGAGGATAGGGAAAATAAAGAGAGCCTGAGGTAAGCACCCAGGAGCCACATCTGCCCCCGATTTTAGTTTGCTCATGTCTGCTTTAGATTTATTTTTCTAGATAGTAGTGAGAAAGCTGGATACTTTCTACTGTACAATTTAATTAGAAATAAAAATATGTATTTAAAAAGGCTAATTAATTGGCTCCAGTCAAATATAGTACAAACATTCTGCCAGCCAATTGTCCAAAGAGACATTGTAGTTTACGTTGAGACTCCTTGACATACTTGAGTAGCATGAAAAATAAGCTCATCCTTTACAACAATAGTCTTTCACCTTAAGTGTCTAAACATTTGTTTTTTCATTGATGCTTGGAGTTCTTAATTGCAAGTTGCTAATTTAGGTCCTTCTTCACGAGCAATTAAGTTGAAATATCTACATGGAACACTCTAGGAGCAACTTTAGTTATTAAAAAAACCAAAACAAATATAAACAATTGCGCAAAGAAAAAAAGGAGGGAATTTAATGCTTCTTTGAGGTGCCTGTCCATCTTGTTTCCAGATCACAGAGCTCAAAACTTGGCATTTCTTTTTATCTCTAAGGCCTTCACAACAAAGTCTATCTACAGACCTTTCTTTTGTTGTCCTTGCTTTATCAGTTTTCTATTTTTAAGTTAAACCTACCCTTTAAGAGAATGGTACATATCTTTTCTGGATATACATCTTGTGTATATGTGTCTACTAGTGGTAACCTCTTTACTTATGGCAATCCCATGAACTTTATTAAACTGTTTAAAGGAAGGAATACTCAGAATGGATTTTGCCAAATACTGCTGCTGTTAACTGCCTTCAAGCTGACTTTGATTTATGGCAATGCTATGAATGAGAGACCTCCAAGTCACATTATCATCAACAGCCCTGCTCAGGTCTTGCTGATTGAAGGATCTGGCTTCCTTGTATGTCCCTGAAAGTGGACAAATATTTCTGTGCCTGTGGGTTGCAGACTTTATAAGTGCCCTCTCATCCCCCCCCCCCGGTAAACCTTTAACCTGGGGGGGGGGGGGGGAGTGTTGTTCTCTCCCCATGTTCTTATTTCCACATTAACAATTATTTTGGAAATTCCCTAAATCCTATAAATAATTCAACAAGTACTACATTAACATATTGTTATTTTTGTTATGTGTGTTCTGGTCAAATGTATATTCTGGTCAAATCTGATTTATGCCAATCCCTTTCTAAGTAAAATTTATTCAGAAGAGGGTTGCCATTGCTTTCCTCTAAACCTGAGAGAGGGTGACTCTCCTGAAATGATGATCCAACACTGAGATAGCTAGACAGTGGAATGATTTTAAGTAATTATTTTTCTGGGATGCCTCTAGGTAATAAAATATGCAAACTTTTGCTTAAAATGCAGAAAATTGTTTAGAGTTGAAGAGTTGAAATCGATATAACTTGGTGCATCACACCATTCTATCTGTAGGTTATTGAGGGCCCTTCCACACAGCCAGAATATCCACACATCCCAGAATATCAAGGCAGAAAAATCCCACATTATCTGAATGTGGAATCAAATAACCCACTTCAAAGAACATATTTATGGGATTTTCTGCCTTGATATTCTGGGCTATAGACCTGTGCGGAAGGGCCCTGCACCTCAAAGTTTGAAAATCCCTGTGTAAGGAAATGGAATGGTTCCTTATGCCAAACCACTAGGTAGACTGAATACTTGATCTAAACAGATATATGTAGAAATAATGCTTGATAATAAAGTAGTAAGGTGGAAACTCATAAGTACACATGGTTATCAATGGTAAGAAGTGCCACAAAGCTGTGCAATCCCAGGTTTGATTAAAAATAATAAATTAGTGGGTAATGATTTTGTGTTCTTTGAACCACCTTTTAATAATAATAATAATACTCTAAATGCTACATGCAAGGAACCAAGCAACAGAAAGATCACTCTGCATGTCTGCCACTTGGAAATGTATGAACAGGAAAAGAGGATTTCCCAGGAATCATAATCTTTAGTCACCTTAAGACAACTTATAAAAGTGGTTGGGGAATTTATGAGCTAATTAAAGATGGCAGTTCAGACACATTAAAGCAACTTGAGCAGAGCAGAAGAAAGTTGTTTCTGATGAACAGCTTCCTTGAATTAGAATGTGTCAAGTTGAGAGGTAAGCATAACATATCATGGTATCTGGAGAATTGTGAGGCAAATACAGGTAGGAAAATTGAAAGGCTCTTGAATCAAAGTTACTTTCTTCTCCTGCTACATGCAAGGTCAAATAAAATAATATATGTGAAAGAGTGGATTGTTTCCCTGTATGTTCAGTACAGGTTTATGGGTTAAAGTAGGAAAGGGTGATAAACTTTTCTTTGGAGATAATGGGCCCTTCCACACAGCCATACTTGAACCCAGAATATTAAGACAGAAAATCTCACAATATCTGCTTTGAACTGGAATATATGGCAGTGTGGAGTCAGATAACTCAGTACAAAGTATTGTGGGATTTTCTCCCTTGATATTCTGGGTTATATGGCTGTGTGGATGGGCCCAATATCTTCCAACATTTCATATATTAAAGATGAATCTACATTTTAGAATCAATGCAATCTGATACCTCTTTGAACTGCCATGGCTCAATGCAATGGGATCCTAAGAGCTGTAATTTAACAAGCTCCTTCACCATTTCTGCCAAAAAGATGCCTCATCAAATTACAGCTCCCATGTCTCCATAGCATTGAGTCCTGGCCATTAAAGTGGGGTCAAACTGCATGAATTCTACAGTGTAGATTCGCTCCAGGGCAAGCAACATCAGAGTATGGCAAAGGGCCCTTCCACACAGCCATATAACCACAATATCTGTTTTGAACTGGGTTATCTGAGTTCACACTGCCAATAACTCAGTTCAAAGCAGATAATGTGGGATTTTATATAGCTGTGTGGAAGGGGCCCAAGATGGCAAATTTATTAATGAGGATGAACACACTGGAAGAGCCGTAATAGTTTGCTTTTGTCTGAGCCTACTGAGAAGTCAAAATCCCTTGCTCTCCTGTCTTCTCCTAATGCTGGGTTGAGTACAAATTTCTTTTGTACTTTGAATTTAGTTTGCAGCAATTAAAGTAAGCTGCAAATATTGAAGAAAAGTGGCAAGAGCAGAGAAAAACCGGGACATTTTAAAAGCAGCTATAAAATGGGATAGTAGAGGCTTAATCAGGACTATCCCTGCCAACTCAGGACAGTTTGGAAGAAAGAATTGTAAGTGGAAAACATAAATTGCCCTTTGTCTCCTCTGCAAGAACTTCTGCCCTCAAATGTGGTGCTAGTGCTATCTATGAAATAAGATTCAACCGCTTGTCTGGTCAGATTTTAACACTGAATGTTCTTCACCTCAGTTAGGAAAATGTAATTGGATGGTTCTAGCTACCCTTATTAACATGACCCATAATGGGTCAAAACACTTTGTTTACTGAGGTAAAGAACCTTCAGTGCAATTCTCCAGAGAAACAGGAAATATCATTAGCATAAATTAGAACACATTATTTCCTGAATAGAGGCAAAATTCATATCAGCCCTTCTGCAAATGCTGTATGTATTGGTTTAAAAAGTTCTAAAGTGATGTTAATAGCCCTCACCGAATGTTTTTTTAATCTCCATACATGTTTTATTTGTTTTTTCCCAAAGTCATCCCTTTCTGGCCCATGACCTTAGACATTTATAAATACACAGCCTTCTAGTGCTCACCAATTAAGTTCCCAGGTGGGGCATTTTAATGTAACAAGGCTATAACCGCTAACCTAAAATCAAATGCACATGGTAATAAGTGCAGTTTGCATATATTAAGAAATGGAAAAATTACAAAGCAGCAGTGGAAAGTGATACCGTATTTTTCATTTTCTGGGAAAATCAACAGAAAGAGGGCTTATGCAAATATGGACAGGAAGCGGCATAGAGAATAAAACCTGTGCTTAACATTCTCTGTCAGTGCAACTATTCTTTGAAAATACAATGTTTTTTTTCCTACTGTGTATATAACAACTGTTTACCTTCAGTTTTCGGAAATAGGCCTCACTAAAATCAGATCCCGCTAGCTTTGCTATGAAAGGCTTAACTCAAAACAAATTGAATAAATACCATTTGGGCTACTGGCTATAAACTAACTAGGTGACCCTCTGAGTTCTTTGGAAAGCAGTTACAAGGAAAGCTTGAAAATGCATGATTTGTTTGTATGAAGTTGTATTCATTGTGGTTTGGTGTGTCAGCTTGTGGTCATAATGCTCTCAGAAGGATTTACCCACAGTTTTCAAAATGAATGTATTTGGCCTAGTCAGGTAGCTTTCACACTAGGCCTTTTTATTGTGGGGTTACTTGCTTTTTCTAGGGTACAAGACTCAGACTGGTGTAATTGTTTGGGGGTCTTTCCTGACAGGCTCAAGCTGATGTGTCTAAATGATGCCTCAGGTGAAAACAAATTAATCTGGCGGAAACTGGGATTTCACAATTTGCTCTGGATTAATTAACACCTGGAAAGATCAGGATCTTAAGCTAAAGTCCAGATCTTTCCAGGTGAAGGCCCTGTGGGAATTGACTCCCAGGTCGGCTTCTGCGGTCCCGGGGGGTCAAACCACACAGCCATTCTGGTTCTTCAGATTCCTGGAGCCTGAAGAAGCAGGAAGGCACCCATTCTCTCCCCTATAGCCCCCCCCCAAATTACTGTAGGGGGCTGCCAAAAGCACAGGCCCCTCTGCAGTGTACTCCTGATGCACAAAATGACATGTCAGGAGGTAGGGAGGGAGAAGGGAAACCTGGGATGGCATCTAGCCACCTCTCAATGGAGAGCTTGGGGTTTGGGCTGGGAGTGGGAACAGAAAGCCAGGAGGAAGTGGGTTTAAATAACCCACTTCCTCCTGAGTTTCAGTCCTTTCTGGAAAGTATCTGCATGTTGCATTATATTCAAATTGTTGTCAGAGATTCTGGAGACCAGAGTTCAAATTACCATACAGGGCCCTTCCACACCGCTCTATATCCCAGAATATCCAGGCATAAAATTCCACATTATCTGAGTGTGGACTCAGATAACCCAGTTCAAAGCAGATATTGTGGGATTTTCTGCCTTGATATTTTGGGAAATAGGGCTGTGTGTAAGGGCCCTCAGCCTTGGAGACCTTGGGTGATCTTGGACAACTCACACTCTCTCAATCTCAGAACAAGTCAAAGGCAAACCCTTCAAAACACATATTTAGTTTTTCCATCTTTTGATTGTATTTTATTCATTGAAAAAGAAATTTGAAGTGTTTTAATATTTTGATTAATTTAATTCTATTTTATCTGCACATTTTACCTGGAGGTTTTAGTTTTGTGAATTTTTTTGAAACTCCTCTACCAGAGCTGTAATGCTGTGATTTGGGGGCTATGCTATATCTCAAACGGTAAATCACAGGTTTCTATACAATGGGACCATGAGATTTAGAGGGGTATCACAACATTATAATTGTGCAGTTTGGATGCATCATGTATAACTGCCAGTTCTTCTTTACTCCTCTGGTTGGGGAGGAATAATCTCAGAGCAAGACTGCTGCTTTGAAAATTATCTCTGTGGTTTCTTTGTCTTTTATTTGAATGTCATGCTCTGAGAAGTTGTGACTGATACTTAGTTATCATGCTTAAAAACATCACCAGGGTCTCTTATTGTAATATCACTATTGTCACATCACCAAAGTTCACTGCCTGGGCCATCACATGGGATTGTCCATAAGGATCACCATAAGGATTTGGTATTGAAATTTTAGGATCTGGGATTGTTCTGACTTGGCACCCCTAAGTCTTAAAGGCATTGTCATCACACGGGGTCAGCTAAAGATATTTAACTGCTTGAGGTTAAGAACAAGGTGCCATCTAATATGCAAAAAGCCCACTGGTTTGGCCACTGAATCTATCTTCAACATTGCAAATGGGATCACACCTTCCACTATATCTGAAGGCATCCGGAAAGCATAAGGAGTGCAATTCTTCCCATCAATAGTGTATCTCTGCCTCCAAATTTCTTCTATCATCAACACAGGTTTCTCTGCCAATGTTTTCCCCATTTCCTTCTGCAGGATCTCACCCCTTTGGAGTTCATCAGCTGTTTTAGATTGTATAGTGATTATTTTATTCTCTACATTCAGTGCCAGAAAACTGGGATTTTTTCCCCCAAGGGAAGGTAAGCAGTTCACCCTTACTTTATGGATTAGTGACACTACCTTCCTTTATGCTGGCAAAGCATTTTGGCACTATGTTACACCACATGAATAATAAATAATACAGAGTGGCAAGCATTACCTTTACAAATACTCAATTGTACCTTAAAGGATGGATCTGATTGAAGGGAGAACTGCTGCCCACATTTTTCAGGTCAAATCGATGTCTTGTTTTTGACTTGTTAGTACATTAGGGCAACTAAATTTTGTTAAAATGATGTGCTTCTTAGTTCAAGCAAAATATATTATGTTATTTACATAAGGAGTATTGCTAATCTGCTATGCATTTGCCTAAATAAATACCTTTGAAGGGTTAGCTCATTTCTAAAAATCTGCAGAGAACACATCTCACATTAGTAAAGTAGTACTTGGTGGTGGCTTCCAATCTGGGATTTAGTCCAAGTTTAAAAAGAGATACATGATATTACTGGCTTCAATGGATAACTCCTTTACAATTTGGACTAAAATATAAACTCTATTTACTGCTCCAAATGCATGGAAGCCACCAGATTACCAATGCCAACTTTTCTATTATTATAATCCAAAGTGTTAATAAGCTATGCTGTTTTTTCACTTAAATTTGAGTCTACACGTGTTTGAAATAGTGCATAAGGTGACTAGATACTGCACTGAACAGAAAAAGGACCTTTCTGCATTTCTATACATCTTCTTGAGTTTTGTCTCGATGCAGAAATCTAGATGTCTAGAAATAAATTAAGTTTCAAGATGAATAATCTATTTTGCTCATTTGATTGTGACACTGAAGACCAATGCAACTTTCATAAGCGTAATCTATTATATCCTACTCCCACAAATGCATTACACCAAAGTATAATCTGTTATATACCACTTCTGCAAATCAGTAAGTAGGCTTTTTAAAAAATCTTTAATCAAAATTTGTATTTTTATTGCTGTAAAGGGTGAGAAACACGGGTGAGATTTTCTTATCCATATACCAAAATAGCTGGGCTGCCTTAAAGTATAAGACAATTTGACTTGTTTGAGTTGATGTCCCATTTGGTTCTACTTTAGGTCATGCTGTGTCTAGTCTTGCCTCTGTGTTCCCCCATCAAATGATGTATCCAGATTTTTTTCCCTCTGTAGCCTCCAGAACTCATTCACTGCGCAGCACAACTTCTAGATTCCCAATTTGGGTGTTCATGAATTTTTGTGTTTTGCATCCCATATGAAGAAAAAAATGATACTAAACAAAAACTGGGAGACCAAACATCACCCAACTTAACATCCAATATCTCTGTACCTTTGTGAGTACATTTGTCTAAATAGCACAAAAAAGTGGAGCAAATTAGGTAACTCTTTCTAATGTCTTGGAAACTTAGAAGTGAGCTATTGAACATGTAGTCCTGTAATTATTGATCCAGAGAATGTTAGTCATGGTTCAGTCCAATCGATTTCAGCAGTAATTAGCCAGAAAAGAGGAATAGAAGATCAATAAATAACAGAGGAGTATACGATTTCTCTGGAGCAGAACTGCTGTCAGGCTTGTTTTGTGTTGGTTAATCCAAAAATTAATATGACACATCAAACAATATGGAGTTAAACTGCTGTAGCAGCAGCTGTATGCAGGAAACTGTGAGCTGGAACTGCATCTTGGTGGAAGAAAATGCTAACAATCCCTTAAGTTCCTTATCAAAATACAGTCCAGATTGGAACTCATGCCAATCAAAGTGGTGTAAAACTGCTGTATCCACAACAGCAGTAACTCCCAGGAAATTCTTGTCTGCTGGATGCCACAGCTAAGTATGTCACTTGGCCTTATAAGGGCACTGCAAACCAATAATTCCTAGCTCAATCCTACCCTTGAATGCAAGGTAAGGTGATATTATATTTTCAATGAAATATATCTAACTCCAGCTTGCTTCTGAGAAGATGTTCATAACTCTTAATTGCTGAACACAGGAATTACAGTTGGGAAGAAAAGCAGAGGCACAAAAATCTGTGCCCCTTTTCAGCTTTTCAAAGGGGCGTTAGACATATATTCTGTGAAGAAATGAACAGGGTTTCATATTTTTGTGTGTGTGCTGTTGCAGGTTTTTTTATATATAAAAAGCACAACAAATTGTTTCCAGGAAGACAATATATTTTTGGCGTAATATCTAGAAGTTTTCATTAAAAATCCCCACCTCTATATTTGGAAACCTTGTTTGCATGAAATCAATAGATTAAAACAAATAAATAAATAGATGTGGTTTTGTGCAAAACTGCATGTTTTGGTCCAGAATAATATATTAAAACACTTCAGGATGCGCAAGTACCATGGGGAAAAATGTTTTTTTCCCCTATAAAAAATGTTCATACTTTTATACAGAGATGAAAAGGTCAGATATTGTTTGTATCATGTTTTTTAGGCTTAGGTGGACAAATATTTTGGAATAGCCTGGATGCGCATGACTCACCAATGGGAATTAGGTGTGCCCCTGCTTCTTTCTACTCCATGGACATAATCTAGCATGCAGAGTGTCCACATCTAGCAGGCAGATTTTTTTTCTATCCCTATTTCACATAAATCTTCCCAGTTTGAAGATAACAAACTATTCAAAGCCTAGAAAGGTTTTACTTGCAACAAGAATTATGGTTTGCAGATCAGGACTATTCTGCATGCATCTAGAGCAGGGTTTCTTAAACTTTTCCACTTTAGACCCCTTTTGGCCTGAGAAATTTTGACATGATCCCAGGTGTATAAAATAATATAAAATATGTACTAAAATCAAACATTTACTTATAAAAAACAAGCATTTTCAAGGCTTGCTAAACAGGCTGGTTTTACTTTTTTATGAAGTAGAGCTGAAGAATCTTCTGCAGAGTCCACTGTATATATGTCACATCAAATTCATGTCAATGTAAATAACTATTTACATGATGTTAAGAAAACAATAACATTAGCCAAATTTTGCAAAATTGAGCTACGGGCCCCATTGTTTAAGGAGCAGTGATCTAGAGTACTTATAGCTAATCTATATTATAGAATAAATGTAGTTTGATTGATGGCAATGGTTCAATGCCATGGAAACCAGGGATCTGTAGTTTGCTGAGACACCAGCATGCCTGGGCAGGGAAGGCTGAAGACTTTGTAAAACTACAATTATCCTGACACCATAGCAGTGAGCCATAATTAAAGTTGTGTCAAACTGCATTAATTCTACACTGTAGATGCACCCATAGAGACTCAAAGGGTTTTCCATGCCATACTATTGCACTGGAATAAACAGGTAAGCTTTATAGCTTAACCACTTAGTTGCTTTGACCTGACTTCTTCCCTTAGCATGGACTACTGCCAGAATGAAACTTTCAAAAGTCTTTATCCAGTTGAAATTTGACCTTTAGGTTGAAAAAATATCCCTTTGTCACTTCTATGTATATTTTTTTTCTTTTGAGGTGAGTCAGTAGGAATTCTGTATTTCTGAGTATTTTTTTTAGGGCGGAAGGTGATATGGGACTGATACATTTAGGAAGTAGGGATTTCATCTAATGTGGTTCACATATTTCCCCATGTAGTTACTGAAACTTTGTTTTAGTTCTTGGTGGAGCAGTGATAAGGGAATGGAAAGTGACTTTTGTGATACAAATGATTAATAAGAGAAACTGGCTACACGTTTGAGATTGCCTCCTGACTGAATGATGGCAAAGTAGCTCAGAGCACCTCTGTCTCTCAGAATTGTTCATTTAATAGACATGCAAAAATCCTTATTAATATTCAGTACATAAGTTATCACTGCCTAGGGGAGACACTAACTTTTGCAACTTTTTTTACAATCTGCATTAACCTTTTATAATGAATACATATATCTAATTGTGCCCTGTAAATCTCTCACTCTATTATTTGCTTGTTAGTACAATTCCTGAGAATGCCAAGTCCTGATTCCTTCCACCAAATATGTAAAACAGTGAAGCTTCACTTTATACTTTGTGTAATGGTCCTGTGGGTCTGAGCTACTTACTGGGGCAAATTCAAGGACTGACAAAATGAAACAGAACTGCTGATGTGACAAAATGACAGTTTATTGTTTGCAGAGATGGGACATTATTGAAGAGATAAAAAAGAAGTGCTCACATTATTTCCTCTAGGATCAGACTGAGTGGGCATCTACACTGCAGAATTAATGCAGTTTGGCACCACTTTAACTGCCATAGTTCAGCATTATGGAATCATAGGTGTTGTAGTCTCACAAGGTCTTTAGCCTACTGTGCCAAAGAGTGCTGGTACGTCATCAAGTCTGATTTCCAGGGTTTCATAGCACTGAGCCATCACAGTTAAAGAGGTATCAAACTGTGCTAATTCTACATGGTAGATTCATCCTGAGGGGATCTGAACAAGGTACAAGTTTAGATCTTTGTAGGCTACTTTGAAATATAGTGCATTATATTGTTTTTAATATTTAAGATTTTAATATTTAAGATTGCACTATATATTTTGATAGCTTTCATGCTTCTTTGGTTACTGGGGTGTGGTGAGGGAAATCTTCGTTGGATAAGGCTATAGTAAAAAACTTGTAAAATCTCTGTCAAAATGTCTCTGAATTACCATAAGAATTAATTAACAAGTGATTGGAAAATTTACTTATTATGCTAGGGATGAGAAAGCTCTTCAGTTCCCTACAACAAATTGAAAGCCACATCAGTTCTAAGAAAGCCATAATACCAGGAAAATAAACAAGAAACGCCATAGAAGCGACTAGACATCTGCTTCTGATGTGGGAAAATGGAGTGGAAATGTTAAAATGTTGAACTATGCAAGACTAGCCATGGGGGCTGCATCATCATATGGACTGCATTATTCTTCCCCTTGAGTTACATAAAAAGGGCTGAACTGAACATAACATTAAGAATTCTGGCTGCAGAGCTACACTGAAGCTTTCCTGCCACTACGCTTAGCATGCATTATTTTGCTGTGATTAGCTGTCCCCTCAACTCATTCTGCCAGTGTTGCAGAAGTGAAGAATTAAAGAAGCTTTTAGCAACAGACTTCTGAGATCCACTGGGAATGTCTCTGCAGAACTTAGTGGAGCTTGCTACTGGTTTGTGTCTGGCTTTGGGAAACTAGCTAGACATTTCTCTGATCCTTTCTCCACTCCCCACCTGGAGTGGAATGTGAATCCAAAGGTGGCTTTAGGTGTTGAAAGGGAGGAATATAATATCAACCTCTACATTGATCAAAAGAATGCATATGAAAGAGTGGGCTGGATGTATACATGCTTAATGTAATACAGAAAAAAGCAAATGTGGAGTAGTGGTTTGAGAATTGGACTGCAACTCTGGAGACTAACTGGGTGATCTTTAGCTAGTCATATTTCAACTAACTGCGTGATTCCAACTAACTGGGTGATCTTTAGCTAGTCATATTTTCTACGGTTAATTCCCCCCCCCCCCCAAGGAAAATTTGCATAAAACAAATCCCTGTAAGACGTTCCCCTGAGTGTTGCCATAAGTCTGAAATGACTTGAAGGCACACAAAAGGTGTGGTGTAGTGGTTTGAATGATGGACTAGAACTTGAGTTGGAAACAACTTGAAAGCACATAACAGCAACAGCAATATCACCGAGTAGCTGTTGGGCAAAGTAACTTTCCTTCCAGATATCATATTAATGTTAACAGCAAGGTATCCCCATTGCATCAAATAAGCAATTTATAGCTAACTATGCTATTCTGACCCCATTACTTCTAGATAATATTTTTGTTATGATAATAGTTTATCATACCAAAGCAAAACTGTGAAAAATCTATAATAAAATGGTTAGCTTAGACTGAAAATTCTATTTAAATGACCGCATCTCCCCCTATGAATCAGTTCAGGCCTTAAGATCTGCCAGGGAACCCTCCTCACAGCCCCACCTCCATCACAAGTGTGGTTGGTGGGGGCAAGGGAGAGGGCCTTCTTGGTAGTGGCCACCTGGCTCTGGAACACCCTCCCCAGGGAGATTAGACAGGCCCCCATGCTAACCATTCTTAATATACCAGCCTATTCTAAACATGACTTGACAAAGGTTTTTCATTTTTAATTAGAATAGGGATCCAAGCATAAAAAGAGATTTTATTCTAAAAATTACCCTTACTGGTTAAATATTACTTTGAATATTTGGGATCTAGATTCGAACCAAGCCATGTTCTTTGCTGTTATAGGGCTGGTTGAATTGCAATTACAAAGCTTTCCATTGTAGACTTGCTGAGATGCATGCATGGCTGGATATCATAAAGAATTTATACCGAGGTGTTAGGAGTGATTTGAGGTTCCCATTAAAAGGAATAGCCTTAATCATCCACAATAACATTGCATTAATTATTGATAAATCTAATCAGTAGTCTGAAATTGCTCACATGAAATATTAATCAGTGGTGCAGATGAATTCTTAGATTTGTGATGAGCATACAGGACTATCACCAGGTAAATTCAAGCGTTCATTATTTACAGTAGCAATATTCTGAGAAAATGAATGATAATGTGGCTAGAAGGATAGTAGCCAATAAGAAGACAGCCTCAATGCACAACCCTCTAAAACTGGTGGGGAAAGAGGTATGAAAGCATATTTGATAGTAATGCCCTTGTGACATCAACAATCAAGAAACCAATCTTTCATACCAATTTGCATATTTACAATCTATCAGATTTTTTGCAGGGGGTGGGTGGGAGGAGGAGGACAGGTATATATTTCTCATGAAGTTTTCTTATCATCAGCTTAGCCCACATCTGTCGATGGCCAGTCTCTGCTCAGCTGAGACCGGATTGGCTCAGAAATAAGCCATTCTTCTTCCAATCATCACCAGCATTATAAACACCACCACCACCAAGTGTCCAAGTGTCTTTCTAAGCATCATCAAAATTGAAAATAATTTCCAAGCTTCCAAGCTTGTTCACATAACTTCTTCCACGATCTTCCTTCTCACTTCATTTATCTAACTTTTAGTGTCCTAATAGTATCAGGAGAGAAGGAGGACAAACAGAGGAATTATCCTTTTTTTCTTAGTCTACCACCTGTATTGTTGTACATTGACCATACAATAGCCCCTAAAATATATAATTTTGCTGATAGCTATGTGAGTATAAACTTACCTAGTAAGCTTCTAATCCTCAAAGTAAGAATATGGGAAGTGAAAGTTTTGAAAATATATCTTCCTATATTTATTTATTTTTATTTATTTACTTTATTTCTATTCCGCCCTTCTCACCCTGCAGGGGACTCAGGGCAGATTACAATGTACACATTACATTTAGACACACAAACACACAAGACAGAGAGAGGCAATTTAACATCTGGCCACCAGGGGGAGCTGTCGCACTCCTTCATTCCTCAGTGTGTTTCCTGGAGATCTTTTTATGGCCTTGTAAATTATGGCGAGTTTCATTGCACACATTTATGAATCATGAAAAAAGAAGCAAAATGGATACCAATAGAACAGAACTAAAATGATCAGTAGAAAATTCAGTTGCTCACTGAAGGCACTGATATATGAAAACAACAACAACAAATGAGAAAACATTTCTTCGCACACTGGATGTGACTTTGGGTGCCATCTTGGGAGATTTATCTATAGAAAAAGAAATAAAATACATTTTAAAAATACTATTTGGTGGTCATCAAATTAGTTCATGATAATCAAATGTTGAGCTCTGCATTAAGCACAGCAATTTGACTTAATTCAGCACCAAGGCCAGAGCTGTCATTAAGCACAGTAGGGTTTTTTTAATGTCAGAAAACAGCAGCAAATCGTTAGGGATTTGAGTTAATCATTTTGTTTTTAACTGCTGGGAGAGAGAGCAGTAATTCAGGGATTTCCTCTCCTCCCCTTTCCCTAATATGGGGCTTTGGATACTATATAAATCCAGCCATGGATGGTAGATGCCATTTGGAACTCCAATTCAGAAATCAAATGTTTCAGGCCAGTTCTGTCAATCTCTCATACTTTTATGTGGTAGATGAATGGGGAAAAAAACCCCCAACTCTTACTATGTGATGGGAAAAGGGGATCTAGATTTCCTAACAATTAATATATAATATATAAAAACACAATTCCTTCTTTCCCTTTCCTAGATGGCTTTAACAAAAAGAACATCTGAAATCTCTAGCACAAAGTAGGTATACTTCATCAAATTCAAGAGCAGCTGTCACCTGCCAGGTAGGTCCCTGGTTGCTAAGAGACACCGATCATCTAAATGAGGCAGTTTTGGGATAGAACTGAGAAATTGCCAGTTTAATGAGACATTTCCATTTTGAAGACCATCTTTTAGAAAGCCTTTTCACTGCTGTTGGCTTTGCCAAGTGAGGGAGAAAATGAAGAATTCAGTCTAGGGGTGTGTGCAAGAACTATTGAAATGAATGGGAAAATGTGCAAGATCATAGGAATGCTTTGTAAATTACTACTCTGTGATTTCTCTTCTCTGGCTCTGTCAGTGAAAAGTGCCAAGCCTAAACAAACCAGGCCTATAGGAAGCACAACATTCTTGGCTCATCCAGAAGGATGTCTTACATAACTTGTTATTGCATAAGAAAACAATTCTGCTGCAACATGTAGGTTGACTTGTCTTCCTCATAGCATGCAAGCAACCAGGAAAAATATCTACCGAGAGTTATGTCTCTATACATCTATCCAATTTACTGCCTGAAGATCTCCATATACAGGCAATTATCAACTTTCAAACAAGATAGGTTCTGTAGGTTTGTTCTTCTGTAGGTACATTTTTTAAAGTGTAACTTCAGCCTCCCTTCCTCCCACCCACTATCACTTGCATATGTATATATTAGCTTTGGATAGCATAAGGAAGGGTAAACAACCCTGTGGTGTTTGATTTGCTGTCTGTTCAAAAGATTTCACTTAACTTTCTGTCCCTGTGATAATTAGATTTTGAAAAAAATGGCTTGTTCTGAAAGCAAGAATTGGTGGTAAAGTTTCAATTGAGACATCATTTTCCCATGATAACTCTTTCAGAAGTAAATTTCACTTCCTAGGGTTAGATTTCTCTCACTTCCTGTTGTCCCATCTCCATTTGTAACCATGAGTCATTTGTAAGTCAGACGTTTGTAACTCAGGGACTCCCTTTATTTGATGTAAATTGAACTATTCAGTCCCAACTGTGGTCTAAGACTTTTGTAATGCTAGGAGAGCAAGAAGCTCCATTAGCACCATTTTCCTAGATTTACCCATTGCTCCAGAGGGGAGCTAAATGAGATAATGTAGATATTTGGTCTCTTTTGCTTCTCTCTCCACAGTGGAAAATGGATTGGGTTGACATATTGAATTAATATCTGCTGAAGCAATATACTAGTGAAATAATGTACTACTGCAATTATACTGTTAGATACAAAGTTATGTCAAAATATGAAGCTAGTTGGAATAGCCTCATCTCCTCTCACAAATTGTTAAGTAGGGATAGGGTGAATATGTAAAATATTTTTAAATGTTTGGAAAACAAAGAATTCTAAACTGGTGAGAGCAGGTTTTAAAGTTTCTCTAGGAAAAATGCATTGAGGGGGTAGCACATAAAGCATCACATTTTGTGTAGAAAACAAGTGTCTTACATAGGAAACAACATTTTCTGCACAAAAAACATATTTTCCATATAGCAAGCAGCATTTATAGTAAAGAATGGATCACCCCACTCACTTCTTGCCTCTTCTGATATCGGCACTGGAAATCATGTAAGTGCCTCTTCTGATATCGGCACTGGAAATCTGTGACAGGCAAGAGCACACAGGGAACTCTGCAGCCATCTTGGAGCAGTGATTGAACAATAATGGCATCATTCACCCCTTTTTCTTTGATGAGTTCAGGGGAAAGGGGATGACCCTATGTGGATAGTAGGGCTCCTCCCTCATCATGCCTGTGGCTCTTCCCAGCCCAGTGCAGGGTAGAGCCTACTCACATAAGGCTGGGCAGCAGACGGAGAAGATCTGCCTCAAGCCCCACAGGGCCTACTCTTCCACCAGGTATAGCTGAGCTCTTGTAAATTACAAAAAATAGGAGAAAAACCCTCAAGTTCTCATTACTTCATATTAGATATGACCTGGACCCCATAGGATTTGTTCCAAACTCTTTAGAATCAAAATGGGGGTTGCACAAATTTCATAAATATAAATGAAGCAGATTTTTGGAGTTGTGTGCACCTTTAAGTGAATGATGAACTTGTCCAAATCAGAAACAATCATGATGTTCACACTGCCCTAAAGTTGCAGGGTTGATATGGGGTTTTAGGTAAACTCCAGACATGGGGCTAGACTGGATTAACATGGTTTATTTGCAGCAATTCTGTAAGTACAGGAATGGTGTAGGGACAGTCAGAATTCAACCCATCGTGTATGTGTTATCATGCCTGGGTAGATGAGTGATAATTGTCTACTAACCATGGAAATATCAGATTCTATGTCGCTCTTTATCCCTCAGAAACTTGTCAGTCTTGCCATACATCATAACAAAGAAAAAGGATCCCTGCAATGCCTCAATGTATAATTACACAGTACTAATTTTTTTGTTATCTTGGATTTGTTTTTATGTGTTGGAGAAGTTGAGTTAGCGGAGTGTAGCACATGCTGAACAGTGGTCAGAACATCACATATTTGCTTACGCTTGTGGCATATGAATATATTGACATCCAGTTCATAGATATAAATTATTTATGCTGAATATCGCTAGGCAAACAATGCATAAAAAAGAAACAGTGAAAATTAAATTCTTCCTTTATTTTTTGTTTGAGTTTCAAGATTCTGAGGATGAAGGGCACAGATTAATTATTTTCTATTTTATGTGTCCCACTTATACTTGATTGCTTTGAATCTCCCATAACAGGACATTCTTTTTCTTCTGCTTTGGAGAAGTCTTTTCTAAATAGAGGATCTGTAAATAAATATTCTGTTGATATGCAGTATCAATATTTGTCAAATCTAGGAATACAGTACAACCCCTTTATCCACTGTCAAGATATCCACATGTGATTATATACCAGGGCTGTCCAACAGGCGACCCTGGGGCCGTACACGGCCCCCATCCCCTTGGCTATGGCCCCTTACCCTCCTGCAATAAATAATATATTTTTAAAATATTTTAAAAAATATTTTTTCGATTAAAAATATTATTATTTTTTTGTATTATTATTTTTGGTCCCGCCCCCTTGGCTTTCTATTGGCCGCCTCCTCTTCTCCTGAGGGAGGGGGCCAATGGGAGGGAGTGACATCTCCCGGGCCACGCCCCCTTGGCAGCAAACAGGAAGAGCGACCCGGCCGCATGGGCGCTCCATGTGGCTCGGCAGAGCTCCTTCCTCCTTCTCATCCTCCCTCCCTTCCCAGGGAGGAGTTATTGCAAGGAAGCATTCAGCGTTATGGTGAGCAACATTTCTTCTCCCTCCCTCCTTCCATTCCACCCTTTCATCCTTCTTCCTTCCCTGCCCCTTCCCCCCTCTCTTTCTCCTCTCGCTCGCTTCCTCCTCCTGCTGCTACGTGCGCTCAGAGGTGCTCAGGCCCTCAGCACACTCGCCTTCTCCCCCCCTCCATCTCTCTTTCTACCCCCTCCCTTTCCTTCCACTCTTTCCTTCTTTCCTCCATCCCTCTCTTTCACCTTCTTTCCTTGCCACGTCCTTTTCAACTGTTCTCCCTCCATCCTTGCCCATCTATCTTTTACCTTCCTTTCTTCCTTTAATGACACCATTTTATATTTTCTTCCTTCTCACTTTCCATTCCCTTTCCCCTCCATTCCCTTCCATCCTTCTCTTCCACTCCTTCCTTCCTTCTCCTGTCCAGATCCATCATTGTTTGAGTCCACAGTGCTCTCTGGATGGAAGGTGAACTACAACTTCCAAACTCAAGGTTAATGCCCACCAAAGCCTTCCAGTATTTCCTGTTGGTCATGGGAGTTCTTTGTGCCAAGATTGTTAATTCCATCATTGGTGGGGTTGAGAATGCTCTTTGATTGTAGGTGAACCACCAATCCCAGCAACTACAACTCCCAAATGTCAAGGTCTATTTTCCCCCAAATCCACCAGTGTTCCCATTTGGACATATTGAGTATTCATGCCAAGTTTGGTCCAGATCCATCCTTATTTGAGTCCACAGTGCTCTCTGGATGGAGGTGAACTACAACTTCCAAACTCAAGGTCAATTCCCAAGCAAACCCTTTCAGTACTTTCTGTTGGTAATGAGAATTCAATATGCCAGAGAGTTTGGTTCAATTCCATTGTTGCAAGAGTTCAGGATGCTCTTCGATTGTGTTTTAACTATAAATCCCAGAACGTCAAGGTCTATTTTCCCCAAACTCCATCTGTGTTCACATTTGGGCATATTGAGTATTCATGCCAAGTTTGGTCCTGATCCAACATTGTTTGAGTCCACAGTGCTCTCTGGATATGGGTGAACTACAACCCAAAACTCAATACCCATCAAACTCTTGTAGTATTTTCTCTTGGTTATGGGAGTTTTGTGTGGGAAGTTTGATTCCATTCCATAATTGGTGGAGTTCAGGATGCTCTTTGTGTGGTAACTATAAATCCCAGCAACTACAACTCCCAAATGAGAAAAGCAATTTTTTGACTGATGGTCCCTCCTTGGGTTAGTATTTGTATGTTTTGTGGCCAAATTTGGCAGCAATATGTCCAGTGGTTTTTGAGTTATGTTAATACTACAAAAGGACGAGGCAGCCTGCGCAGCTGCCTCCTCCTTTTGGGGCTTCTGCCTCCTCCTTTTGGGGCGGAGCCCGGGGAGGGGAGGGGGTAGGGAGGGGGCAGAGCCAGGGGAGGGGGCGGAGCTGGGAGAGGGGGCAGAGCCGGGGTGGGGGCAGACCATAAGGCCCCCCAGGTGATCAGTGACCGGAAGTCAGGCCCCCGGTCCGGTAGAAGTTGGACAGCCCTGTTATATACCATAGAATACCACTCTCTAGAGACAAAAAAATATGGTTTGCTATTACCATGGTTTCAGGGGAGGAACCCTCCCTTTTAAATTAGAATTTGCATCCTATTCATTTACATTTTAAGGAGAAATGTATCCTGTAAAATAAACCTGAACAATATATATATATTCGGTGGGTAGTTTCTGTCTTTTTGATCAAACATCCTGTCTTTTCATTTCTCGCTGGGATACATTCTTAGCACTGTAAAGGGGGAAAGACCTAGTTCTGTGCAGAAAGACATTTGGAAATATAGAATGGAGGTTGGTGGGGGGTACATACTGTTGGAAGCAGGCTCCTTGGAGGCATTGGAGAATCTTTGACAAAGTGTCTTCCCATGTTAGGAAGATCTCTCTAAACCAAATCAATGTTGGATTTGCTCCTCCCACAATATTTGCATTACAAGTGCCAACTACTTTTAAGTTAAGAATTTCCTATATGTCCTGTAGCCTCCAGTTATCCTGATAGTTATAGATCAGCAATATATTGTCTCTTTGTTTCCTTCCTGACCACCTGACTAGTTGCTTAATTAATTCATTAATAATTGCTATCAGCCCCATTCCATAACTGAATTAATTTTCCGCTGGCTTAATTTATGCATTCCTTTAATGATTTGTCTGTATATTGGATTAATTGCTGGGCCTTCCTCCTTCCCCCTCTAACTCTACTATGCTGGATTAATTCTTTTTCCCTCCCACCTCTTAAAAATCCTTAGCTTACTTTTAGCAGCATAATCTCTGTAATCCATTTTTAAATAATTCCACTGATACTCCAATTACATAACTCAAATCATTTATAGTGTTAAGCATAATCTAAACAGAAGCCAGTAGCCCATATCTTGAGACACCAGTGGCAGTTAATTAGTACACTTAATTCCTCCCACTGCTATCTCCTCATGACAAATAAAACCCAAAGCTTATCTGCTTCAGACTCTCAGTCTTTTCTGATTAACCTTTGAAAAAGCAACTGGGTGGGATCCAGATTTAGGCATATGCAACTGTTCAGGCTGAAGTGGACTCCCTATAGCAGTCTCTTCAGCTACCATAAAAATGTTACATAGATTTCGGCAGCCATTCCTTTATGTCAGTTGGAAACATCTTAATTGAACCAAACATTTCCACTTGTGGGAGGCAGTTTTTGAATCCAAATCAACAGCCTTGAGCTATGAAGAGAGGTGGGCAAGAAATGAACAGCATCATCATCATCATCATCTGGACAATTCATATATCAGGGTGTGTGTTTTTTTTTTGCAAAACAGGCTTTATCACAAGAGACATTTTCAGGCTTTGCAGTACACATCATATTTCAGTTTTACTCCTAGATTAGCTTCTGCTAAACATTCCTTAAATTTAGCATCCATTTCTTGGTTCTGTGCATCATCGAAAAGGTCCTTCCAATCTCCTACCGCTCCTTTTCAGAAGAGAAGTGGACCAACAACACCATGTGTCTCCTGTGATCTCTCCCTCTCTTCATTCTGATCTCAGAGCAGTGGTTGGTGCTGGATAGGGGGGGGGGCTCCCAACTGATGACACTGGAGGCAAGATGGAACTGTCTTCCTGGCCCCTCTCTTCATTCTGAGAGCAACAGTTAGTACGGGGGGGGCTCCCAACTGATGACACTGGAAGCAAGATAGAAAATGCAGCAAAATGACAGTTATGATTGGGGGGTCACCACAACATGAGGAACTGTATTAAGGGGTCATGGTATTAGAAAGGTTGAGAATCACTGAACAAGGGTAAGTGCTCTACTGCACTACACTATTATAGCATTATACTCCATATACCAACATCTTATGGAATTCTGTAGTTTAGAGAGGCCCAATGTTTGTGGCTAAGAATTCTCATTGCCCCTCTCTAAACTGAAAATCCCAGGATTTCATATGTTTTTGCCGTAGCACTTAGGGCATAATATGGCACAGTAACAATGTATTGTGACAGGGCACTAGTTAAATAACATTTGTTGCAGTTTCACACCAAATAAAGTCATTTGTCTGAGGCAAGTACCTCACTCAATATCATGCGGCAGTTAAAAAGCCAATGAGATTTTGGCCTGCATATATAGGAGCATAGTGTCTAGATCCAGAGAAGTCATGCTACTCCTCTATTCTTCCTTGGTCAGACCACACCTGGAATACTGTGTCCAGTTCTGGGCACCACAACTGAAGGGAGATGTTGACAAGCTGGAATGTGTCCAGAAGGAGGGCGACTAAAATGATCAAGGGTTTGGAAAAGACACCCTATGAGGAGCAGCTTAAAGAGTTGGACATGTTTAGCCTGTAGAAGAGAAGGCTGAGAGGAGACATGATAGCCATATATAAATATGTGAGGGGAAGTCATAAGGAGTAGGAAGCAGGCTTATTTTCTGCTATCCTGGAGACTAGGATGTGGAACAATGGCTTCAAACTATAGGAAAGGAGATTCCACCTGAACATTAGGAATAACTTTCTAACTGTGGGAGCTATCCAGCAGTGGAACTCTCTGCCCCAAAGTGCAGTGGAAGCTCCTTCTTTGGTGACTTTTAAGCAGAGGCCGGATGGCCATTTGTTGGGGGTGCTTTGAATGTAATTGCCCTGCTTCTTGGCCGGAGGTTGGACTGGATAGCACATGAGGTCTCTTCCAACTCTATGTTTCTATGATTCTAGTGTTGGTCTTGCTTCATAGGACACCAGAAGCATTCCACTGCATTACTTCCTTAGCAATGGGCTTATATTCTGCCCCCCTTTTTTGTCATGGCTGGACTGGTGCCACCTTAGCAGCGACCACCTCTCATATTATGTAACTACATGACTTAGAATGCCCTATTCCTGTTCACTTCAGCTTGCTTACATCAAATTTACTTAGGTGTTCCAATTTGTGCTATATGATTTCAAAATTTTCTTGATTCTTGTATTCCATGTTGCACAGTAGACATGTGCAGCTTCAAGTTTTGCTTTCACATCACAGTATGTTAGGAGATTAAAGTCCTTTTGATGTGAGTCCAGTTCACTAGTAGACACAGTGCTATGCATATGTGTTCTATTCTCTTCATGATTAGCTCACTGAATATCTTCTGACCTGCCAATGTCAAATTTTGGCATCATCTCCAGTTACATTTCAGATTATCTCATCACCAGTGGTTTTTAGGATAAAGATTTCAGGAGGGTTTTTGTGTGTGCTATTTTCTTCTACCCAGTATTAGCTCTTTCTGAGTTAGGTATCCATGCATTATTTTCAACTTATTTCGAAATTCAGCTGTAGAGGTCATATCAAGACCCTTGAGGTGTGTAACACACCACACTTATTGCAGCTCCACAAAGAAGTATATCAAAAGTGGGGAGGGGGAAGAGCAAGGAACATTTTATGTTTCAAATGAGCCTTTACAAGCCCTGCTGGGTGTAATCTTAGATAAATATCTTAGCTCACAAGGGCAGGAGGGAGTTCTGTGATATAGCTGAACTGCAATACAGAAAAGACTCCTTTTCCTTTCTTTCTTTTAGAATGCATTATAACCCTTGAGAACCCGGACATGTCAAAAGTAAGAAGTGAGAACAATCACATTAGCTATTAGTTGATTTTCTTCCATAGAGAAGAAAAGAACTCTGTTCTCTCTTGCCTTTTCCCCCTTTTCTCTTCCTTGTTTGCCACACTGCCATTTTTACAAGGAGCCCTAAATATCTGTGAAACTTAAATCAGAATCTATTCAAGTCAATGTGATATTACTTATGTAGGTGAAGGTTAATCACAGGCCCAATAGAGTTCTGCTTTAATGGGAGAAAGGGTGGAAATCCTCTGCACACCATGTGGGAGAGATGCTGAAAAAATGCTTGTATGTAGCTGAACCCCCCTGCAGAGAGGCAGAAAAGGAGATGTTTGATGATACAGGTTCCCATGGTGTAGCTACAGGGGAGCATGGGGATTTGCCCTTCAGATAAGAATTGTGCCTCTGCCTGTAATGTTCATGCAGTCCCTGACTTCCTAGTACTGCAGGCAGTGAGATATTAAAAATCATATCTACTGTATTCACAATCCCTTTGGTGATGTTGTTTCTTTTGTTCTTGTTTAAATGTTTAAATAGTACAACACAACTTCCAGACACTTGGGACTTGTATCTGCGCACATCTGTCCACTCAGGACAGTTCTCTAGGAGTTCTCTAGGTCCACAGGCAATTCTATGACATGCCTCTTCCAGGAGTTACCATAGAGTTGTCCAGGAGGATCTCACAAATGCCAAGAGAATGCACCTCTCTAGGAATTTTATAGTCCCTCCAGGGTGACTCTGTGGTCACTTCCAGGAGTCATTCATTTCTAATTTGTTTACTATTCCCTATTATAAGTCTCCTGTGAATAAAAGGTACAGTACATGTTTTCTCCTGACATTAAGACCAGTTGTGTCCGGCTCCAAGGGCTGGTATTCATCTTTATTTCTAAGCTGAAGAGAAGGCATTGACCGTAGACACCTTCAAGGTCATGTGGCCGACATGACTGCATGGACCACTGTTACCTTCCCACTGGAGTGGTATTGATCTACTCACATTTGCATGTTTTGGAACTGTTAGGTTGGCAGAAGCTGGGGCTAACAGCAGTAGTTCATGCCGCTCCTCAGATTCGAACCTGCAACCTTTTGGTTAGCAAGTTCAGCAGTTCAGCAGTTTAACCCACTGCTCTACCACCTTGTGAATACCCAAACAGATTTTATCCTGACTGCACATATTTCATGGTTACTTTATTCAGGATTGTTGTTATTTGTTTTACATTTCTTTTTTTTCAAACTGAGAAACTCTTTAATATATTTTAATCTTGTTCAGCTCTTGATATTATTTATTTTTAAACTGTTTTAAGACACTCTTCAGATAAAAGATGGGATAGAAATAATTTAGTAAATAAATCCAATTAATAAATAAAATGAATAAATGCATGAATAAGGCAGTGAAATGTTTTCTGATTAAAAACATTGAAATAGAGATTGTGCAAGACTATCCTGGAGATCAACATGCATGAATATTAATTGTCCAGCTTTTCCAGCCATATATAGGAAATCCTTGTTTGACTGATACATTAAGGACTACAGCACTGTCAGAAAATGGGCTTGGTTGAAGTAGAACCTAGATTTCCTTTTTTAAAATCATGCAAATGCATTTGGGTTGGTGAAAAATGTAAATAGCACAGTACTGTATATTGTAGTTTATGTGAGAGTGGTCCCAAGTAAGCCTTGTAGGCAAGAGGAAGTAATAAAAGAGCAGATCCCTTATCAAATGAATGGAATTTGTTTGTAATTATGCAAGTATAGAAAGGGTGAGTTGTCAGGAAGTAATGTGTCCAAGCCTGTATAGAAATTGGAAATATTATGACATGAATGATCCTGACTTTGATATTAAATTATATATTTCAATACCTGTGTATTAAAATTGTGAAATTATTTTCTGTGGGTCAAGCTGAGGCTCTTGGAGCATGTGGTGGCATTAATGCAATTTGCATAGTATCTGTAACCTCTGATGTCTGGATTTCACAGGAAAGTATTTTTGTGAGAGATGATGGAAATACAGTATATGTCTTGTTATATCTGTGATAAGGAACTGAAGGCAAATACTGAAGGCCATATAGCAGAATCTACAGGAAAAGGGGGAAGGTAAGTTTCCTATTGCTCTTTAGGGATTCTTGATGATTATTTAATGCAAGTCCAATGCATTTTGGCCTATGTAACCAATTCAATAGCCTCCTTGAGGGTGATATTAAAACAAATTTAAATTAAAATGACAAATAAAAAATGAAATGGAAGACAGGTAATTACAACATGTGCCTTTGTAAACGTCATTTGATTCTGCCAAATAACCATTTTAGATATTGTACTTTGGGGATTCACAGAAAAATACAAATAACAAGTACCTATTCTTATAAACAGCATGAGAAAACCACCCATATGACCCTTCTTTCCCCCCCTTTCCATTGCTGAGATACAATCAGCATACATAACTAGTATTGAGTAACAAGCAGACAACTTCTTCCCATTCACCAAAAACCCATTATAAGTAATGATGAAGAGAAACCTGTTTGTTTCCCAGCTGACCCCCACCCCCTTCCCTGGGGCCGATCTCCAATCACAGTGGACCACCTACCTTAGCCCCGGAATCCCCACCAGTCCGGACAACACAAAGCCTCATCGGGAAAGGAGATGGGAAGCAAGCAGGACTGCCCCACCCCCCAAACCGATTTGGACATGAACCACATGGACCGTTCCAGCAGCCCCCCTTTTCAGGGGGTGAGCAGGAGACTGGATACCTAGACAAGTCACTGGTGGAAGATGTGCACCCCCCTCTGACCTACGTGCTATCCCAAGGAACGCAGATGGGGAGCTCCCATTTACCTCTCCTCCAACTCTGATACTAGCCAACACCAGGTCCGTGCGCAATAAGTCCGGAGTCATCAGGGACTTTCTCCTCGAAAGGAGGGTCGACTTAGCCTGTTTCACCGAAACATGGCTCCAAGAGGGAGACGGGGTCATCATGCACGAGCTGACATCCCCTGGGTTCATTGCTAGTTATCAGATGAGGACAGAGAGGCGGGGGGGAGGGGTTGCCATCCTCAGCCGAGACAATTTTAATTCCAGGAGGATTCCGACGGAGAACATCCCTGGAATAAAGTGTGCTGGCCTGGTGTGGGACCTTAGTGAGAGTGTGGCCTTCCTGCTGGTGTACCGTGCACCCAACGCACCAGCGGGGAGTCTACCTAAGCTGCTGGAGGTGGTTGCGGAGTGGGCATTGAGGTTCCCCAAGCTTATTGTCTTGGGGGACTTCAATGTCCACGCCGACACCACCTCGACAGTGGCCGTGGACCTGGTGTCTACCATGGAGGTGCTAGGACTCTCACTCTGTAAGACCGGTCCCACGCACCAGGCCGGACACACCCTGGATTTGATCTTCGCCACCGGAATTTGCATGATCCCAATCTCTGTTACAGAGGTTCCATGGTCGGATCACAGTGTCCTGGAAGTCCGTCTAGAAATGGCTTCTCCTCCCGGTAAGGGTGCCGAACCCATTTTGGTTCGCCCGAAGAGACTTATGGAACCTATTAGGTTCCTGAATGCTCTAAGGGATTGGGAACCCCCCAGCGACTCAGTCTACTGGAATACTGGAATACTGGAATACTAGTCTCTCCACAGCCCTGGACGAGATCGCCCCCAGGCGCCCTCTCATCCCCCGGAGTAATCGCTCGCCTTGGTATACCGAGGAGCTGCGGGCGATGAAACGGAGGAAGAGACAGCTAGAGGATTGTGGCGGAGTCTCCGTAACGGAGCATCGAAATCAGCTTATAAACAGTTTAAAGAGGTTTACGAGCAAGCTATCAAGGAAGTGAAAAAAGTGTACTATTCTTCCTTGATAGAGTCAGCAAGTTCACGCCCAGCTCAATTACTTAAAAATAATTTGATCACTAACAACAATTCCGACTGTCCCAAATGATAGGGGATTGGCTCCAACAGCTGAGGCCTTTCAGAACTATTTCGCTGACAAGATTTCGACGCTCTGCCGGGATATTCCTGCCACTCTTGATACAGTTGATGAATTCGAGACTCCGCCGCCACTCGGCGGGCCCACCTTCACCCGTTTCCAACTGCTGGACGCAGCAGCTGTCGATAAGCTACTCGCTGCAGCCAGACCAACTACGGGCCCCCTCGACCCGTGTCCCCCCTGGCTGGTAAGACCTTGCCGGGAGGGGCTACGTGGCCCCTGGGAAAGATCATAAATAACTCCCTTGAGCAAGGAGTCTTCCCAGGGGGATTAAAAGAGGCAATGGTAAGACCGCTGCTGAAGAAGCCGAATTTAGATCTTTCGGCTCCCTCCAATTACAGGCCTGTTTCCAACTTGCCTTTTTAGGCAAGGTAATTGAGAGGGCAGCAGCAGATCAGCTGCAGTGGTTCTTAGAAGACACAGCTGGACTTGATCCCTTCCAGTCCGGCTTCCGTATTGGGCATGGGACGGAGACCGTGCTTGTCGCCATTACAGACCAACTTCGCCGCCAGCTGGACCGGGGCGGGTCGGCCCTGCTTGTCTTGTTAGATCTGGCAGCAGCGTTTGACACTGTAGATCATACACTGTTGACCCACCGTTTAGCCGTGTCTGGGGTTAGGGGGACTGCCCTTAAATGGGTGGCCTCCTTCCTCCAGGACTGGGGACAACGTGTGGAGGGGGGCGGGGAGGTCTCCGGGAGGCTCCCACTTAATTGTGGGGGTCCCCAGGGGCCATCCTCTCTCCCTTATTATTCAACGTTTATATGCGCCCCCTGGCCCAGCTGCTTCGCGACCTTGGTCTGGAGTGTTATCAGTATGCGGATGACACCCAGCTTCTGCTGAGAATGGATGGCAGGCCGGACACCGTACCCGATTGTTTCCATCAATGCCTGGAAGCCGTGATTGGTTGGCTGCGCGCCAGCCGGCTAAAGGTGAATCCGTCGAAGACGGAGATCTTGTGGCCTGGTCGACCTGGGCTGGATGAGTGCCGGTTGCCTACCCTGGATGGCGAGCAATTAAGCCCGTCATCCCTTGTTAAGAGCCTAGGTGTTCAGCTCGACCCCCTGCTGACCATGGAGGCCCAGGTCTCCTCGGTCAGCAGGGTGGCGTTCTTCCACCTACGACAGGCTGGGCGACTGGCCTCCTACCTGTCCAGGGATGACCTGGCCACGGTGATCCAAGCGACAGTCATCTCGAGGCTGGACTACTGTAACGCTCTCTACGTTGGCCTTCCCTTGGCGACGATCCGGAAACTCAAGTTAGTGCAGAATGCCGCTGCTCGCTTGCTGGCAGTAAGGGAGCACATTACTCCCATCCTTCGGCAACTGCACTGGCTCCCCATTGAGTACCGAATCGCCTTCAAGGTGTTGGTGTTGACCTTTAAGGCCTTGCACGGCCTAGGGCCTGCATATCTGAAGGACCGCCTTGCCCCGTATATTCCCCCGAGACCACTCCGTTCAGAAGAACAAAATCTGCTTCTGATACCATCAATCCGCTCCTGCCATCTGTCTTCAACTAGGCAAAGAGCCTTTTCTGTGGTAGCCCCAGTGCTCTGGAACTCCCTCCCAGAGGAAACTCGAACCATCTCAGAACTGATTCCCTTCCGGAGGGCCTGTAAAACGGCCCTATTTAGATCAGCCTTTGATTAGGCCCCTCGGTCGGCTGATGCTGACATAATTACCTGCCTATTGGGGTCCCAGACCTAAGGCACCTTCTGTGTTGTTTAAATGTTTTATTGTAGGGCTGCATGGCTGTTGCATGCTGCCCGTTTTATATGTTGTAACCCATCCCGAGCCTGCAGGGAGGGGCGGAATATAAAACCAAATAATAAATAAATAATAAATAAAATAAATTTGGAGTTCAAGACTTGGGACCTCATCAGATGGAATTCTGGGTCTGTTTCCATGCACTTTGGAAATGGAACCCCACAGGAATCCCACACAGTGCATAGAAGCAGAACCAGAAGCCCGTCAGTTATATTCAACTCCATACATGAGAAAGCAGGGGAAAATGTACAAGTGTTTGACAAGCCACTTTTTCACTGCTCAATAAAAATTTATGTACACAATATGTTTTATTATGGACAGAAAGTTACACAGCTTTATGAAAAATGTCTCAGAATTCATTATAAAGCAGAAAAAGAAACTTAGGATGACTGAAGCTAGTTTGAATGTTACACCATTTCCTTCCTTGCTGAAAGTGGCACAGTTTCCAGGAATGCTGTACAATTTTCTGAACAAGTTGGACAGATTTCCTATAAAAATTTCCCCTCACAATATGATGACACTATATCACTTGCTTGTACAATTGATATAGTTTCTTATTATTGAAGGTAAAAAAAGACAAAGCTGACTTATTGTTCTTGGCATCCATTAGGACTAGGAAAATCAGAATTTACCATTAACTAGGCAAAGTGGTATCACTGTTCCAACTTGTTACTGCAAAAAACAACTAGCCCCCAAAGCAACTAATCAGAAAAAAACCGATTGCTTCCTAACCATGTAAATCAATAAGGAATTATGTAGTTATCAGGTGATGTAGATGTCTATTAATTAGTTCCAAGTTTAATGGAATCAAGTGGAAAGGAATCAATGGATATTCTAGTCGATGTGAAGTGAACCAGAAGAAGACAAGGGGGAAAAATGATCTGTTATTTTAGACATTTTTTTATTTCTTATATTGAAATTTCCTTGCCTCAATTCATTTTCCAAATACTTGGTCTAAAATATAGTTATTTCCTTAATGCCAGGCTTCTTTTGAATATGAACAGGTGTAGATATCAATTTATTTTTCATTTTTTTATGAAGCAAGAGAAGAAAGGGGGATTCAGCTCAGCGGCTGTAAGTTGGCTTTCTATGGATACGCGCAGGCTCTCAAAGCTAAATGAGGCATTATGCTCTAATTCAATACCAGGGAAGTAGCAATACACCCACTGGAACATATGCTGCATAATGGGGAAAATGGGCATCATAAAAAGAAATTGTTTGATTAGCTAGTGATGCCCTGTAAAAGAGCAGGGCATTAAGTCTGGTGCCGAGGGACTTTTCAGCTTGTGAGTATTCCATCTCAGAAAAGCAGAGTTATTAATTCACTGAGGCAAACAATGTTATGAGACTGAAACTTTTTTGTCTGGATACCATTGGGGTTTTTGTTTATCTTAATCATCACCATCATCACCATCATAATTTTAAAGGAACCAAAGTGAACATTTTACTTGTAAAAGCAACTAACTAGTTGATCAAATTTTATGCACTGTCTTAGCTTCTAATGACTTTTCAGAACTAGGCTGTCATGTTAGGACTGCTCATCTTTGGTATTACCTTCACTAATATCTGGGGTTCACTATGCCTGATGCAAAGCTTGGAAATGTCATGCTCTAAGGCTTTTTTGGGGGGTCATATTGGCATTGGGGGGGGGAGCAGGAAAAAATGTGTTCACACAGGAGGAAGGTTCAATCTGATCATTATTTCTATTTGCTTATCCGTAAGTTCAGCAAAGACACCTAAATTGTCAATCTAAAAATAATTGAGTCACTATTTTTTGAAGGCTGAGATAAAATTTCTTTTTTCTATCTTACATGGCTCAATGTAGGGCAGTAGTTTTGCATGTGCACATATGTTATGCTGTGCCATATACCACCTGCTAAGACCTACCATTTAGCATGCATCTACACTGTAGATTCCCCCTTGATGGATTATCACCTTGTCATGGTGAAGGAGCTTGTGTATTCCAATGAACCTGCGGGTGTAACCATTGGAGTGTAATCACTCTCAGGAGGGCCCATAGGCAAGGTTACAGGTCAAGCACAATTGGAAGACCTGAAGACCTCAATGACAGATCAGGCGAAAGATAACATGGTACATGTTACAATGGCTGTGAAGGCGGAAGAAGGCTGCAACAGATTGAGAAGCTACCATGGTCGTGTTAACCATGCCACTATTTGGGACCCTCAGCTGTGCACCGACCTTCATACATTAAAAACATTCACACACAGGTGTCTTCCAAGAAAAAAAGAAGCAAGCAAGTAAGTAAGTAACACTGTAGAATTAATGCACTTGAACATCATTTTAATTGGCATGGCTCAGTGCTGTGGAATCCTGGAATTTTAGTTTGGTGGAGCACCAGCACTCTTTAACAGACCTTGTAAAACTGCAGCTCCAATACTTTCATAGCAATGACCCATGTTAGTCAAAGTAGTGCCACACTACATTAATTCTACAGGGGAGTGACAAGATCAGATAAGTGTTTACCTACATCGTTTTAGCCAGATACAAAATGATTCAAAAATGGGGTCTTCCATGGGGTCTTCCATAGGCATCAGTGCTGATATAATCATTTCTTTTTTGGGTACAAAGTTAGAGCCAGTGCTGCCTTTGATGCTGCCATTCCCTATGAGGCAACGAAAGACCTTTCCAGTGTGGAGGGGAGTTTCTGAAACCATACAGAGAGTCAAGAAAGGTGATTTTTGAGCATTGCAGAGAGGAAAAGTAACCTCTTAAGCTCCATAAGAACACACAGGAAAAATTGAAACTGCTTAGTAGGATTTTATTGCAAGAAGCTGCGAATCTGCAGCATTTATGCAATCAGGGATAGCAGTAACTTGCCAGAGTGATCACTTCCAACACAGTAATAGTACTACCCTGATAATTCACAGCTTTATAATCCCATGGCCATACTTCCTGTTATAGATGTAACACCATCCTCCCATAGATCTACTATTCATTTAATCTTTGAAAAGCTACATTATAATTCAGTGAAAATAAAGATTTCTTTTTAAAAAATAGACCTATCAATTATTATATGAAACACAGCGGGAAAACTGGACAATTGCTCCCTTGATGTTACTTTTATGTCTGCATGCCAGCACAGAAGTGGATCTGGGCAAGTGGCAAGACCTTGGTGAGATCAGAAACTTTTGAAGGGCTTCCTGTCAACAGCAGGGGTCAGGTTTGTCACAGGGAGGTGGCAGATCAACAATGGGTTGTGCATGGCACCATGTGATAGGAACTATCACCAAAGTTAACAGCCCTGTTTGAATGCCAGTTTGCTATCTTTTTGCAATAGAGTCCTTAGAATACTGGACAATGTATTTGTGACTCTCTCACCTTAGAGCAGCTAAAAATGCAACCTTTCCCAGATTATACCATGAGAAAAAGTGTATTAGTCTATATTGTCATTAGCATTACTTTTTTAAAAACTCCATGTATTGCTAAGTTTTTTTCCTTGTTATGTTCAACATTTCCTTTAAGTTTTATTGTACAGAAAAGTACGATCAACATTTTTCTTGAAAAAAAATGTGACATTTTGTTCAATGTCATCTTAGGTAATAAGAATAATCTATGGAACAATGCAAGACCATGCTTTTCTGCAGGAGAGCAATTAAATGGTTGCTGCTGTGTTTTATTGGCACAAGCATACCATCACATGGACCATTTGTGAAGCTGGGAAGTACAAGTAATCACAGCATTATGTAAAATTATTCTCCATCTAGTATAAATGAGCAGAACATCCTACTAGGTCAATGATGACACTTTACAGAACAGGAATGTTATCCTGATGTATTGAGTAAATCTGCAATGATACAGCATGGAAAGATAATACAGAGGAAGATGGATGCCTTTCCACAGGATATCTTATAGATAATGCTCTCTTTGTCTAAGCAATTACATCTGAGAGCAACTTGGTTAGATCAAATCCAGCTCAGAACATAGACCTTGGTGTAATGTGATTATAAATCTAGTGGACATGGCAAGTGTGCCTTCTTTCAGAGAGTTGATTAGCTATGCCTTTCCTTAATGCTGTGGTGCCTCAAATAAAGCAAATTACTTTTTTCCTAAGACAAAACTCACTTGGAATAAATTTTTTAATTAATTTTAAATACAAAAAGTTCCTGCCTGCTATAGAAATGTCTTTGGCATTTGACCGGGAAAGTTTCCTCGGGTCAGTTTTCCCCCACTGTGCTTTCCAATATTTATATGTTGTTGCTTGAGTTTGGGGGGGTTGGTCGCATAATAATGTTAATATCAGCTCGGTCCAGTGAGATGAACCCCTTAGTAAGTATGTGCAAAATTATAACCAATAGTTCTGACATTATGCAATGATTTAATATTTCTTTAAATAGGAATATTGTATGTTATGTATGCTTTGATTTCAGAAGAAAACAACACAGCAAACCACTATTTTAAACAAAAGAAGAACCTGCATGTTGGAGCTTAACAAACATGGTGTTCCTTCTGTTTCATTTATATTTGTTCACCTGCATCCACGTTCTGGATGTGAACTACTGATTCATCCATGTTTTCTTTTGTTTTAAAGGCTTTGAGGAGCATGGGTAAAGACAAGTCAAAAGGACACTCATCTCTGATTGGCCCAAAATCAGTCATGTTGATGGAAGATATCAGTCAAGGCACACCTAAATTCCACTGGTTAGCCCAACCTCAGCCAGCAGGCAAAACGTGAGATGCAAACAGTGGTGGCAGCAGCAGTGGCAGGGGGGATTTGGTGGGGCAGGTTGGCTTTAGTAGCCCCAAACACATGACAGGGATGGAGCTATTTAGGGCTGCTCCACCCCCCATTCTCTCTTCTTTGCTTTATCGTGAACCACCCTCCCAAACTATAGACAGTGTGAGTTTACATTGGCTGCGCTAGGGCCAGGTAGGAATTTTTCTCTCGGGGGGGGGGGGGTGTTCACCTACCCCACACTGTTTCAGAGGGGTGTGATAATTGGCTTTGGGTGGAGTCACTTCAATAGGTTTCCCTGAGTAAGTTAAAAAGGATCTATGGCGTGATAAAGGTGAAATAGACCTGCTAGACACCATGACACTCCTTCTTTAGGGGTGAAGAATGGACTTCCATAACAGTTCCTATAGGTTTTGGGGGTCAGGGGCCTGAAAAGAGACTACTCTTAGGGCTGGAATAAGGGTTCTTACTCTTTAAAAACTCTGAGGTTTGGGAGGGAGCAGGCTTCTGGATGGCTTTCCAATAATGATCAGCTGAACGTTGCAGCTAAAGAATTTTGGATAGCCTTTGAGACCTTTGATGCTTGTATATCCTTGGAGGTGTTAGAGGGAGGGATTCCTGGCCCAGGGACAATTTTCAGTAGGTGGTTATTACACAAAGAGTTATAGTAAATCTTATAGATTAAATTCCTTAACGGGGATTTTTCCTTCACTGGCTATTCCAGAAGTTCTTATAAATAAGGAAATGGTCATTTAGATCCATTGTCTTGTGTCTGGTCTCTTTATTTCATGAATTTATCACATCAGTATTTTTATTGAGTTTCCACATGCCCTTCCCTGTTCCATGCTGTTAAGGATAGGATGTTATAAATCTGAAGAGAAGCATACACAGTTACCCATCTTCCATATCTACAGGGTCCTGTATCCACAAATTCAAACATATACATCTTGAAAATATTCCCCAAATTCCAAAAAACAAACTTTGATGTTGCATAAGGGACACCACTTTACTACACCACAGTATATAATAATAATAATAATAATACTTTAATATTTGTGAGTCGCCCTCCACCAGAGGTGCTCCGGGCGACTTACATCATTTAAAAACCCTAAAACAACAGTGTACAGCAGTTTAAAACAGATACAAGTCTGAGGAAGGCTCAGACATTCAGAGGTACCGATCAGGCCCCAAACGCTAGGCGGAAGAGCCAGGTCTTTAGGTCTGACCGGAATCTAGTTAGGGTCAGAGTGGCTCTGAGGGCAGGTGGCAATGAGTTCCAGATCCTGGGGGCCGCCACGGAAAAGGCTCTCCGCTGGGTTTCCATCAGCCGAGCCTCTCGCACCCCGGGGATGGTCATGCAATCGCCATTTATGGCACGTGCTGGCCTCACGCTGCGTTGGGCCGTCAGCCGGTCACTCAAGTAGGCTGGCCCAATATTGTGCCGAGCTTTAAAAGTGAGCACCAGGAGTTTGTAGAGCACTCTGAACTCTAAGGGCAGCCAGTGGAGATCTTTTAAGATAGGAGAGATGTGGTCCCTCACTGATGACCCCGAGATGAGTCTGGCCGCTGCGTTGTGGATGAGTTTCAGCCTCTTGGTTGTGGAGAGGGGGAGGCCCACATATAGGGCGTTGCAATAATCAAGACGCGAGACAACGGTGGCATGTACCACGGTTCTCAGCGCCTCAGGTGGTAGGTAGGGGGCCAGCCATCGGGCCCTAACGGAGGTGGAGGAGGCGCCTTTTGCTGCCGCCTGGATCTGGGCCTCCATCGTTAGTTTTTCGTCCAGGATCACTCCCAGGCTTTTCACTGCCGGGCCGGGAATAAGGGCTCGTCCTCGAAGGGTGGCAGTGATGGGTGAGAGGCGGGTCGGCCAGGCCAGAGGATCTCCGTTTTGGCTGGGTTGATTTTGAGTCTATGCGCTCTGAGCCAGCTCGTCACCGCTCTCAGTATATGGGAGTATCCAAGGATTTTGGTATCTACAGGGGTCCTGGAATCCAACCTCTGCAGATACTGTAGGGCTCAAACTATGTTATCTAGGGACCTCTTCATACAGCCCCTGGGGCCATGCATTTTTGTCATCAGTCGCCAGCAAAAGGGAAGGTGCATGGGACTGCTCAGGGTGCTCTGCAATCCTTCCCTCCCTCCTTCCCCCATCATATGGTGGGGATGGGACAAAGCATGCTAGCGCCCTGTCCCTGTCCCCTTGAAGCTTTGTCCTTTTCCCCATTATATGCGGGAAAGGGCAACAAAATGTGGGAAACTCCATTGCAGCTATCTAAAATACCCTTTCCTTCCCATGGTGGAGGAGGAGGCATCTTGCAACACTTCCCCTCCATTTTGTTAGGAATGTGGGCAGGGCCAAGCCTGTGTCTTCTGATGATGCTCAGCAGGCCCCATCCAAAAGAAGAAAAATGGCCCTTTGAAACCCTCATGTGAAGAGGTCCTAAGACTTTGAGGTCTTTCTGTCTTATTTTAATGACACAACATACATTTTGTATTATCACTGCAGAACACACATGGGGGGAAAGCGCATAGATTGTGTGACACATGTATTTTTTACTCCCATATTTGTGGTCTAGGGAATCCCTTAAGATATTTTCTTTTTGCTACACACACAGATCATTCATCTCCAGGGATAACTTGCCTCTTCTAAAGCAAGACATTGTTTCTTACTAAGTGAAACTTAGAAAATGAAGATATGAGCATTGAAGGAAAAGTAGTTCAGTAGACTCTCCTCTATAGTTCCATTTTGGTGGGAAGCCTTAGCATTGAACAGCTGTGTTGTTAAATTACAAAGTATGGAACCCTGAGCAGACGGTCGGTCAAAGCTTTATTTGGCTATCGGAAGATCTGTGCATGATGGGTACACAGCAGAACTTCAGAGAAGACGTTGAGAGAACTGTGAGATGCTGGTTGTGGAAACAGAGTGCCAACTTCCTCCATGACGGCGTCAGAAAACTTGTTCATTGTTGGCAAATGTATCAAATTGTCTGGTGAGTATGTGGAAAAGTGAACTTTGGTAGTTAAAGAGCACATTCTAAGGATTATTTCTGCATTTGATTTACTAAAATATACCCATCCAAACCCAAGTAACAAAGGTGGAGGCATTACTTTTTCATTCAACCCTGGTAGTTTCATACTTTTTTTTGCAGGGGATGGTCCTAGTCTGTTATTCCACTTTTTAGCTAATTTTAAAATATGCCAATTTCTCCCCCTGGAAAAGCAGGCTGTATTCTGTTAAACTAACATAATAGAACAGTGGTGGAATCCTGCCCTTCCCACTAGACCCAATCAAAAGCAAAAGGCTGTCGACTCTCCTAGTTTCCTTTTTCTTTTTCATTAATAATCTTTACAGTTTGACCACATTAATATTGCTTGATCACACATATCCCATTTTTCATCTGTGAAATGTTGGTGGGTATGAATTTCACTTCTGAAACATAGATATATGTACAGAGAATTTCAGGAGTGGATTTGACTTACAGAAGGTTCTGATGCTTTCAAACCCTAAGCCATTTTCTTTTATATCTAATGGTAGCAAGCAGCATTCTCCACCCTGCTTATTCCCCTCAGTCATCTGCAGTGTATAATGGATGATGTGACTTTTGAGTCATTTGATCAATTTGCCAAAGCATATCCTTTGACCTGTAGCTATGGCGTTTTGTAGTTCATGCTTCTGACTTTTAATCAGAGACTCTCCAGTCCTGACCCTTGACAATAGCCTTTGGCCTTGGGAAGAAACTGATAATTAGTGAAGGTGTGCTGGGTGAACTATTGATTAACAGGCGTATAGAAAGTGTGTGGCATTTGATAAACTCTCAGTAAACTGAAATGACTGCCAGCTGGGCAGGTTTGCAGAACGCAGGGGATTCATGGAAAGCTGCAGCTTTTCATGTTCTCAATTAGGCTTTCTGTTTCAGTACCATTTGTTCTGGTCATAATAGGTGCTTGGGTACAAAAGAGGCTCCTCTGTTCCAAATCGGCACAAGTGTTCAGATTTATCTAAGTGCATGTAGTTATTCCTTGCCACTCAAAATTATGCCATTGTTTTGCTAGTTTGGCTTCCCTTTTTTTACTACAGCTTTATGTGGTGAAAATAAACCAAAATTTCCACATTTTGTGTAGTATAATCTCTTAGACAGGGGATTTCAGATTGTTTTAGGTCACTGTCCTTTTTGACCCCAACTGAACAAACAATCTTCCTCCAATTTCACCTGAGAGGGGGCAAAAAGCCTAGTACAAAGTATCTCATTTATCTCAGATCTTTGCTATTTAAAAGAGACAAACAGGTACACTCATGTAGCAAACAATGAAAGCATTGCCCATGGCCATTGGGATGCATTTTATGTTATACCTGCCTGCCTACTCACATTGGGATTACATCTCCACCACTTGATTCCACATGACTTGCTGATTCACAGCTCACTGTGTGAACTAGGGATGTGTGAGAAATTTGCTTTGGTTAGCTAGGTGTTTTTTTTTACAGATTTACCCAACATCAGACCAAGCACATAAAGAGGCACAAGCTGTATTCAGAAATTTTGAACAATTCTGGATTGTGATATCTTTCAATGTGCTGTTATAAAGTTTATACTGAAGATATCACGCATACACATACTCTTTATGAGCCCCCACCCACCCACACCAAAAAGGATGCCTAGTTGGATGAAACAGGGAAGTTTTGCATAAATAAATGTCAACATGTGTCAAAAATAAAGGTGCACCTACATTGTAGAATCAATGCTATTTGATACCACTTTAACTGCCATGGCTCAATGCTATGAAACCAAAATAGTTGTAGTTTTACAAGGTCTTTAACCTTCTCTGCCAAAGAGTGCTATTGTTTCACCAAGCAGCAACTCACATGATTCCATAGTACTGAGTCTTGACAGTTAAAATGGTATCAAACTGCATGAATTCTATAGTGTAGATGGACTTCAAGACAAGATTAAGAACCTTAGTGACCATTCCACCTCGTGCCTTTTTCCAAATGATAGCTGAGCAGACATTGGGAACTTGTGGCATTGGGGGACTCCACAGAAGACTAAGTGGGGTTGGGGACATCTATAAAGAAACTAAATTGATTCCACTGAAAAGTTGGTCTATACATGAAATGATGTGGCAGTTCATTTATTCCATTTATTTTTGGGGGTGCTTTGAATGCGATTTTCCTGCTTCTTGGCAGGGGGCTGAACTGGATGGCCCACGAGATCTCTTCCAACTCTATGATTCTATGATTCTACCTGTAAGTCCAATTAACAGTATAGTTAACCAACATAAGAGAAAGAGGCTTCTGTAGGAATTCTCTCCTACAGAATCCCCTTTAATGTCATAAATATCTAATTTTATTAGATGCTACCAGGAGAAGAAACAGACTGTAACTTGTGTGGCTTCTTTTATATTTCTACCATTAAAAGGGTTAGACTGAAGACTCATCAGATCATAACTTGTTTCCTATAATTAATTCTTCTTCCAGTTACAAAGGTATTCACTACATTTCATTGTGATCATAACTTAATGAGAGTTAACTCAATTCATTTTATGGTGGAGTTTGGCAGAACTTTACTAAATGATGAGAGAATTCATATCACATGGTTGTAGTGTTTGCTGGTGCAGTGTTTGGTGCTACTACCTCATACACAGTTGTGAATGTTGGAACAACAATATAGATGGAAGAAGATTGTTTTGGATGGCTAGGTGAAGAATTTCTGCCAGCATCTTGTTGCTAAACTGAGACAAGCTGTCTCAACACTGCCAGGCAGCCTGTTGAGAGTTAGCCAGCTCCCACAGGAGTTCTCACTGCCAGAACAAGAGTGGGACATGGAAATCTTTTCTCTGATATTTTCTTTTTGCTTTTTGTGCAAAATGAAGCAGCAAAGAAGGATTATTGCTCCCATCAAGTATGTACATATGCACACACACAGCAACTACATGCTAATTCTTGATAGATAAAAACAATCAATCATAAGTTTCCATAAATCCATGCAACAGAGCTATTATAGTTTTGTGTAATTTTATAAATGAGTCAAAACAAAACATAACATGGTTGTAGCAATGCTCAAATTCCATTGGAGATAAACAGCCACCAAATTGTAGCAGAAAGGGGGGGGGCATTGGTTTATTGCCACACTAGGACAAGCCAAGCCAGGATTTATATCCATAGTTTTGTGCCAGCAGTTTATGACATTCAGATTTTTAGATATTTATAAAGTTCTACCTGAGTTATTTTTGAGAAATGTGAAAGAAAAGAGTTACTTAAAAACTCCAAAACTAAACTCATCTTGATCACTGGAACTATAACTAATTATGATCTGAAAATAATTTTCTGAACATTGAAAATATCAAGAGGTGAAAATTCTGGGATGGAACTTGGCCAATCTTTGACGGGTCTAGAATCCTACATTTCCTCTAGCTATGGCCAAGAGTTAGAAGTTAGGCTCAATAATAGTACAGCATTGCACTATAGCCGTTGGGATTTAGTAAATGGCCATGACCTTTTATAGCCTTTAAAATGTAATGTCATTTCCCATTGATATGGAAAGCATGCTCCTCTGTTAATAGATGTGATCTTTTTCTAATTTTTCATTTTTGAAGAATGCAAATTGAAAAAAATGTGAACTTCATGAAATGGAATAAAGAGGGCTTTCCTTTTGCTAGGACATTGAATCTCAGGCATCAGACAGACACCTAAAGATAGACATCTTCTTCCCACATTTGTGATAATCACATGCAAGAGGCTTGATCTAGTTCCTATTCAAGTCTATGGCAAATGTCATCCAGATTCTTTGGAAGGAGGATTAGTTACAGTAGTGATGAAAGGCATAATCTATTCCCGCCTCCCATTTGGGGTCAATTGTGACATTCATATTTGACATTTCTGAGGATAACCTTTAATACAGCCTCATGGAGTAAAATAATTATCAGAAGTTTGACCAGAAGGTCAAAAAGATATAGCTCATGCTTTTTAAAAGCTGTAATGGAACAAAAAGTTAGCAGCTTCGTGTTGCACTCTGAAAAAATACTCATATTCTGTATCACCCTTGGCCTGTGCAGTCTGAAGGAGAAGTAACATGGAGATGTGGAAATGTGTCTTGGGCCTAGCCCTAGGGGACTGTACCTTGGCAGGGCACTTACAAGAGAAACATTGCAAACACTGACTCCTATGCCTCTAGGTTTCCACTTGCAGACACCTACACCTAAAGGATACATGTTAGGGGCAATACACTCTTCCAGGTATGGAGCCAGAGGATCTGGGAGCAAAAAACCTGTGATTATATTTTATCTCCCATCTTTCTTGATCACTGGCCATCCTGTGTACGTATGACAGGAGTTAGAATCTGACAGGTTCCTCACATCTAGGATAGCTGTAATCATACACCACATCAGTAGAGCAAAGGTTATGTATACTGGAAATCCAAAGATTGAATTCCCTGATTAGGAACATAGAATTGGGATAGATATCAATCTAAGACACCAAAATGTTGCTGCCGAATAGGCAATATTGGATACAACTGACCAATTGTATAATTGCTATTTTATAGAGAAAACAGCAGCGTTGCACAGCAAAAAATATTGCACAAAATCCCAAAAAGTTCCTTAACCAAATCATGCATGGCTGTTTTCTTTTCACATTAAAAAGAAAATACATAATATAATTTTTATTACAAAGGTGCACAGTTTCTCAAATTCTTGTGCAATTCTCAAAAAGTGCAGAGTTTATATTTTGCCATGAATAAATAAACTTACTGTTATTTTCAATGTATTGTTTTTATTTTCCTTGTAAGTTTCCTAGCTGAGTTTCTATTCCAGCTCTACCTTTAGGAAACTCTATAATTGATTTTTTTGTGGGGGAGGTGGAGGAAAGCAAGCTTTATTCAGAGGAGGTTTCCTACTGCTTTATACTATTACTGACAGGATATGTCTTGCCCAAAATCAACTAATAGTTTTCCATGGCTGCCTAGAGATTTGACCTCTGATTTCTCATAGTCCTGTTCCAACTTTCAAATGACTGTACCACAAATGTCATAAATCCAGAGCTCAATAGATCTATGTGTCAGTGCAGAACAATGTTTTGAATCACAGCCAATAAATCTTCTGAAATGTACAAACAATGAGTTACATCATTTGGTAAAGCTTTAGATTTGTTTAATGTTGAACAAATAACAACTTGGAATCCTGTGCATTCTTTCAGGGAGAGGGTCTCAATGGACTTACTATCACTATGATAAGTGGGCATCCTTTTAAGTAAGAATACAAAATATTGAACTACCTATTAGCCTAATAGCATGATGAAACCAAAGTTTAGCACCTTGAGGCCAAGAACATAGATCATCTAAAATATTTCAAAGGATATCACATTGAAAAAGGAGTGAGCTTGTTTTATGCTGCTCTAGAAAATAGGACCTGTAGCAATGGATTCAAATTTCAGGATAAGAGATTTCACCTGAATATTTCCATACTCCAGGAAATTATTTATTTATTTATTTGCCATGCTTCTTTACCGCCTCTCTCAGCCCGAAGGCGACTCGAGGGGGTGAGCAAGCGGCAACAAGTGCCCATATACAATACATCACAAGATAAAAACAGTCATATAAAAACATATAAAATTTACAATTAAAAACTACAAAATTCAAATCTCAACTTCACAATCTTAAAATCGGTTTCCTGACTGCTCAATGGATGGAAAGATATTAGAAGCAAAGATGAAGTACTTTGGCCACATAATGAGAAGACAAGAAAGCTTGGAGAAAATAATGATGCTGGGGGAAATGGAAAGAAAAAGTAAGAGGGGCCGACCAAGGGCAAGATGGATGGATTTTATCCTTTAACAGCTTGACCTCGAAGGAGCTGGGGCTGGCAACAGTCAACAGGGAGCTCTAGCGTGGGATGGTCCAAGAGGTCACGAAGTGTTGGAAGCGACTTACAAATAAACAACAACAATTAGAAAGAACTGTTCAGTAGTGGAATGTGACGGCTTGGGGTTTGGTAGAGTCTTCTTCTGTGGAAGTTTTCTCTGTTGGGATCACTTTGAGTCTGTATTCCTGTGTGTCAGGAGTTGGACTGGATGCCCCTTGTGGTCTTTTCCAGCTCCATGATTCTAGTGTAAGTATCTTCTGGAGGAGTTATCTTGTGCTGGAATTATGCACTCTCTATACCAGATATGGGCAAACTTTGGCCCTCCAGGTGTTTTGAACTTCAACTCCCACAATTCCTAACAGCTGAATGCTTCCATTGCACAATGCATGTGCAATGCATCAGTAGTTACTGAAATGGACATCCAAGTGCCACCTCTGTGTTGATGGAGGCAGGCAGGATTTTCCCCGGGTACTGGTTGTGGGGGGTCGGGAGCAGGTGAGGGTTCTGCCCTCCTTTCTGCTAGAGATCCCTGTGTACAACTAGTGGGCCACTGTGTGACACAGAATGCTGGACTAGATGGGCTGAGGCCCGATTCAGCATGGCTCTTCTTATGTTCTTATGTGCAAAATTGCATACACAATCACATCCCCTCACTGCACAGTGCATAGAGGAGAATGCAATGTACAGTGAGCTTTGAAACACCAGGTATATTAATGCAAAACTGTAATGGATCCACATTCAAAACTCCACTCCACTGTTCTGCAGTGTCAAAAATTCACTTTGTTGCAATTTATGCACGCATATATCATCAGCAGGATTCTGTCTGCCATCCCTCTATCATATGTGCTTAACTACTAGGGGTGTTTATGTCTTGCTATAAATTATTTGATATCGTTTTTTTCGTTATTATTTTTTTAAATTTCTATGTTTTTGACCCAAGATGCACAACCAGGAAGTGGGATATCTTCACCGAACTTTTAGGCCAGGATTTTCTTAATTTTTTGTATGAGTTCGTATTGTGCCTCCTCAGTTCCCTTCTCCTCTCGCCGGAAGAGAGCTTCTTACAAAAGGAATATAAATCTCCCCAAATATGGGCTTCTGAGGCCCACTTACTCAGATGCAGCCGGCTCCTCTGCAGCCAGAAAACAGCCCTAGACCTGAGGAATGGATGCCAGATAGAATGGATGCTTGATCGGATCCATTCTATCTGGCCTCTGCTGCTTCTGTTTGGGGCAAGCTTTAGCTCGCTTTCCCTCCTTTCTCTGAGCAGCCAGAGTGCAGGGCTGTGATGTGTGTGTGTGTGTGTGTGTAAGTAAGGAAGCCTCACAAGCAATTTCTGAAAAGATTTATATTTCTTTTGTAAGAAGCTGATATGATATTATTTATAATATGCTGATAATACTATTTAATATCTATTTTTACATTACTACTAGGAATATAATATTTATGTTGTTGTATTATTTATAATAATAACAACAATAATATGTATTATTTAATATCCATACCAGGTGTATAAAATATATAATATATATTATTTTTATTTATAATATTTTATAGTTATTTAATGTTAGTACAAGATATATATATATATATATACATAGAGAGAGAGTTATAATATTATGTAATACTTATCTAATACTTATCTAATATTAGGTATTAAGTAATATATATTCAATATTATTTATTCCTATTTAATAGTAGTGTGTGTGTGTGTGCGTGTGCGTGTGTGCGTGCGTGCGTATAGAGACAGAGAGTTATTATTATTTAATAACAATTTATATTAAAACCAAGTATAGTATAATCTTTATAAAATATAATATGTATTTATATATTATAATTTATAATATAATATAATTAATATTAGTGCTGGCTATATAATATAATGGATTACCCAGTGACACAGTGGGTTAAACTGCTGAACTTGCTGACTGAAAGGTTGGTGGTTCGAATCCGGGCAGCGGGGAGAGCTCCTGCTGTTAGCCATAGCTCCTACCAACCTAGCAGTTTGAAAACATGCCAATGTGAGTAGATCAATAGGTACTGCACCGGCGGGAAGGTAACAGCGCTCAATGCAGTCATGCTGGCCACATGGCCTTGGAGGTGTCTATGGGCAGCGCCGGCTCTTCAGCTTACAAATGGCCTTGGAGGTGTCTGGCTCTTTGGCTTACGAATAGCGGTGAGCTGACATAAACCAAAAAAGGATTAAATACACACATAGAATGAAGTTAGGGGAGAACTGACAGGAAGGAAAGGTAGAAGGAAGGAGAGAAGAAGGAAAGGACAGAAAGAGATACCGTGTTTCCCCGAAAATAAGACACCCCCGATTGTAAGACGTATCGGGGGTGTCAGAGGGGTCGGCTTATATAAGCCGTACCCCTCTTCCTCCTCTTCCTCCCAGCGGCGCCTTCTCCCTCTCGCGGTTCCGCCCCTCCCTTCAGTGAAGGGAGGGGGGCGCCACCGCGAGAGGGAAGAAAGCGCTGGCAGAAGTCCCCGAAGAGGTGTCTGCAGGGGCGTCGCGCGGCTCCCCTGCAGCCTCCTCTTTGGGGAATGGAAGAGAGGTGCAAAGGCTCTCCTCTGCGCCTCTGTTCCATTCCCCAAAGAGGGGGCTTCAGGGGCGATCGAGGGGCCCCTGCAGTCTCCTCTTTGGGGAATGGAAGAGAGGTGCAAAGGCTCTCCTCTGCGCCTCTGTTCCATTCCCCAAAGAGGGCTTCAGGGGGCGTCGCGGGGCTCCCCTGCAGTCTCCTCTTTGGGGAATGGAAGAGAGGTGCAAAAGGCTCTCCTCTGCGCCTCTGTTCCATTCCCCAAGAGGGGGCTTCAGGGGCGATCGCGGGGCTCCCCTGCAGCCTCCTCTTTGGGGAATGGAAGAGAGGTGCAGAAGGCTCTCCTCTGCGCCTCTGTTCCATTCCCCAAAGAGAGGGGGCTTCAGGGCGATCGCGGGGGCTCCCCTGCAGTCTCCTCTTTGGGGAATGGAAGAGAGGTGCAAAGGCTCTCCTCTGCGCCTCTGTTCCATTCCCCAAAGGGGGCTTCAGGGGCGATCGCGGGGTTCCCCTGCAGTCTCCTCTTTGGGGAATGGAAGAGAGGTGCAGAAGGCTCTCCTCTGCGCCTCTGTTCCATTCCCCAAAGAGGGGCTTCAGGGGCGATCGTGGGCTCCCTGCAGTCTCCTCTTTGGGGAATGGAAGAGAGGTGCAGAAGGCTCTCCTCTGCGCCTCTGTTCCATTCCCCAAAGAGGGGGCTTCAGGGGCGATCGCGGGGCTCCCCTGCAGTCTCCTCTTTGGGGAATGGAAGAGAGGTGCAGAAGGCTCTCCTCTGCGCCTCTGTTCCATTCCCCAAAGAGGGGCTTCAGGGCGTCGATCGGGGCTCCCTGCAGTCTCCTCTTGGGGAATGGAAGAGAGGTGCAAAGGCTCTCCTCTGCGCCTCTGTTCCATTCCCCAAAGAGGGGCTTCAGGGGGCGATCGCGGGGCTCCCTGCAGTCTCCTCTTTGGGGAATGGAAGAGAGGTGCAAAAGGCTCTCCTCTGCGCCTCTGTTCCATTCCCCCAAAGAGGGGCTTCAGGGGCATCGTTGGGGCTCCCCTGCAGTCTCCTCTTTGGGGAATGGAAAGAGGTGCAAAAGGCTCTCCTCTGCGCCTCTGTTCCATTCCCCCAAAGAGGGGCTTCAGGGGCGTCGCGGGGCTCCCCTGCAGTCTCCTCTTTGGGGAATGGAAGAGAGGTGCAAAAGGCTCTCCTCTGCGCCTCTGTTCCATTCCCCAAAAGAGGGGCTTCAGGGGCGATCGCGGGTTCCCTGCAGTCTCCTCTTTGGGGAATGGAAGAGAGGTGCAGAAGGCTCTCCTCTGCGCCTCTGTTCCATTCCCCAAAGAGGGGGCTTCAGGGGGCGATCGCGGGGCTCCCCTGCAGTCTCCTCTTTGGGGAATGGAAGAGAGGTGCAAAAGGCTCTCCTCTGCGCCTCTGTTCCATTCCCCAAAGAGGGGGCTTCAGGGGGCGTCGCGGGGCTCCCCAGCAGTCTCCTCTTTGGGGAATGGAAGAGAGGTGCAAAAGGCTCTCCTCTGCGCCTCTGTTCCATTCCCCAAAGAGGGGGCTTCAGGGCGATCGCGGGCTCCCCTGCAGTCTCCTCTTTGGGGAATGGAAGAGAGGTGCAAAAGGCTCTCCTCTGCGCCTCTGTTCCATTCCCAAAGAGGGGGCTTCAGGGGGTCGCGGGGTTCCCTGCAGTCTCCTCTTTGGGGAATGGAAGAGAGGTGCAGAAGGCTCTCCTCTGCGCCTCTGTTCCATTCCCCAAAGAGGGGGCTTCAGGGGGCGATCGCGGGGCTCCCCTGCAGCCTCCTCTTTGGGGAATGGAAGAGAGGTGCAGAAGGCTCTCCTCTGCGCCTCTGTTCCATTCCCCAAAGAGGGGGCTTCAGGGGGCGATCGCGGGGTTCCCCTGCAGTCTCCTCTTTGGGGAATGGAAGAGAGGTGCACAAGGCTCTCCTCTGCGCCTCTGTTCCCTTCCCCAAAGAGGGGCTTCAGGGGCGTCGGGGTTCCCCTGCAGTCTCCTCTTTGGGGAATGGAAGAGAGGCGCAGAGGGCTCTCCTCTGCACCTCTGGTCCGTTCCCAAGAGGAGGCTGCAGGGAAACCACGCTGATCGCTCTCCTGCAACCTCCTCTTCCCATCCGAGAAGAGGTGGCCGCAGGGAGGGCGGCGGAGGAGGAGGAGACGGGCCCAGTGACGCGGCGGCCGGGAGTGCGGCCAATGTAAGCCGTACCCGAAAGTAAGCCGTAGTGGGACTTTCGGGGGAAAGAAAGTAAGACGCTGTCTTACTTTCGGGGAAACACGGTAGCATAAATTGCTTTGCCCAATTTAGAACTAATTAAGAATTTCGTTATTAAATACATTTCAATTAAGAATTTTTTTAAAACTTTTTTGTAAGTATTTCTATTACTAATCAAAAAAAATCCGCCCTCATTTGTAGTTTAGAATCAAATTTTTTATGGATCAAACACCCCTATTAACTACATCTAGTGAGGGAAATGCTGGTTTACATCCAGAATATTAAGCATTTTACGTGATTCAATGTATCTTTGCTTTCAACTTAACCCACTTTGAGTTCTTTGTGATTTTAACCCAAGTAATTAGGTCACTAACATTCCAGCATATTCATTCAGATAATGCCTAAAGATAGCAGTTGAGTTAAGCATCTGCTTAAGTCTTTCTTTCTGAAACTGTGGGGTTTTTGAAGTACTTAGTATGATCTGTACAGGTGTACAACAGGAGGCCAATGCTTTGAAATAAAAAAAATAGAAAAAATGTGCTCCTTTTGTAATAACCCAGTGTGGGGGGAAAAGAAATCAGTAAATAGGTGGGCTTAAGAACAGTTCTAGTTGCCTTTAAATCTTCCAGATTGGTAATTAGAGCGCATTAATTGTGACTATAAGCTTAATGTATGCCATTCTGAGAGAATGAAAGACTGCTGCTGAAATCTCCTGCTGATGCCATTTCCCTTCTAGCTGCCTGTTCTTCAGTCAGTTCACTCCTGCCAAAACAGCCACACTCTTTTTAATGTTGCGATCACTCATACAGTGGAGAAAAAATGTATTTAGTCAGATACCAATTGTACAAGTTCTCCCACGTAAAAAGATGAAAGAGGCCTGTAATTTACATCATAGGTAGATCTCAACTATGAGAGACAACATGAGAAAACACATCCAGAAAATCACATTATCAGATTTTTAACGAATTTATTTGCAAATTATGGTGGAAAATATGTATTTGGTTGATAACAAAAGTTCATCTCAATATTTTGTTATATATCCTTTATTGGCAATGACAGAGGTCAAACATTTTTTGTACGTCTTCACAAGGTTGGCACACACTGCTGCTGGTATGTTGGCCCATTCCTCCATGCATATCTCCTCAAGAGCAGTGATGTTTTGGGGCTGTCGCTGGGCAACATGGACTTTCAACTCCCTCCAAAGGTTTTCTATAGGGTTGAGATCTGGAAACTGCCTAGGCCACCCCAGGACCTTGAAATGCTTCTTATAAAGCCTCTTCTTTGTTGCCCTGGTGGTGTGCTTGGGATCATTGTCATGCTGAAAGACCCAGCCACGTTTCATCTTCAGTGCCCTTGCTAATGGAAGGAGGTTTGCACTCCAAATCTCACAATATATTGCCCCATTCATTCTTTCATGTATATGGATCAGTCGCCCTGGTGCCTTTGCAGAGAAACAGCCTCCATCAGCAACTGTTTCATTTTAGGAGAAAGGTAGAATATAAATCAGCACATTTATTTTGTGATCATTGTGCATGAAAAAATGATTATCTTTGCAGAGGATAACTCCTAAACACCAAAGATTTTCACCTTGCCAGGAGTTCCTGACAGTCAATAAATTTATTTTCAGCCATCTTCAAAAATATTCTATCCATCCCTAATGCTGCCTGGTTTCTCCAATGCTGGTGGGGTGATAGGTCTACTCCAGATTTGAGCTTTAAATGATCTGTTTAAGGTGTAGAACTCTATTCTTCATTCCCTCTTACATATAGTTCAGATCAAACACAGAATGGATTTATTGCTCTACTATCCTGAAATCCTCCAGTTGTCTCTGTTGGAGAATTAATTCCATTGAACCAAACAGAACATGCTTTGGAAGAGGGATTCCTAGGACTGCTGTGTGATCCTGATTGAGTTGTTTCTATTTTGCCTTCTGGAAGCAGAAATGCAATTCACTGCACTGTAGCTTTGTTTTGAATAACTAATATTTGCTTCTCAAAAGTACTGGCATTTGCTTATGCATGTTTTACCTTATGAATCATTGCCTATTACTCATTTTCTGGCTTTGCATCAAGAAAATACCCTTTGAAAAATAAATAGCTTGTTGTTGTTGTTGTTGGTCATTTATCATGTTTATAACAATTGCCTGATGGAGAACCATTTGCTCAAAACATTTCAGGATTTATGCTCCTGGCATTAATAAATATTGTTCATTCCCCTCTCGAAAGTGACTTGCGATCTAGTTTGTTTCTTTGCCTTTGGCTTAGATGGAATTTGAAAGAAGGCTGTCTTGTTTTTCAGGTTGCCCTGTTTTAGGGGGATTATCCTGCATTTATTAAATTATGGTGGACTTTCTTACTACTTGTTCTTTCTTCTCCTCTTGACATGTGTTACATATTTCAGAAATGACTGCCTTGGGAACCACCTGCCATTTAGATATTTCCATAAGGCTTTGCAGTTATGCTAACTGGCCTTGTCTTTTTCCTAAGCAAAATTCCTATCAGTTGTGCAGGAGCACTTCCAGTGCCAAACTGTTTTGTGGAGTTAGGTCTAGCACCTGAATGATTATTGTACTACAGTAGCAGGGAGATGGTCATACATCTGAGAGAGGATTCAATGCCCCAAGGCAATGTGTCTAAGTCTAGTGTAAGGGCAGCAGGAAAAGAGGTAATCCAGCCATCTTTCACAGGGTGAGAAACAACCACTGTCCTGTACCCAACCAAAGTGCCCTTAAGTTATTGGCATAGGATAGATACTGAAAAGATGTTCCACCTAAACATTAGGAAAAACTTCCTGCTGGCAAGAGTCACTTGAAAGTGGAATGTGCTGGTTTGGAGGAAGGGGCCTGTTTTTGGATGTTTTAAAACAGAGGCTGGATGCCCATCTATTGGAACTGCTTTTATTGTGTGTTCTTACATGGCAGGCAGTTAAATTGAATGGCTGTTGTGGTCTCTTCCAATTCTAAAATTCCATGAAATTGATAAAGCTGAAAGAAGAGTTTTCACTGAAGATCATAACTCTGGATGTTTCCAGATAGCCCTAAAATGTGGGACAGCGAACTGAGTTTTAAAAATGTGGTTCCTGAGAGGCAGTCCAGACAGGGAGAGCTGAATCCCAGTACATTTCCCCCCTGCTGTCCCCATAACTGTCTTTTGTTTTGGATTAAGATGGAAGATGGACGGGGGACATCCAGTGGAAGATTTTTTTGTTTTATAGAAAAAATTCACTCTAAAGATTAACATATACAATTCAGCACATAATGGAGTGATTTTTTAATTTAAAAAAAATCAAACTTCTCTTATATCTCTGTCTTTCCCCAATTCTTAAATCAACCTCTTTTTAAGATTACAAAGTGTAATTTGTATTTCCTTTTCCCTTCTGCTTCCCTGAGAAATGTGTGTCTGTGTTTAACAACTGATTAGCTATTTGGGGCTTGAGAGACATGTACAAACACACTTAGGACTAGAGTGTTAATGCAAAATATAAATATATATTGAGGTGGGGCTTTTAGACTTGAGAGACATGCACATGCTTGGGAGGAATTGAGACAGGGGAAGGGAAGGAAAGCACGTTTTCCATGAGAAACACAGGCATGGAAAGGTGCACTTTTTCAGGAGGAATCGGGTTTAAAGGACACCTTTCTAACATGTACTTTCCAGCCCTTAATCCGATTCCTCCTAATTCTGTCTGCATTTTGGCTAAATGTTGTTTAGCACCGCCCCCGCCCCCTTTTAACGCATGTGTAGAAGAGCCATCCCATGGCTGAATAGTCTACACACAGGCCCATCATTTCCATGTTCTTTTCCCCTCTCCTTTCTTTTTTTTCTTGCCACTAAAAACTTCCCAAAGGCTCCTTCTATTTCCATAAGGTTTCCTAATCCTGGTTTGACATTGTAACTAGAACATAGCTTTCTCTCTGTAGGTTTCTCTACATAATATTTATTTGCAACGAAATCCTAAACAGGCTTTTAAAATTATTTTGCTGTCTATATAAATAAACTCAAAACTTGTTTCTGGGAGTGGAAGAATTCTAACGAGGGTAGGATGCAACTTATTTCAGGTGCAATCATGTTTTCCAAGGCTTCACTGCCACAAGAAGCTCATCAGCACTAAACAATAAAGTGGGTCCGTACAGTAAAATCTACAGACATCAGGAGCAATTCTTAAGACAACACTCAACCTATTAACTGTTGACCACCACTTTCATTGCTCTAGAGAACAAGGGTGGTATGAATGTTTCAAACTTTTTATAAGATAAAGATATGAAGGCATTAACCTTGTGAATAACAGCTGTCAGTCAGAGTTTGGAAATATTACGGTTTTGGAGTGTAGTTCCCACAATCCTCAATCGAGTGGTCATTCAATAAGAGGGTACCCTTAATAGAACTTTATTTTGTTATTTATAGGCATGAGGCCTTTGAGTTGATGCAGTAAAAGTTTGGAACAATGCTTTGAGTATTCTTCTATGATGCTGGGGACCAGGGTTCAATTCCCCGCTCAGCCATTAAAACCCATTGGGTGACCATGAACAATTTCCACAGCCTCAACTTCAGAAAACTCTATGAGAAGTTTACTTTAGGGACACTATAAATCAGAAATTACTTTAAGGGACACAACAACAACAATAAAAAAGCAGAAAAGAAACAGACTTCATGTGATTCCCATTCATCCTAATCACATACCACCTATACTTTTTAATCTCTCCTGGTAATTTACTTATGGCCACTCTACAGAGCATACTGTTATCATACAAATTAATTAAAAACTACAGGAAATTAAATTATTTCCACCTCCTGGCCAAATAAACTCCTAAATTGTGAAAAACTCCCTTCACTTAAAACCCTACGGAGTTGCATCCATCTTTGTCAAATTCTTAATAATACTTAAAGTACAATAGATATGGACAATTTGTTCTCGAATGCCCTTGAAGCTTTGTGGAGGTCATTGGAAACAATGCTTTGAGAGAACATAATTTTCATGCTTATTATTTTAAAAAAATTGAGATCTTCAAAATAAAAAAAAATCTGAATGACCATAGTCCAAGGGGAAGCAATGTATGGTCTCTTTCTGTTATTCACTGTGGAGCTATAGAAGACCTATGATTACTGGAATGAAGCTCTGCTTTAAAGATTGGAGATTGTGCTGAAGCAATCGACTTTCTGAAGTATCAACAGATCCCTGCCAGGGGGTACTGCTTCAAGCTCCCCACTCCCGTTTCATTCTAAAATGTACCTTCTTTGCTCATGCCATGTCAAAATGACAATCGGAGCTTTGAAAGGGGGAATCCTTCCTTCCATTTCCACAGCTCATGGAACATCATTTTGACATGACCATTGCTCTTTAGAAGCCTTGTGCCGCCATTTGTAGGTTTTTCAGGTAGATTTTATGGTGAAATGGAAGATGGACAGCAGAAGGTAGTACTGTCCCCCACCCCACTACTGAAGCAGTCAAGTGGAATCAATATGCATTCATTCTACAATGTAGATCCACCCTTTGGTGGGAATAATGGAGAGAGCCTTTTTGATTGCTGCTCCCAAACTTTGGAACTTCTTCCCTAGGAAGCCTGAATGAATCCCTCATTATTTCCGCCCTATTCTCGATGTTAAAAACAGATTGTAATGAACTTAATAATGTGCTGCCTTGCTGATTGTTATATTCTGTTTTTTAATGGATTTTGAAATTGTTTTCATTCTCTAGATGGTTTAAGTGAACTTAAAAAATGACTGCCATTCTGTTAATGAATTATAAATGTGTATGCCTGACATATATACTGCGGTGGCATAGTGGGTTAAACCGCTAAGCTGCAGAACCTGCTGATCAGAGAGTTGGCGATTTGAATCCATAGGACAGGGTGAGCTCCCATTGTTAGCCCCAGCTTCTGCCAATCTAGCAGTTGGAAAATATGCAAATGTGAGTAGCCTAATAGGTGACACTTCAGCGGGAAGGTAACAGCACCCCATGTAGTCATGCTGGCCACATGACCTTGGTGGCGTCTATGGGCAAACCGGGTTTTCGGCTTAGAAAAGGAGATGAGCACCCAGGGTCAGACTCAACTAGACTTTACCTTTAGTATGCCTTTACTATTGCAAACCACTTTTAAGGTCTATTCACAATGGCAAAATGTCTTTCCAAAGCTGCCTTGAGTCACCTTCGGATTTGAGAAAGGCGGGAGATATATATATATATATATATATATATATATATATATAAATTCCTTGTTGCTTGGGAGTAAGGTAAAGGGGAGGGATGTGTACAGGTGTTTTCCATTAAGTGCTCTAAGAGGCATTTCTATCAAAGGACCATATATTTGTCCGCTACAATTCATCCAGTTACAGTGAAACAGCTACATGTATCTCTGCTCATGTTTCCATTCTCTGGCAACATCAAAATGGCTATGTGGGGACCACTGCAGTGCTTAAATCTGAGTTTTAAGGAGCAGAGTGGAGGCTACAGCTATAAAGACATGGCTGCCCCTAAGGATCTTAGGATATATTTATATATTTTACGGATATCTTTCTCCTCGTGTATCAATTGTAATATGAACTTAATGCTAATGTTTTACACATGAGTCCTCATGATGATAATGATGATACAGGTCGAACATCTTTTTATCCCAAATTTCAAAGCACTACAAATTGTCCACTTGAGTGGCTGCAATAATGACACATTTGCTTTCTGACGGGCCAATGTACACAAATTTTATTTCATGCAAAATTTATTAAAAGTAATGTATCAGATTACCTTCAGGCTGTTTAAAAACTGTCTAAGAAACACCAGGGGATTTCATATTTAGATTTCAATTCCACCTCCAACATGTCACATATTGTATACTGTTATGAAAATACATGTACACCAAAATTCAAAAAAAGAAGAAGATCTGAAATCTAAAACACTTCTGGTTTGAAGCACTTCTGATAAAAAGTATTCAGCCTATAATAATAATGTCAGCTTGCAAGAATTTGTTTGAGATTCTGCAATGAAGTTGTGTAATGTGGCGCAGTTGGCTGGGAGTCAGATGCATAAGATCTCTAATGACCAGAAGGTAATGAGTTTGAGGCCTGCCCGGGTCGGGGTGAGCTCTTGACCAAATGTGTAGCTCGTTGTCAGTCTACATATGTTGTATGTCTATGGTATTGAATGTTTGCCTGTATATGTGCATTGTGATCCACCCTGAATCCTCTGCGGGGTGAGAAGGGTGGAATATTAATGATGTAAATAAATAAATAAATAGTGTAAATTTCTGCAAAGTTACGTATTAATTGCACCTTGAAACCCTTAAGTTGGATATTGCAAAAGTATGCTCAACTTGAAACAAGTGTGGGCATGTAACCAAGTGTGGGCATGTATTTTTTTCTATTTGCCTTGGTACAACCAGTATAATTCAACTTCTGCAACTTTGACCTGAGTACAGACATTTCTCATCAGATACAAATGTCTATCTGCTTCTAGCGGAGAACCTTTACATGTGTAAGCTCTTCATAAGGGATCAGCTTGTGGCAGATTGTGATTAAAGCACTGGACCATTATTCTGGACTCCATGGTTCACATTGTCTTTGAGCCATGGAAAACCACTGGTTGACCCTGACTGAGTCACACTCTCTCAGTCTCAGAGGAAGAAAATGCAATCCCACCCTTGAACAAATCTTGCCAAGAAGAACCTTTGGCAGGTTTGCCCTAGGGTTGCCATAACTCAGAAAACCACCCGAAAGCTCACGGCAGTAGCAAGATAGCAATATGATTTACACCTTGTAGCTACTTCTATCATGTATTTTCTTTACTCCATTTCCCTAATATGTACATTTATCTACTTACTCTTCCTTATGTATACATTTTTATAGACATTTTCCCCTTGGGTCAGTGAGCCTTGGGAAGTATGAAATGGATAATTTAGGCAAGAATATAAAATGTCAAAATTATTGCTTGTCTCTGTGTGTACACAAAACTATCATTCTTTGTGTATAAGAATGATAGCTGTAGTTTTAAATTGTAGAGCAAACGTGGCTCATCAACTTCAATTCCCATCATCCCTCATCATTGGCTATCCTGATAGGTGTTATACTCCAAAATCTTGTTGAAGGCCACTATTTGGCTTCCTCTATTTCAAACAGTTAAAAGTTTTTCATTTTATGAATAATGGAAGATGCCATACTGTATTTTTGGAAGGTTACCACACTGCACGGAACTCAAAAGGTTTGTCTTACAAACAGAATGAATTGGCTGTTTTTTTTTTAAAAAAACTATTAAAATGTTGCATGCAGTCAAAACAGAATCTGTTGTCAAATTTGAAAGGCATGCAATGTCATATAGCAGGAAGCAGAGAAAAGGGAAAAATAGGCAGAAGTTCATTTATGATTCAACCCATTTCAGTTTGTTAAAAAGCGGAGGCTAAGATGTGGCTTGTCCTGCCATTAATGGTACTGCATTAGTTAAGATCTGAGCTGAAAGCTGTTTTTATGACATAATTAATGGTCCTTGTCACTGTTCTTGTTGTAACTAATGGGCAGGTGCATTACCCCATCTTTGAAAAAACTATTATCACATTATCATCTCCTTTCATTTTAACAGGGCCCCCTGTTTGAATGAATTATTCATACCAAAGTACATAATTGTGATTCACTAATTTCACTGCAGTTATAAAACTAAATTTGTAAAGGGGGCGCAGAATGGAAGACTTTGAACAGACTTTAATGGGGTTTGCATAATGAATAGCTAATATGGAACCATGGGATGCTCTATAAAAGCGAGGTCAACTAGCAGCCTGGGGCACAGATGCAGCTACCAAAGCCATTTTCATCTGCCCCTCTGGCAATCCTACTAAACTTTCATTAATGTCATGGAGAAATATTTGGCCACCATTTCACTTGTAAGGCAAATATGTTATGAAACACAGACGTTACAATGATACATGATAGCTGTATTTGGTACAATATTAAGATTGCACTTATATCCCACATAGCATTGGTGGAGGCTGGTGGCTCCAGTGACAGTAATGCAGTGAATCTGCTCCAGGTTTTTGTTTGAACCTTTAAAAAAGGACCATCCTCTGGCCCAGTTTACCTGTCCAAACTTATCTTCTGCTATGAACCATTACGCAACTTAAGATCGTCAGGAGAGGCCCTGCTCTCGATGCCTTCACTTTCGCAAACACAATTGGTGGGGATGAGAGACAGGGCCTTTTTGGCAGTGGCCTCCGGTCTGTAGAACTCCCTCCCTAAGGACATCAGGTTAGCCACCTCTCTCCTGTCCTTTAGGAGACAACTGAAGGACCTGGCTCTGGAACCAGGCATTTGACTAGAGGGGAAAGGCAATAGGAAAGTAAAACTTATGGACATCTTGATATTGGACTTTCGGCTTGGCTTGGTATATTGGCATGTTAATCTATTATATAAATGGGTTCATGTCCTGTGATGTATACCTCAAACAAAGAAACCATACAACGCAGAAACACAATACTTGCCAACAGAAATAGGCCTCAAGCAAGGTACGTTTGTAGCAAAGAAACTTCCCCCCCCAATACCTAAAAGGCCCCCAAAACAACGAGTAAAAATAAAACTACATTTACCAGCATCCTCCGGGCAGCCAAAGACTCACCCAGCTTCTACATTCTGAACAACATGATTGGCTGCCAATAAGGGCGGATTTGCATAACTGCTGCACTGGCCAGCCAACATGAAAATTCTGATCCATAATAAACTGCCAAAACAGAATAAGGAAAAGGCCTGAGCCAATCCCCAACACAAACACCCAAATCACTTCCAACCTAAAATTTACACCCCAAAAACTCACAGACCACGCCCAAAAATTGACAGTAAGGCTTCATTAACTAGATTTCCCTAACTAGCCCTCACTTACTGGGAAGCTGTTTACGCTCTAAATTGACAGTAAGACTTCATTAACTTGATTTCGCTAACTAGCCCTCACTTACTGGGAAGCTGTTTACGCTCTGAATTGACAGTAAGGCTTCATTAACTTGATTCTCCCGACTAGGCCTCAGCTCATTGACATTGTGTATGGCCTGAATTGACAGTAAGGCTTCATTAACTTGCTGTTCCTAACTAGGCCTCAGCTCATGGGACATTGTGTATGGCCTGAATTTACAGTAACCTACCTTTGGCACACAGAGCCCCAACCATGCATGATGGGACTTGAAGTACCACCATGGAAAATGGGATTTGTAGTACTTCAAAACCCATCATTCCCCACAGACCAATGTGGCCCAGAACCAAGACCAATAAAGACCCAACTTGGCACACCATGCCCCCCATGACCCACACTCCATCCAACTGCAGTTTAGAGGAGGGCACACCGTGGATGATTGAACTTTCTCGCATCTCCTAAAAAGGGCACAGCAACGCGTGCCGGGTACAGCTAGTTTAATATAAATGAATTTGTTGGTAATGTTTTAAATAGATTTTATTGTTTTAACTGTATTTTATTGTTATATGTGGACTGCATCATTGGGTGCTTATGTAAGGCCGCCCTGAGTCCCCTTGTGGGGAGAAGGGTGGGATAGAAGTATATGTAATAAATAATAAATAATAATAAACATCTCCTTTAGATTTAAAACTCAGAGTGCATCACCATCTCATTGACATGACAACCATAAAATTATATTGCATAATGTATATGTAAAAGATATACATATCACCAGGCTCGAAGGCTGGACCCTTACTTGTCTCGGCACGACCTGGCCACGATAATCCAAGCTACGGTCATCTCAAGGCTAGACTACTGTAACACTCTCTACATTGGCCTGCCTTTGTCGGTGACCCAGAAAATTAAGCTGGTGCAGAACGCCGCCTTTCGGTTGCTGCTCGCGGAGTACCCACGAGCTGCCATATTTCACCTATTCTGTGGGAGCTGCACTGGCTCCCTATTGAGTTCCGGATCACCTTCAAAGTGTTAGTTTTGACTTTCAAGGCCTTGTATGGTATAGGGCTAGTGTAGCTGAGGGACCACCTAACCCCATACTGTCCCATGAGAACACTTAGATCCGAAGAGGGGAATATTTTAACCATGCCTAGTGTCAAGGAGTTCCGGCTCACTTCAATGCGAAGAAGGGCGTTCTCTATCATCGCATCAGTCCTCTGGAATGCATTACCCCCAGAGGTTAGGGCCTTGCGCAATCTGTTGGCTTTCTGGAAGGCCTGTAACGCGTTCCTTTTCCGACAGGCCTTTGAGCTGTGATACGCCATCTTTTAAGACTGTGTTTCTTTTCGTAACTGTTTTATTCTCTGTTTTAATGCTGTGGTTGATGTGTTTTATTGTAAGCCGCCCCGAGCCACTGGGAGTGGCGGCTAATAAATCTAATAAATAAATAATGTGGCACAGAAGGTGATTCCTAGAGTGCCACTCTGTCTTTGGAGTGAGAACTAAGTTGCAATGTTACCTTCATGTGTAATGTGTGCTAGCCCAATATTCATCTGTGTCAAAAGGAAAAATGCTTTCCTAAGGAATGAGGCTTGATGTCCTTCAAAATACCTTTTTGAAGATGTCTTCTATCATTCTATCTTGTTGTGAAAAGGATACCGCTCTGGATCTCTCCTATGGAGGCCTTCCAGATAAAAAGATTTGAGGATAACTGGCCAACCTACGCAGATTTATTAAGGAAAGAAGGGCAGACTTTCTTATTAAAAAGGCAAGAAGAACTAACTAAATGGAATCTGAATTGGTTTCAGTATAATCAAATTAAAAGAAGGTACGAGGAAGACAAAAAGCTAGGCTGGATGATACAATCACCAATGGGAGAGAAAATTTGGCTTAATACAGAGAGAAAAGTGGTTAGTAAAATTTATAATTTCCTTTGCAAATAGCCCAGGAGAAAGAACCTAACAAGGACTATATGAAAAAAATGGGCCGCAAATTTGGGCTTCAGTATATCAAGAGAGGACTGGGAGAATGTTTGGAGGATAAAACAGAAATATAATTATGCATATTGTTTAATAAAAAATATTTATAAGATGATGTATAGGTGGTACATCACACCGCAACAACTTGCTAAAATAAACAAAAACATTGGTGATGAGTGCTGGAAGTGCCAAGAAGAAACTGGGACTTTCTACCACCAATGGTGGACGTGTAAAGCTGCCAAGCTCTTCTGGAACATGATCCATAAAAGTGTGTGTGGTATCCTCCAAATGGAATGGGGAAAAAAACCAGAACTCTACTTATTAAACATATCGGGACAAATGAATAGTAAAGCAAAAAGATAAATTGCTTACATATCTTATTATTGCAGCCAGAATTACGATTCCCAAATTATGGAAAGCCACCGAAACTCCAAAGGAAGAAGACTGGATCTTAAAAGTACTTGAGATCGCAGAAATGGATAAACTCACCTGCTGGCTCAGATATAACTCTAACAGTCAATATGAAGAGACATGGATGCCCTTTGTGAAGTTTGTCAAGGAGAAAACCAACATAAATCTGAAAGGCTATAGACTGTAAATCAAGAATATCTCTCCCACTAAGGAGAAAATATCCAATCATTTGTATGGATTATAAGAAATGTGAAGTCAACATTTTCTTTTTCCTTTCCACTTAAGCTGCTTCTGTAAACTCTATACTATTTTTCATCCTTTCCCCCCCGTTAACCCTTTCCCGCCCTCTCTGACCCCATTGCCCCGATTGTACCCTATCCCACTCCTTCCCAGTTCCCTGCCTACTCTTCCCTTTTCACCAACTGCCTTTAGCTCTAGCGACCCCCCCCTCTGTCCATCTTTGTTCTAACCTTTTACTTGCTTAAAGGTTTGTATCTTGTGGTTTTATCTTATATGTTTTTGTCTTTCTTTTGTGATATACGTTTTGTATTCTCTCCTCAAATAAAATCTATTTTAAAAAAAAGGAATGAGGCTTGATGTCCTTCAAAATACCTTTTTGAAGATGTCTTCTATCATTCTATCTTGTTGTGAATAGGATACTTGTAACATTGAATCATGTTCCATTATCATGCTTCAATTACATACATGGAACTAGTGATATGATAGAGGAACTAATCAGACCATTGGGCATGTGCCATATTGGCACCATAGTAGAAACTGGTAACACCCTGGTCAGTGAAATGGTCTGAAAATAGCTATCCAAGGTTCTGATCCTTGTCTTCAAAATCAAATTCAGAACCTTGAATTGTAGTTGCTGGTGATGATGAGGATCACCTGTACCATAAATTGCCATTATCCTTGCTGTCAAGAATGGAGCCAGATAGCGGCTTCATGTAATAAAGTCCAAAGTTGTCATTGAGAACGCAATTTGCATGTCATTACAGAAAGTACTTTTACATACATTTCAAGAACAGATTTCAATGCACAAATTTATTCAAGTAATAAATATTAGGAATGAGAAATAGAGTGAATGCATTTTAGGTAGAATTCAAGGTTATTATTTGAGGAAACATAATACAACTTTTTTTAAGTTCAGAATTTTAAAAGAACTGCTATTACAAAATCCCACTGGCATAACATTATGATAGGTTTGTATATTTATTGTTACTTTTATTCATTTTCTGGGGCCTGTAAACTTTTAGAAAATGAAGGAGCCATTTTCTCTTTCGAAGTTTATAGGCCTTCCTTACTTTTTAAAAGGGATCAATGTTTCTGCTTGCTTGCTTTCCTTCCTGCAACCAAACTACCTGCCTTGTTGATTTGAAGAAGTTGACTTGAAATGCACGAAAAATGTCAGTGTGAATTAAGAAACTATGACACTTGTTTTTAGTAATCTGTATCTCATGGACAATTACACTATTTGCCATCCTTCTCAAAAGAGGTCCTACAGTTTCATAGTATAGAAGCCTATTTCCATATAGTCTCCAAAGTGGTTGTTTTAAGGAAAATCTTAGGTACAGATTATTTTATTTATTTATTTTATTATTTATTATTGTGGCTTTTAGGCCGCCGACTCCCGAGGGCTCGCGGCGGCTCACAACAAGGTTAAAAACATCAATGTCAACATAACAATTAAACAGCAGCAATAACATTAAAATACATTAAATACAGCATAAAACAGATAAGGAAGCAGCATCACACCCGAGCAGACGAACAGCATGTTAGAGGGCTTACTCATTGAAGGCCTGCCTAAATAGATGGGTCTTGCAGGCCCCGTCTAAGTGAAGTAAGTCCCTTGAGGCCCTGGTGCCGGCCGGCAGGGCGTTCCACCGCGTAGGGGCTATAACTGAGAACGCCCTCCGACGGGTTGCTGTCAGGTGCGCCAACTTTATTGTTGGTATTACCAAAAGGTTGGCATCTTCGGATCGGAGTGGTCTCGGAGGGCAATAAGGGGTGAGGCGGTCCTTCAGATACGCTGGCCCCAGGCCGTATAAGGCCTTAAAGGTAAGAACCAACACTTTGAAGGAGATCCGGTGCTCAATGGGCAGCCAGTGCAGATCCTGCAAAATTGGTGTTATACGGCAACCTGCTGGAGCCCCAGACAGGAGCCGGGCGGCAGCGTTCTGCACCAGCCTGAGCTTCCGGATCGCCGACATAGGAAGGCCAACGTAGAGCGTTACAGTAATCTAGCCTCGAGATGACCGTGGCTTGGATCACCGTGGCTAGGTCGCCTCGGGAGGTAGGGGCCAGCCTCCTTGCCTGGCGGAGATGGAAGAAAGCAGCCTTGCTGACCATGGAGACCTGAGTCTCCATGGACAGCTGGGAGTCCAGATGGACACCCAGGCTCTTCACCGGCGGCGCTGGATGCAGCGCCGTCCCGTCCAGGGTCGGAAGCCGGACCTCCCCCCGCCCGGGCGGCCCAGCCACAAGATCTCCGTCTTCGCGGATTCACCCCCAACCTACTGGCTGGCAGCCATCCAGTATGGCTTCGAGGCAATGCTGGAAATTATCGGGGGCGGACGGTCTGCCCTCCACCCTCAGAATGAGCTGGGTGTCATCAGCGTACTGGTGACAGACCAGCCCATAACTCCGCACCAGCTGTGCAAGCAGCTGCATGTATATTAAATTAAAACTTTTTTGAAAAAAGTCTCTAAAACTAGTCTAAGTTAAAAGGTGAAAAATATTTATCAGCCTTAGAGGAAAGCAATGACAAAACTCTCTCTGAACAAAACTTGCCTTAGGTTTGCCTTAGGCTCATCATAAGCAACTTGAAGGCATGCAACAACAACGCGGACAAAACATGTAAAATTTGAGCTGGAATTCATGATCACAATTAAGAATATATACTCTAGAATGTATTCAGATTCATGATCCCTACATATTTAATAGTGTAGGGAATATGTAGGTATCATAAAAGCCTTCCTATCAGACTTACCAATCAGCCATGGAAAGCAATGAGGATCTGTTCTGTTGATTGGGACACAGTAGACTGATATTTCCATCCCTTCCACAAGTGACCTCAAAGTTGAGGAGGGATCTCAAGTATGACAAGGATATTACTTATCACACCAAAGAGCACTTGATAAAGTAGATTGACATGCCAGTCTGCTGCATCCTGGTCAACCATAGAACAGGCCCCCATCTATTGCAGTGGCTTCTGCCTCCTAAGTCAGTGTTAGGAGATGTGATCCAGGATTAAGTAGTATTCTTTTTCATGTGCTGGGAAGGGAGGGAATCTCTAAAAGACAAGTAGGCTGGGAAAAGAGAAACTGGAAAAAACCCTTTCATATTCAGTTGTAGAGTACCATTTTTTTTTCCAGTGGTAGACTCTATAAATATCAGAATATAATGATGAAATTTCATGTTCTGTTTCTTCTCATCCCTTGGGGTTTGAAGAAATATTGCAATACATGTGGACATGTGGTATCTGCTGCTATTTGGTTCCAAGATCCTCCTGTGGATACCAAAAGCTATGCATATTGAAGTCCCATTATATACAATGGCATAGTAAAATTGTGTCCCTTGTGTAAAATAACAAATCAAATTTTGATTTTGGAAAAATGTGGTTTAAATATTTTCATGTCATGTATAGTTGAATCTGTGGATACAGAGATGTGTCTATAGATATTTCAAGATAATCTTTCTTCAGAGATTTCTCAATTTCTCTATTTCTTGCTCTATGAATTTATTTTTTCTCTGTTCATCTTTTCTTTCTATATTCTCTAAATTCTCAAATGCTCAACCTTAGCTGACATTGTGAGTGAACTCTTCCTCCCATGCAATTCTCTTTTTCTCCCCATTTACTATACATAATCCCATTCTACTCTCTCAAGCAGAACTTGGAAAGTAACTGTTCTTTTTAAATTACATACAAATCTAATAAACAGAGGTTTCATATCTAATTAGGATATATGAGCATTCTCTCAGACATAATGGGGTGGGAGGGAATCTGGACATCCAGAGGGTGTGTGCCCTGTCTAATAAATGGCTATTGAGAGTAATTCTGTATTTGAATGCATCCACTGTTCGGAGGATTGTTCTTATTTGAATTGGTTTTTAAAAGAATGAATAATCACAAGGCCACAATTTTCATTCACTGGACAAAATTTGGCACAAATAGCCAATATGCCCAAATTTGAATACTGGTGGAGTTGGGTGTGTGTGTGTGATTTTGCCATTTGGGAGTTGAAGTTGCTGGGATTTATAGTTCACCTACAATCAAAAAGCATTCTGAACTCCATCACTGATGTATTGAACCAAACTTGGCACACAGAACTCCCATGACCAACAGAAAATACTGGAAGGGTTTGGTGGGCATTGACCTTGAGTTTTGGAGTTGCAGTTCACCTACATCCAGAGAGGATTATGGACTCAAACAATGACGGATCTGGACCAAACTTAGCACAAATACTCAATATGCCGAAATGTGAAAATGTGAAAAGTTTGGGGAAAATAGACCTTGACATTTGGGAGTTGTCGTTGCTGGGAATTATAGTTCAGCTACAATATATGATAAAATTGGGCCAAACTTCCCATATAGAACCCCCATGCCTTGTAGGGACTTGCTGGCGTGAGCCTCCCTCCAGCCTCACACACTCTCTCTCTCTCACCCGGACATGCACACCATGCCACCATGTGCCGAGCACATCTGCTGTCCCTTTCCCCTTGAAGTCTCAGAAACAGCCCTCCCCTTGACTGAGATGTCAGCCAATCACAGTGGAGGATGGTTTTTGGTGAGAGGATTAGCCATCTGTTTCCAAAAAAAAAAGAAGAGAAAGATAGGCGGAGAGATTCTCAGCTTCTCTGCCAAACAGGTTCCTAAGACCATCAGAAATATATGTTTTCTGAGGGTCTTTGCCAACCCTTCAAACTCCTTCACGGCCACACCCATGGGCCCCAACCCCAGGTTGATAAACACTGATCTAGTCCAACCACCTGTCATGCAGAAATGACCATCCAGTCTCTATTTAAAATTTTCCAAAAAAGGGACTTCACCGCACTGGTAGGAAATATATTCTATTGCTAAATACTATTACTAACAACAGCTTTTCCTAATGTTTTAGTGGAATCTGTTTTGCTGTTGTTTGAATTCTCTGCTCCATTTCTTAGTCTCTGGAGCAATGTGTGCTTTTACATATAAAATAGCATATGCAAATTTTATACAAATCTATATCTTCTTTTTACTTTTTTAATGCCAGATCTGAGACACCAATGCATGCCCTAGTTACATTTGATTGGACTACTGCAATACACTCTATATTGGGCTGCTTTTAAAGAGTGCACAGAAGCTTCAGCTGGTGCAGAGGTCAACTGCCAGCAGGGGCGGCTGAACCATTAGGCCAATTAAGCCTTTGCTTAGGGTGCCGCATTTCCAGGGGGTGCTCTTGAGGGGACCTGGGTGAACAGGAGGAGCCGGAGCAACAGCTCCCAAAGGGACAGCTACAGGTAAGGGCTCACCATACCTGGCGCAGCCTCACCTCCGTCCCGGGATAAGCTGTCTCCTGTGACTCCTTCAGGAGGAGGAGGCAGAGGACAAGCGCAGCCTCTTCCTTCCTTCTCTTGCACCGCAGGCCTTGCTTTCTCTTTCTTGACCCACAAAAGCCCTGAAAATGAGGGAGAAAGGGAGGATCCCTAACTCCCTCCCTCCTTCCTTTGGTTCCTTCTCAACGCTCAAGTTTTACTGTCAGGATGTGTTTTTGTTGGCCAGCCTAGAAAGATTCGCCTTTGTATCTTGTCATCTGAATGCTGTCCAAAACATAAATCAGAAAAAGGGGCGAAGTGAGGGAGGCTGGATGGCCATCTGTTGGGGGTGCTTTGAATGCGATTTTCCTGCTTCTTGGCAGGGGGTTGAACTGGATGGCCCACAAGGTCTCTTCCAACTCTGTGATTCCACACAGCCCTCTATCCCAGAATATCAAGGCAGAAAATACCACAATATCTGCTTTGAAATGGGTTATCTGAGTCCACACACATAGTGTGGGATTTCCTGCCTTGATGTCCTGGAATATAGGGCTGTGTGGAAGGGCTCTATGATTTTATGACCCTTCTGCAGCACAGGTGCCTTGCAAACTCAGGCTGAGGCCCCTTCTACACAGCTGAATGAAATCCCACATTATTTGCTTTGAACTGGGTTATTTATTTATTTATTTACTATATTTTTATATCGCCCCTCTCAGTCTGAAGGCGACCTGAGGCGGTGTACACATGGCAACGAATGCCTACAAGATAAAACACATTGAAACAATAAAACAACTATATAAGCAGGGCCTCTCCAGATGATCTTAAACACCTAGATGGTTCATAGAGAGAGATGCGTTCAGACAGATAAGCTGGACCAGAACCATTTAGGGCTTTAAAGGCTAAAGCCAGCATTTTGAATTGTGCCCAGTAGCAAACTGGCAGCCAGGTTATCTGAGTCCACACTGCCAGATAATCTACTTCAATTTGGATTTTATATGGCTGTATTTAAGGGGCCTCAGAAAAGAAAGAAAGTAAAGGCATGGATGTTGGACCAGGTGTTTGGTCAATAAATGCAATCAACACCTTAAGGGACGAACTGGATTGGTGAAAAACTGATGAGGCTGGCTTAATTTGTAATGCTTATTTGTATAGTTTTAATTATGCTGTTTTTATCATGTTTGAGAATGTTGTGATTTTATGGTATTGCTGAAATAGCCTCTGAATGGGGCTGAATGTAAGCCGCCCTGAGTCCCCCTTCTGGGGTTGAGAAGGGCGAGTTAGAAATATGGTAAATAAATAAATAAATGAAATAATCCTCTCTCTAGGTGAAAACCGAAGGGATAAAAATAACAATTATTAGTAGTAGTCTCAATGTTGCTTATAATTAAATTCACTTTGATATTTTTTGTTTCACAAAGGAACTTAGGAGTGATGCATAATTTTCCTTATATTTTAGTTATGTTGAGACCCTCCCTTTCTTCCAATGGGCTTTGGGTGGTATACCTGGTTAGCTCTCCAGCACTTTATTCTCATAATAACAAAGTTCAGACTGAAATAGAGTGGCTGGCTGACCCAAAGTCACCCAATGCGTTTACTAGGAAGTTGAACCCAAATCAGCAAAATTCCACTCTAGTGTTCTAAGCTCATCCTTTCCAACTATATTGCAACTGGATTTTAAAAACACAGAGGAAGATTACAGCTGGTCCGTAGGGTCTATGATAAAAGCATCCGAAAGGGCATAAGATAATTCAGACCTTGACAATTTGTTCTTTTCCTGTCTTCACAATTATTATTTTTTTCATTTTCAGCACTGGAAAGATAAAATGCAAGCAAAAAACCCAAACAAACATTGTTTGCTACTGACATTAATTTTTTCTTTAAAAAATATAATTTAGCCAATGAAGATCATCTTCAGGCTTATCTAAACCATTACCCTCTATCAAGGTAGAATGAATTTAATTATTTCTGAACCTCTCTTCAACAACAAAAAAAATGTTCCTGCTCTGCTAGGTTCTGTCAATTAGAGCAAAGTGTGCTCTAATCTTAGACCCTTCCAATACTGGTAATCCCGACCAGGTGCGACCTTGAAGGCTTGAGCAGTGCTGAGAGAGAGCCTTGAGCTGTGAGCCACACCACACCAACATGGGAAGCAATGCCTTGTGTTATGATGACTCAGGGAGGATGTTACTGAGCATTCATTGGACAATTGGACTCATGACACTAACTCTGTGACCCCTGGGGTCATGCCCCAATGGACTACTGGGATTGCTGAATCATTTGGATCTGATGCAACCTCTGTTAAGCATTGCATGCTAGGGGTTGGGTCTTTGGGATGATGGACAGATGGTGGAGGCGGAGACTGTATATAAACTGTGTTGGGGCGGGGAAAGCCAGATCTGGCTTCACAGGCAATGATACCTGGAATAAACTTGTAGGATCAAGCTGCTGTTTGTGCGTCGTCCTTACAGAGGTCTTTTCAAGAAAATCCAGCGTTCATTACAGAAAAGCCAGATCTGCAAAAGCCTGTCATGGAGAAATCCATCGAGGGCTTATCCAGTGAGATGCCATCCGCAAAGTCCAGACCCATGATGGAGGTGGAATGGGTGAGTCCTGAGGAGTTCTGGGACAGTGACTCGGATGAGGACGATTCGTGGGCCCCAAGTGAGGTGGAGCAGCAGCAGGCTAGAAGGATCCTGCAAGGCTTGTTCCCTCATTGGGTGATGGAGGAATCGTTGGAGGGCGCCCCTTCTTGGGAGAAGGAGGAGGAAGATGCGCCCAGAGAACCGGAGGAGCGCAGGAGCGCTTGCCAGGCGGTGGAGCACAAGAGTGCTCGTCTGGTGGAGGAACCGGAGAAGCGCAGGAGCGCTTGCCAGGCGGTGGAGCACAGGAGTGCTCGTCTGGTGCAGGCGTGCCAGGGATGGTCAGGTGGACCTGGCAGAAGAGGGGAGAGAGACCCCAGAACCTGAGTTAGCCAAGGTGACTGTGCCAAGGGAAGGGCCAGTTTGGAAGGCTGAAGAGACTGGGCAGGAGAGAGCTCAGTTTCCCATAGGGACCAGAGATGAGGCGGTCCGGGAATGGCAGCAAGTTTGTTGGAGGCTGCAAGTGTTGCAGAAAGCTCTTCGTTGTGGGCATCACGATGTGAGTGAACTGGAGAAGGAGATGGAGGTGTTACTGGAGAGAGTGGGTAGGCTCCAGGAATGGATGGATCTCACAGACGAAGAGGATGGACGCTTTGATGATGCCGAGGAGGAAGTCCAGCCAGAAGCAGGGAAAAGGTATGAAGCTGTTTTACCAGAGAAATTTGTGTGGACGGCCGAAAATACTGAAGAGTGCCATGCGGAGATGGAAGTCAAGCCTCCTGTAGGAGAAACTGCAGAGGAATGCCTGTCCTTTGAAGTCCCCGTCGGCAGTAAAGGGGAAAGCGAGACTGCTTTAACTTCAAAGGCTGCATTACCGGGGAGGAAGAAAGGAGAAGAGAGTCCCTTTCGCACGATGGAAGGAATGTTGGAGCCAGCGAGTGGGCAAGAGGCTTCTTGTGTTGTGGAAGAAAAGGAGGAACCCTTCCTGCAAAGTGTGGGAATTGCGATTGCATGGTCTGCAACGTTACTCTTTCTGGGCTTGGAAGGTGGGAGTGCAGCAGAAAGAGGCCAGGTTCTTTGTGCAGAAAAGCTGTTCTCTGAAGTGGTGGAGGAAGATCAGTCTGGCAAAGTTACAGAGATGATTAAGCTGCCGAAAGATAAGATTGGAGTGCTGCCCAGCCTGGAAAGTGAAACTACCAAGAAAGGAGGAAGTGTGGGGAAGGCTTCTTGGCTGGAGAAGTTTGAAAAGTGGCCCGGAGGTGTTGAAGAGAGAAGGGAAGTGAAGCCTGTTCCTATTACTATGGAGCCTGGCCAAGGTGATTCCTCCCTAGAAGCAAGCCAACCTCTGGAGTGTGGCGAGACTCTTTGTGAGCTGGAGGTCCCGGAGGGAGGTGAGCTGGAATGCAAGAGTGATGGGCCGGCTGTGTTAGCAAAGCAACATGCTGAAGTGGAGGAGGCTGATTATGCTTTGAAGGAAAAGGAGTTGCCGGGATCCAAGGCTTCGGAGGAGAGTGTTGCTGTTTTGGCGTTGGCTGAGGAGGAAGAGCTATGGAAGGTGGCCTCTTCAGTGGGAATGCCCGTCGAGTGTCAACTAGCAGATATTCCTCAGGAGGAGCAAGAGGCAGCCGGGAGAAGTGGAGCTGTGGAGTTGCTAAATGGAGATTTCCAGTGCGGGTCAGCTGTGGAAAAGGAGAACGAGCAGTTGGCGAGATCCCGGATGGCTGATCCTGTGCTGAATGAAACCTTAGGGTTATTTGGTCACTCGGGGGGAGGATGGAATGAGGTGTTGTTGGAAGGTGTTGTTCCAGAGAAGATTTTGGTGCCTGAACTATGGAAGAAACCCTTTGATGAACTTGGCAATGTGCTGAACTTGGGTTTGGTGCCTGAACTATGGAAGAAACCTCTTGATGAACTTTGCAATGTACTGAACTTGAAACTTCTAAAAATTGAATTACATTCTAGCCTGTTGGTTATGACTGAGGTAACTTTGGGAGGTGGCATGGTGAAAGGAATGTTTATATGTTGCCTAATTGTGGTCTTTTGGGGAGAGAAAGTGTTCTGGAAAGCAGATGTAACATGAACGGAATACTATGCTTAGATCAGACAGGAATTGATGGTGCAGAACTGGGATTGTATGACACTGGGATTTTGTGTATTAGATAAAGTAATGTGCCTAATGTATTTTATAGAATGCATTTAAATGCTTATGTCTCATTTATCATTGGAGGGATTGTTGTGTTGAATTAGGGATGCTGGGGATGTTTATGTAATGCTCTCATGTCTTAGAAATGTTAGATGGGGAAGGTATTATGTATGTATATTTTATGTTTGTGTTAGAGGTATGTTCCCGTGATTTAGAAGGATAGATACAGCCTTTGTTGGGATCTGCAATGAGGTTAATTGTGGCAGGAAGGTTGTGTTGGTTATGCGCAGATGGCCGTGCCTGCGTTTGGTATTGGAATATTCAGTTTAGAGGATAGGTTTTAGAGTTAGATTAGAAGTTGTGGTGTTATTAGTGTTTTAACTTTGATTGTGGCATATGGATAAGTTAATAAAGAGTTTGTGGTGTCTTCCTTGAGAAGAGGGGTTGGCGAGACTGCCCAGTTGATTTGTTCCTGGGTTTGTTGTGTTGATTTAGGTGTGTGGGTGTTCATCGCTTAGTTGGATGGTTGATTTCAATGCGATGGTTAGGATGAGCTAGAAGGGGTGTTATAGTTTTCCTAGGTGCTTTTCCCTATGTGAGGGGGTGTTATAGGTTGTTCAGTAGAATTAAGTGCTAGGATTGTGTGTTAGAATTGAGATTGGAGGTGTGGATTTTATGTAGATGTTCCCTTGTGTGGGAGCAGGTGATGGATAGAGGGTTTAGATAACTGAGTTTGGTCGCAGGGGAGATTGGTATGTGCCTCTTGCTAAGGTAGCAAGGGTATGAGATTTCTGTTAATAGAGTACTTGACACAGTTGAGTGATCCTGTGTGGCTGGTTGAATAGTTAAAGTTTGTTTGTAGTAGTGATTTATGGTGGTCTTAGGCCTCGTGGCTGGGTGCCAAGAGGAGTTAGGTCAAAGGATAGTTTGGGAGAAGTGTGGATGTTCATTCATTTAGTGTTTATTGTGCGGAAAGTTGTAATTTGGATTATAGTGTGACCTCCTGCTTGTGCAGTGGGGAGAGTTGTAGTTTCCCAAGTGCCTTCTGCCAGGGTAGTAGGATAGTGTTGCTGCCGGAGCAGTAAGGGTAGTGGGTTTCTGTTGTGTACTTGCGAAGCACAGTTGAGTTGGTCCTGTGTTGAATGTAAGAGTTGAGAGTTGTAGTTTTCTCAAGTGCCTTCTGCAAGGGCAGTAGGATAGTGGGATTCTTTTGGGTATTCGCTGGGCACAGTTGAATTGGTCCTGTGTCGCAGGTGAGGATGTGGTATATTAGAGGTTTTTGGTTTTGTGAAAGAGTGTTTAGAGGGGAATGATGTTGTCTCCTGTTGAGCCTGCCAGGAGGGAATGGGTTCAGGATTTAAGGTGTGAGGAATGTTTGGATGCAGATGTTTATGCCTGCGTTCTGGTGGCAGTTAGTGGTTATTGAGAGTTATGGGCCTTAGAATCCTGATTGTGTGTGATAGAGATGGTGGTGTAATTTTGTCCCTGAGGCCTCCTGCTTTGGGCAGTGGAGGATTTTGAGAGTTATGGGACTTGGAGTGTTGATTGTGTGGTAGTAGATGCGCAGTTGATTTGTTCCTGTGCATTGGACTGTTGGGATCTGTAGTAATAAGTAGTTGCATGGGAAGTGTGGTTCTGTGGTCCCTTTTGCTATGGTAGTAAAGGGATGGGGTTGTTTTAGATTTGGTAGGAAGAGATAGGAGTTAACCTTGAACAAGCTGAGCGTTTGGTAGAGATGAGCTTGGTTATCTGAGTGTGGGGGAGTTCCGGGTTTATATGAGAAATGGACAGCCAGGCTTTGTTCTAGTGGGTGTATTGTGGAGCAAGGTCTTGGTATTTGTGTTTGGTGTTAGAATAGGATTTAGGAATAGGATTTAGATTATAAGTTAAAGGTATGTTCAAATCCTCTTCCTCTCAGGGGGGAGGAGAGAGGGTATTATGTAAGGTTCTGTCAATTAGAGCAAAGTGTGCTCTAATCTTAGACCCTTCCAATACTGGTAATCCCGACCAGGTGCGACCTTGAAGGCTTGAGCAGTGCTGAGAGAGAGCCTTGAGCTGTGAGCCACACCACACCAACATGGGAAGCAATGCCTTGTGTTATGATGACTCAGGGAGGATGTTACTGAGCATTCATTGGACAATTGGACTCATGACACTAACTCTGTGACCCCTGGGGTCATGCCCCAATGGACTACTGGGATTGCTGAATCATTTGGATCTGATGCAACCTCTGTTAAGCATTGCATGCTAGGGGGGTTGGGTCTTTGGGATGATGGACAGATGGTGGAGGCGGAGACTGTATATAAACTGTGTTGGGGGCGGGGAAAGCCAGATCTGGCTTCACAGGCAATGATACCTGGAATAAACTTGTAGGATCAAGCTGCTGTTTGTGCGTCGTCCTTACAGAGGTCTTTTCAAGAAAATCCAGCGTTCATTACACAGATGGAAGAAGATAGTGAGATAATGCCTAGTGTTGTGATTGTTCTTAACTGTCTTAAATTCAACTTTGATTTGTGGTAATCCCATGTATGAAAGATTTCAAGTCCCCATCACACCGGGACTATGGCGCAGCTGGCTGGAAGTCAGCTGCATTAAGATCACTACTGACCGAAAGGTCATGAGTTCGAAGCCAGCCTGGGTCGGAGTGAGCTTCCGGACAATTTGTGTAGCTTGTTGTTGACCTTTGCAGCCCAAAAGAGAGATGTAGGAAAATTAGGTACCACTTATGTGGGGAGGCTCATTTAACTAATTTATGAGGCCATAAAAATCTCCAGCACGCATACGGGAATGAGAAAGTATCTCATCAGCATCGCAGATGGATGGTGAAGTGACAGCTCCCGTGATGGCCAGAAAAAAATTGGAATTTTAAATAGCCTCTGACTGTCTGTCTATATGTGTTGTGTGTCTATGGCATTGAATGTTTGCCATATATATGTACATTGTAATCTGCCCTGAGTCCTCTGTGGGGGTGAAAAGAGCAGAATATAAATACTGTAAATAAATAAATAATAAATATCATCAAACCAAGATTATGGCAACAAGACTGACTGATATCTGGCAAATTTCATACATGGGAGGAGAGCAATGACCAATCTTGACAAAATAGTGAAGAGTAGAGACATCACACTGGCAACGAAGATATGCATAATTAAAGCAATGGTATTCCCCATAGTAACCTACAGATGTGAGAGTTGGGCCATAGGGAAGGCTGAGTGAAGGAAGATAGATGCTTTTGAACTGTGGTGTTGGAGGAAAGTTCTGAGAGTGCCTTGGACCATGAGAAGATCGAACTAGTCCATACTCCAAGAAATAAAGCCCGGCTGCTCATTGAGGAAGGATACTTTGCTTGGACCATAAAGAAATGTGTGTGCATGTGTGTTCCTTCAAGTTACCTTTTGTCTTTGTATCATAGAATCGTGGAGTTGGAAGAGACCACATGGCCCATCTAGTGTATGAAAAGCACTATCAAAGCATCCTGAACAGGTGGCTGTCCATCCTTCTTTTAAAAAATGCCCTCCAAAATCAGTGAGTTCCACTGTTGAATAGCTCTTATGGTCAGGAAGGTCATCCCAATGTTCATGTGGAATCTCCTTTCCTGTATTTTGAACCTATTGCTCCAAATCCTGGTCTCCAGGGCAGCAGAAAACAAGCCTGCTTCCTCTTCCTTATGACATCCTTTCTTAATAACTATTTGATGATTGGAGCTTGCACCTCAGTACATGTTTATGGTGCTTTGGTTTGAGTGTTGGATTACAGTTCTCAAAACCAGGGTTCAATTCCTTCCTTGGCCATGGAAGCCCACGAGGGAAATTTGGGTGAGTCACACATTC
>JARBWK010000007.1:122814169-123197882 GCA_030556195.1 Anolis apletophallus
TTGTCCTGCCATTAATGGTACTGCATTAGTTAAGATCTGAGCTGAAAGCTGTTTTATGACATAATTAATGGTCCTTGTCACTGTTCTTGTTGTAACTAATGGGCAGGTGCATTACCCCATCTTTGAAAAAACTATTATCACATTATCATCTCCTTTCATTTTAACAGGGCCCCCTGTTTGAATGAATTATTCATACCAAAGTACATAATTGTGATTCACTAATTTCACTGCAGTTATAAAATTAAATTTGTAAAGGGGGCGCAGAATGGAAGACTTTGAACAGACTTTAATGGGGTTTGCATAATGAATAGCTAATATGGAACCATGGGATGCTCTATAAAAGCGAGGTCAACTAGCAGCCTGGGGCACAGATGCAGCTACCAAAGCCATTTTCATCTGCCCCTCTGGCAATCCTACTAAACTTTCATTAATGTCATGGAGAAATATTTGGCCACCATTTCACTTGTAAGGGAAATATGTTATGAAACACAGACGTTACAATGATACATGATAGCTGTATTTGGTACAATATTAAGATTGCACTTATATCCCACATAGCATTGGTGGAGGCTGGTGGCTCCAGTGACAGTAATGCAGTGAATCTGCTCCAGGTTTTTGTTTGGACCTTTAAAAAAGGACCATCCTCTGGCCCAGTTTACCTGTCCAAACTTATCTTCTGCTATGAACCATTACGCAGCTTAAGGCCCTGCTCTCGATGCTGTCATGAACGCTGGGAACATTCCTGCAAAGACGACAGCACACGGCGACTCGGTCCTATCAGGGTTTATTTCCAGGTATCAAAACCTGTGAAGCCAGATCTGCCTTTCCCAGAACCCAACACAGTTTATATACAGTCTCCGCCTCCACCATCTGTCCATCATCCCAAAGACCCAACCCCCCTAGCATGCAATGCTTAACAGAGGTTGCATCAGATCCAAATGATTCAGCAATCCCAGTAGTCCATTGGGGCATGACCCCAGGGGTCACAGAGTCAGTGTCACGAGTCCAATTGTCCAATGGATATTCCAGGATATTCTCTCTGAGTCAGCATATGCAATGCAGTTCTTCTCATGTTGGTGTGGTGTGGCCCCAACCTCCCAAGGCTAACACCTGGAGATATCTTATCTGGTGAGCAGAGTTAAGAGACTAAAGCAAATGCAGGCAGGTCAAGGAATCAGAGCAACACCAGCTCAGATTCATGAGCCTGACATAATACTCATCCCCCTCCCCCCTGTGGAAGAGAGGACCCAAAATACTACTTAACTCTAATATCTAAATCCTACTCCAAATACTAAACAAGAGTCAAGACTACCTCTATAAGATACAAGGCAAAAGGAACCAACCACAGCCTTTCTCCAGTCAGACACACACTGGGACAAAGCCTTACTATACACTTCACATACTAACCCGGAACTCCCCCACACTCAGATAACCAGACATTTCTCTCACAAAATGCTCAGCTTGTTCAAGGCTAAATCCTATCTCTTTCTGCTAAAATCTAAAACAACTCCATCCCTTCACTGCCATGGCAAAAAGGGACCAACCTACAGAATCACACTTCCCATGCAACTATTTATCACTACAAATCCCAACAGTCCACTGCACAGGAACAAATCAACTGTGCATCTGTCACCACACGATCAGGACTCCAAGCCCCATAACTCCCAAAACCATCCACTGCCCAAAGCAGGAGGTCCCAGGGACAAAACTACACAACCATATCTGTAACACACAATCAGGATTCTAAGCCCCATAAATCCCAATAAACACTAACTGCCACCAAAACGCAGGCATAAGCCTCTGCATCCAAACATTCCTCACACCTTAACTCCTGAACCCACTCCCTCCTGGCAGGCTCAACAGGAGACAACATCATCCCCCTCTAAACCACTCTTAAAACTAAAACCTAACCAAGTCACTCCACGGGGGAACCTAAAGTGACCACACAACTTCACTGGCAAACAACCAACCTAAACCATTCTTTCACAAAACCCAAAACCTCTAACAAACTACACCCCTACATGCGACACAGGAACAACTCAACTGTGTCCAACAAGTAAACAACAGAAACTCACTATCCTTACTGCTCTGGCAGAAGGCACTTGAGAAAACTGCAACTCTCTCCACTGCATAAGCAGGAGGTCTGTAATCCATAATCAGCAGGCAATACAAAGGCTACTAACTCCCCCGTAACCTAACTCCTCTTGGCATCCAGCCATGAAGTCCAAGGAAACCATAAATCACTCACATCCTCCAAAACCTCTGACACAGGGACAAAACACTACTACAAGCAAACTTTAACTATTCAACCAGCTACACAGGATTATTCAACTGCGTCCAATACTCTTATAACAGAAATCTACTACCCTTGCCACCTAAGCAAAGGCCACATACCAATCTCCCATGCAACCAAACACAGTCATCTCAACCATCTAGCCATCACATGCACCCATGGAAGGAAACACCTACGTAAAATCCACACGTTCGATATCAAAACCAAACACACAATCCTAACACTTATTCCTCTGAACAAACTATAACCCCCCCTCACATGGGGAAAAGCACCTAGGAAAACTACAACTCCCCACTCCGGCCTTCCTAACCATAGCCTAGAAATTAACCATTCAACTAAGTAATACACACACACACACCTAAATCAACACACCAAACCCAGGAACAAATCATCTGGGTGGTCTAGCCAACCCCTCCTCTCAAGGAAGGCAACACAAACTTTAACCCTGATTCTAAAGTCTATCCCCCCCCAAAGGAGAACTCTAACCCTAGAACGCAGGCATTCCATCTGCGCCTAAACCACACATTCCCATCATAACTACCATAACTCACAGTAACCCCCCTCCTGGCCAATTCAACAGGAGGCAATACCATTATCAAATCAACTCCAAAACCTATCCTCCACCAAACATACTTCCTGCCGCAATTAACCTCATTGCAGATCCCAACAAAGGTCGTATCTATTCTTCCAAACACTGGGAACAAAACCCCTAACACAACAACAGAATACATATCCTAAATATCACCCCCATACAAACATTTCTAACAATGAATGCATGTCTAAACATTCCCCAATTTTATACATTCTACAAAACACATGAGAGCGTAGCATCCATATTAACAGTAACCTAACCTTATACAATACTCCCCCCATCAGCATGATTAACACTTTAAACATCATATCACCGTTACCTATCCTTCCAGGGTCAATTACCATAAAATCATCTGATCAACATGCTTAGAGCAATACATTTAAGTGATACCTCTTCCACATAGTAAAACCATCTCAGTCTCAACCCCTTTTAGAACATTTTCCTCACATAACAGACCTTTTAACGACAAGCATAATACAATACAGTCGCCACTCTTTCCCAAAGTCAAAAGTATTACACTGGTTATTGGAACACTGGCCCATAGTTCATTCCCAAGGTTTGCCTTGTTCCAAAGTTCTTCTTTCGACCCAGCAAAAGTTCTCAGCCATAATTCAGCCACCTTCGTTGAAAGATCTTGCTCAGGCCCAAACAAATTCCCTCCCCCCGAGAGAACAAAACCCTGGCCAAATTAGCCAGCACCAGCTCGGCAAGCCCAGGCTCCAGCAACAGGGCACTCCCAACACCTTCCTTCAGGGGAAAAGCCAACGGTCGCCACCCAGTCGCACCAGCCACCATGGATTTCGCACTGGACTGCTCGCACTGTATCTCGCCAACTGCTCCACCACTCTCAGCTGCCACCGGCTCCTTCAGAGGAATATCGGCTCGCTGACACTTGACTGGCACCTCCACTGCATTCCATGGCTCTCCTTCCTCAGGCAAGGCCAAAACAGCCACACTCTCCTCAGCAGTCTTGGATCCCGGTAAGAAAGAGTTGTGGCTCAGTTCTTTCAAAACATCACCGGTCTCTTCTACTTCGCCACGCTGCTCGCCTCTTTCCTGGACCTTCAGCTTACAAAGGGCCTCACCGCATTCCAAGGGCTCGCTTGCTTCCAGGGAGGAATTAACTTGGCTTATTCCCATATCAATGGGAGCAAGTTTGCTTACTCTCTTGGAGCAACCGACAGGTCTTCAATCACTTCCCTCCCTTCTTCGATACCTCTGGGAAGCCAGCCATGAAGGATTCCGACCCACACCAAAGCAACAGCCAAAGGAAACATCTGGTCGCTTAAACCGCTCTCCTCGGAGATCCTCAAAGCACTGAGAGCCTCTGTAATCGGAGAAGCCTCTTGCTTCCCTTCTTCTTCACTGGCACGTTCACTCTTCAAGGCAATAAGCATTCCCGGCTTATCTGGTTTCTGCATTCTCTCCTTCACAACTCTCTTCTATTTTCTCCTTCTCCGGTAACGCAGCCTCTGAAGTAAAAGCAGTTTCGCTTTCTCCTCCCCTGCAGGCCTGGACATCAAAGGGAAAACATTCCTCTGTCGCTTCTTTCTCCGGAGGCCTGGCTTCCATCTCCGGGCACTTTCCAGTATCTTCGGCCGTCCACACAAATTTCTCTGGTAAAACGGCTTCTGCCACTGGTTTAGGCCCACACACACTCCATGCCTCCGGCTGGACTTCCTCCCATTCCGGAGCATCATCAAAACGTCCATCCTCTTCGTCTGGGAGACACATCCATCCTTGGAGACACATTAATTCCTGGAGCCTACAGACTCTCTCTTGCAAAACTTCCATTTCTCTCTCCAGCACACTCACATCATACCGCCCACAATTAAGAGCTTTCCTCAATACTTGCAGCCTCCAACAAACTCGCTGCATTTCTTGGACCACCTCACCTCTGGTCCACACGGAAAACTGAGCTCTCTCCTGCCCAGTCTCTTCAGCCTTCATCCCTGCCTCTGATTCAGGCTTCGTGGCCCCTCTGCCACACTCTGCCAGGTCCTTCCAAACTGGCCCGTCCTTTGGCGCAGTCACCTTGGCTGACTCAGGTTCTGGGGTCTCTCTCCCCCCTTCTGCCAGGTCCACCTGACCATCCCTGGCACCACGCTTCTCCGGATCCTCCGCCAAGCGAGCGCTCCTACGCTCCACCGCCTGACAAGCGCTCCTACGCTCCTCCGGTTCTCTGGGCGCATCTTCCTCCTCCTTCTCCCAAGAAGGGGCGCCATCCGACGATCCTTCCATCACCCAGTGAGGGAACAAGCCTCGCAGGATCCTTCTAGCCTGCTGCTGCTCCACCTCACGGGGCCCACGAATCGGCCCTCCTCCTCCTCATATTCCCAGTCGCTATCTTCACTGGAATAGTCCTCATCCGCATCTTCCCAAAACTCCTCGGGACTCACCCATTCCACTTCCATCACGGGTTTCGACATTGTGGATGGCATCTCACTGGATAAGCCCTCAATGGATTACTCCACGACAGGCTTTATGAAGAGATCTGGCTTTCTGTAATGAACGCTGGGAACATTCCTGCAAAGACGACAGCACACGGCGACTCGGTCCTATCAGGGTTTATTTCCAGGTATCAAAACCTGTGAAGCCAGATCTGCCTTTCCCAGAACCCAACACAGTTTATATACAGTCTCCGCATCCACCAGCTGTCCATCATCCCAAAGACCCAACCCCCCTAGCATGCAATGCTTAACAGAGGTTGCATCAGATCCAAATGATTCAGCAATCCCAGTAGTCCATTGGGGCATGACCCCAGGGGTCACAGAGTCAGTGTCACGAGTCCAATTGTCCAATGGATATTCCAGGATATTCTCTCTGAGTCAGCATATGCAATGCAGTTCTTCTCATGTTGGTGTGGTGTGGCCCCAACCTCCCAAGGCTAACACCTGGAGATATCTTATCTGGTGAGCAGAGTTAAGAGACTAAAGCAAATGCAGGCAGGTCAAGGAATCAGAGCAACACCAGCTCAGATTCATGAGCCTGACAGATGCCTTCACTTTCGCAAACACAATTGGTGGGGATGAGAGACAGAGCCTTTTTGGCAGTGGCCTCCAGTCTGTAGAACTCCCTCCCTAAGGACATCAGGTTAGCCACCTCTCTCCTGTCCTTTAGGAGACAACTGAAGGACCTGGCTCTGGAACCAGGCATTTGACTAGAGGGGAAAGGCAATAGGAAAGTAAAACTTATGGACATCTTGATATTGGACTTTCGGCTTGGCTTGGTATATTGGCACGTTAATCTATTATATAAATGGGTTCACGTCATGTGATGTATACCTCAAACAAAGAAACCATACAACGCAGAAACACAATACTTGCCAACAGAAATAGGCCTCAAGCAAGGTACGTTTGTAGCAAAGAAACTCCCCCAAAACCTAAAAGGCCCCCAAAAACAACGAATAAAAATAAAACTACATTTACCAGCATTCTCCGGGCAGCCAAAGACTCACCCAGCCTCTACATTCTGAACAACATGATTGGCTGCCAATAAGGGCGGATTTGCATAACTGCTGCACTGGCCAGCCAACATGAAAATTCCGATCCATAATAAACTGCCAAAACAGAATAAGGAAAAGGCCTGAGCCAATCCCCAACACAAACACCCAAATCACTTCCAACCTAAAATTTACACCCCAAAAAATCACATACCACACCCAAAATTGACAGTAAGGCTTCATTAACTAGATTTCCCTAACTAGCCCTCACTTACTGGGAAGCTGTTTATGCTCTAAATTGACAGTAAGGCTTCATTAACTTGATTTCGCTAACTAGCCCTCACTTATTGGGAAGCTGTTTACGCTCTGAATTGACAGTAAGACTTCATTAACTTGATTCTCCCGACTAGGCCTCAGCTCATTGGACATTGTGTATGGCCTGAATTGACAGTAAGGCTTCATTAACTTGCTGTTCCTAACTAGGCCTCAGCTCATGGGACATTGTGTATGGCCTGAATTTACAGTAACCTACCTTGGCACACAGAGCCCCAACCATGCATGATGGGACTTGAAGTACCACCATGGAAAACGGGGTTTGTAGTACTTCAAAACCCATCATTCCCCACAGACCAATGTGGCCCAGAACCAAGACCAATAAAGACCCAACTTGGCACACCATGCCCCCCATGACCCACACTCCATCCAACTGCAGTTTAGAGGAGGGCACACCGTGGATGATTGAACTTTCTCGCATCTCCTAAAAAGGGCACAGCAACGCGTGCCGGGTACAGCTAGTTTAATATAAATGAATTTATTGTTGATAATGTTTTAAATAGATTTTTTGTTTTAACTGTATTTTATTGTTATATGTGGACTGCATCATTGGGTGCTTATGTAAGGTCGCCCTGAGTCCCCTTGTGGGGGAGAAGGGTGGGATAGAAGTATATGTAATAAATAATAAATAATAATAAACATCTCCTTTAGATTTAAAACTCAGAGTGCATCACCATCTCATTGACATGGCAACCATAAAATTATATTGCATAATGTATATGTAAAAGATATACATATCACCAGGCTCGAAGGCTGGACCCTTACTTGTCTCGGCACGACCTGGCCACGATAATCCAAGCTACGGTCATCTCAAGGCTAGACTACTGTAACACTCTCTACATTGGCCTGCCTTTGTCGGTGACCCAGAAAATTAAGCTGGTGCAGAACGCCGCAGCTCGGTTGCTCGCGGGAGTACCCACGAGCTGCCATATTTCACCTATTCTGCGGGAGCTGCACTGGCTCCCTATTGAGTTCCGGATCACCTTCAAAGTGTTAGTTTTGACTTTCAAGGCCTTGTATGGTATAGGGCCAGTGTAGCTGAGGGACCACCTAACCCCATACTGTCCCAGGAGAACACTTAGATCCGAAGAGGGGAATATTTTAACCATGCCTAGTGTCAAGGAGTTCCGGCTCACTTCAACGTGAAGAAGGGCGTTCTCTATCATTGCATCAGTCCTCTGGAATGCGTTACCCCCAGAGGTTAGGGCCTTGCGCAATCTGTTGGCTTTCTGGAAGGCCTGTAAGGCGTTCCTTTTCCGACAGGCCTTTGAGCTGTGATACGCCATCTTTTAAGACTGTGTTTCTTTTCGTAACTGTTTTATTCTCTGTTTTAATGCTGTGGTTGATGTGTTTTATTGTAAGCCGCCCCGAGCCACTGGGAGTGGCGGCTAATAAATCTAATGAGTGTTGCCTGCCGATCACTATGTATGTCTTGTAACCCGCCACGAGCCCTCGGGAAGAGGCGGAATACAAATGCAAATAATAAATAAATAAAATAAATAAATAATAAATAAATAAATAATGTGGCACAGAAGGTGATTCCTAGAGTGCCACTCTGTCTTTGGAGTGAGAACTAAGTTGCAATGTTACCTTCATGTGTAATGTGTGCTAGCCCAATATTCATCTGTGTCAAAAGGAAAAATGCTTTACTAAGGAATGAGGCTTGATGTCCTTCAAAATACCTTTTTGAAGATGTCTTCTATCATTCTATCTTGTTGTGAATAGGATACTTGTAACATTGAATCATGTTCCATTATCATGCTTCAATTACATACATGGAACTAGTGATAGAGGAACTAATCAGACCATTGGGCACGTGCCATATTGGCACCATAGTAGAAACTGGTAACACCCTGGTCAGTGAAATGGTCTGAAAATAGCTATCCAAGGTTCTGATCCTTGTCTTCAAAATCAAATTCAGAACCTTGAATTGTAGTTGCTGGTGATGATGAGGATCACCTGTACCATAAATTGCCATTATCCTTGCTGTCAAGAATGGAGCCAGATAGCGGCTTCATGTAATAAAGTCCAAAGTTGTCATTGAGAACGCAATTTGCATGTCATTACAGAAAGTACTTTTACATACATTTCAAGAACAGATTTCAATGCACAAATTTATTCAAGTAATAAATATTAGGAATGAGAAATAGAGTGAATGCATTTTAGGTAGAATTCAAGGTTATTATTTGAGGAAACATAATACAACTTTTTTTAAGTTCAGAATTTTAAAAGAACTGCTATTACAAAATCCCACTGGCATAACATTATGATAGGTTTGTATATTTATTGTTACTTTTATTCATTTTCTGGGGCCTGTAAACTTTTAGAAAATGAAGGAGCCATTTCTCTTTCGAAGTTTATAGGCCTTCCTTACTTTTTAAAAGGGATCAATGTTTCTGCTTGCTTGCTTTCCTTCCTGCAACCAAACTACCTGCCTTGTTGATTTGAAGAAGTTGACTTGAAATGCACGACAAATGTCAGTGTGAATTAAGAAACTATGACACTTGTTTTTAGTAATCTGTATCTCATGGACAATTACACTATTTGCCATCCTTCTCAAAAGAGGTCCTACAGTTTCATAGTATAGAAGCCTATTTCCATATAGTCTCCAAAGTGGTTGTTTTAAGGAAAATCTTAGGTACAGATTACTTAACTTTTTAATTAAATTAAATTAAAACTTTTTTGAAAAAAGTCTCAAAAACTAGTCTAAGTTAAAAGGTGAAAAATATTTATCAGCCTTAGAGGAAAGCAATGACAAAACTCTCTCTGAACAAATCTTGCCTTAGGTTTGCCTTAGGCTCATCATAAGCAACTTGAAGGCATGCAACAACAACGCGGACAAAACATGTAAAATTTGAGCTGGAATTCATGATCACAATTAAGAATACATACTCTAGAATGTATTCATATTCATGATCCCTACATATTTAATAGTGTATGGAATATGTAGGTATCACAAAAGCCTTCCTATCAGACTTACCAATCAGCCATGGAAAGCAATGAGGATCTGTTCTGTTGATCGGGACACAGTAGACTGATATTTCCATCCCTTCCACAAGTGACCTCGAAGTTGAGGAGGGATCTCAAGTATGACAAGGATATTACTTATCACACCAAAGAGCACTTGATAAAGTAGATTGACATGCCAGTCTGCTGCATCCTGGTCAACCATAGAACAGGCCCCCATCTATTGCAGTGGCTTCTGCCTCCTAAGTCAGTGTTAGGAGATGTGATCCAGGATTAAGTAGTATTCTTTTTCATGTGCTGGGAAGGGAGGGAATCTCTAAAAGACAAGTAGGCTGGGAAAAGAGAAACTGGAAAAAAACCCTTTCATATTCAGTTGTAGAGTACCATTTTTTTCCAGTGGTAGACTCTATAAATATCAGAATATAATGATGAAATTTCATGTTCTGTTTCTTCTCATCCCTTGGGGTTTGAAGAAATATTGCAATACATGTGGACATGTGGTATCTGCTGCTATTTGGTTCCAAGATCCTCCTGTGGATACCGAAAGTTATGCATATTGAAGTCCCATTATATACAATGGCATAGTAAAATTGTGTCCCTTGTGTAAAATAACAAATCAAATTTTGATTTTGGAAAAATGTGGTTTAAATATTTTCATGTCATGTATAGTTGAATCTGTGGATACAGAGGTGTGTCTATAGATAGTTCAAGATAATCTTTCTTCAGAGATTTCTCAATTTTTCTATTTCTTGCTCTATGAATTTATTTTTTCTTTGTTCATCTTTTCTTTCTATATTCTCTAAATTCTCAAATGCTCAACCTTAGCTGACATTGTGAGTGAACTCTTCCTCCCATGCAATTCTCTTTTTCTCCCCATTTACCATACATAATTCCATTCTACTCTCTCAAGCAGAACTTGGAAAGTAACTGTTCTTTTTAAATTACATACAAATCTAATAAACAGAGGTTTCATTTCTAATTAGGATATATGAGCATTCTCTCAGACATAATGGGGTGGGTGGGAATCTGGACATCCAGAGGGTGTGTGCCCTGTCTAATAAATGGCTATTGAGAGTAATTCTGTATTTGAATGCATCCACTGTTTGGAGGATTGTTCTTATTTGAATTGGTTTTTAAAAGAATGAATAATCACAAGGTATATGAGGGTCCTAGATGTTGCTCATCAACAGCGACTATGCAGGCAGCAAAGTGAGCAGCATGCTGGTCATCTGGGGCTACTTCACACTCTATCATTATAACAGTATGATTCTAATTTAATTGTCATAGGTTTGATCCTATGGAATTATGGATATCTATTTATAATTCTCAGCCATAGAGTTTTAATGCCACACTGAGTTATAGATTCCAAGATCGCATCAGTTGCAGACAAGGCAATGAAGTGGTAATTATATTTTTGTAATAGTAGAGTGTGAAAGCATTCCTTCTGTTAAGTATGACTGAGCTTTATCCAGAAATAATTGTTTCTAAATAATAGAAGCATAGCATTAGAAGATACCACAAGGATCATCTAGTTCAGTATTTCTCAACCTTCCTAATGTCACGACCCCTTAATACAATTCCTCATGTTGTGGTGACCCCCAACCATAAAATTATTTTCATTGCTACTTCATAACTGTAACTTTTGTTACTGTTATGAATTGTAATGTAAATATCTGATATGCAGGATGTATTTTCATTCACTGGACCAAATTTGGCACAAATAACCAATATGCCCAAATTTGAATACTGGTGGAGTGTGTGTGTGTGTGTGTGTGTGTGTGTGTGTGATTTTGACATTTGGGAGTTGAAGTTGCTGGGATTTATAGTTCACCTACAATCAAAAAGCATTCTGAACTCCACCAGTGATGTATTGAACCAAACTTGGCACACAGAACTCCCGTGACCAACAGAAAATACTGGAAGGGTTTGGTGGGCATTGACCTTGAGTTTTGGAGTTGCACTTCACCTACATCCAGAGAGCACTATGGACTTAAACAATGATGGATCTGGACCAAACTTAGCACGAATACTCAATATGCTAAAATGTGAAAAGTTTGGGGAAAATAGACCTTGACATTTGGGAGTTGTAGTTGCTGGGAATTATAGTTCAGCTACAATAAATGATAAAATTGGGCCAAACTTCCCATATAGAACCCCCCATGCCTTGTAGGGACTTGCTGGCGTGAGCCTCCCTCCCGCACATGCACACCATGCCACCATGTGCCCTTGAAGTCTTAGAAACAGCCCTCCCCTTGACTGAGATGTCAGCCAATCACAGTGGAGGGTGGTTTTTGGTGAGAGGATTAGCCATCTGATTCCAAAAAAAAGAAGAGAAAGATAGGAGGAGAGATCCTCAGCTTCTCTGCCGAACAGGTTCCTAAGACCATCAGAAATATATGTTTTCACAGGGTCTTAGTGTAGCACCCATGGGTCCGCCCGGGCCACGGGGGAGGGGTAATGCACCGGGGGTCCCGTTGGCATTGGGACCCGCACAGGCTGAAAGGGATTCGGAGGATGAGTTGGAAGGCCCAGAGCAAGATTGGTCAGCTGTGCCTTTGCCCAGTCCACCGCCAGAGAGTTTAGCCTGGGATTTCGAATGGGAGCATTCTCCCGGGGAAGGAGCGGACCAGGTGGAGATGGGAGGCAGTGAAGCAGATAGCGGAGATAGTTATGAATTCCCAAATGGCCGAGGTTCCCAGGAGCTGGCCGAGCAGCAGATGGAGGCTAGCGGATGGGAAACTTCGGGGGAGGCTACTTCTCAGGAAGATAGCGATACTAGGCTGGAAGAGCGGGGCCGTTCTCATAACAGGCGCAGGGACATAGAGGAGGGCAGGAGGAGCTGGCATCTGTCCTAGACCGTCACCGTTCGGAAAGTAGAGACTGAGGCGCCGGGCCCTAGATCGTCGGGGGTCCCGGCCGAGGGATTAAGTACGGCCCCGTGGGAACTGATCCTCAGTTCTCCGGCCACGTCTATACTGAATAGGCGCGAAGCGGAGTGGGACCACAAGTAACAGTGGTCATCAAGTCTTGCCTTGCCTTTGCCTTGTTTCCTGAGCCGCAGTGGTTTGCGGCACCTTGCCCTGGTTCCTGATTCGCATTGGATTGCGAAACCTTGTCCTGTTTCCTGATCCGCATTGGTTTGCGGAGCCTTGCCTCGCTTCAAGCTATTTGCCATTATACTTTGGACTATTGACTCTATACTTTGAACACTTGCATTTATTGGACTATATACCTTTTGGACTGTTTTCATACTCAATAAAGTAGTTAGCCTTTGCTACGTCTCCGTGTGTGTGTTAAAGGGGCAGTTCTAAGTCGGCGTTCGTGACAGTTGGCCGGAGAACTCCTCGAACCCCTTTCGCACCACGGGACGTACCAGGAACCGCAGGCAGCGCACCCAGGCTCCCATCGTCCCCACTGTTGCCATGGCACAGCTGACCGATGCCCAGGTGCAAGAGATGCAACGAGAATTGGGGGAGCTGCGGACCCGGGCCGGACGGCACCCGGGGGTGAGCCCACCCGGCCGCTTCAATGGCAATCCGGCCCAGGTGGAGGTTTTTGTTTGCCAAGTGGAACTTTATTTGGAGCAACGCCCCAACGAGTTCGCCAACGATCGAGCCAAGGTGGTTTTTGTTTTCAATCTGCTGGACGGGTCTGCGGCAACGTGGGCCACCGCATTGATCCGGGCGCAGTCCCCCCATACCAACACGCTGCAGGCTTTCCTGGATGCGATCAGGGAAACATGGGGGGCCCCGGTGAATGAGGAACTGGCTGAGAGGGATCTGGCCAGGCTGACGTGTAAGGATATCTCCCTATCCCAGTACATCTCCCGCTTTCGAGTTCTGGCTTCCCAGACGCAGTGGGGTCTGCCGTCGTTGCGGTATCACTACATTGCGGGACTGCCGTCGGAACTGCAACAGGAGATGATAAAACATCCGCGGCCCGCGGATCTGGAGGCTGCCATCACCTTGAGCCTTCGGATGGAAGCGGGACTGCAGACCAGGAGGCGGTGGGACAAGGGCGTGATGGAGAAACCAGTGGCGCGGAAGGAAGGGGCTGGACAGTTTCAACCCCGGCAATTGCCAGTGCCGGCAGGCCCGGATGACCCGGAGCCCATGCAGTTGGGTACAGTTCGGCCCAAGGTAGACCAAGCGGAGAAGGCACGGCGTCAGCGCCTCAACTTGTGCTGGTACTGCGGGGGGGCTGGACATTTTTCTAAGGAGTGCCCCCAGAAACCGCGTGGCAAGACCCCCCGAGCCTCTGCCGCCCTTGGAGGGGCCCCAGAGCCCGAAGAAGCCATTCAGGCGACGGGGGAAGGGACCGGCCGGGTGTAAGAGGGTTCGCTCACTCGGCCGCCGTCGCTAACCTCCCCCCTGAACCCAAGACTGGACAATTGTTCCTTGTAATGGTCAGTTTGTGGTCGCCCGAGAAGGGGCCGATGATGGTCCACGCCATGATAGACTCCGGGGCCACCAACAACTTCATCGATGCGGACTATGCCAAGTCTGCCGGATTAAATTTTCTTGATCTCCAAGAGCCCAAGGGTGTCCAAACCATTGATGGGAGAGTCCTGAAAACAGGGGCTGTAACTCAGTATACGGCTCCTACCAGGATGTGGACTAGCTCCCATAAAGAGGACATTTCTTTCCTTGTGACCAAGCTCCCAGATTTCCCCATTGTCCTGGGCATTGTGTGGCTCGCGCTCCACGACCCCCAGATCTCCTGGGCTAAGAGGCAGCTAATTTTTTTCCTCGGACCATTGCCAGGGCCACTGCATGACGGCCCGGGCGTGCCTGGCCCAAGAAGTGGAGAATGTGGCCACCCTGCCCAAGAAATATGCCAGATTTTGGGATGTCTTCAGTGAGAAGGAGGCGGAACGCTTGCCTCCGCACCGGCCCTATGACTGTGCCATTGAACTGCACCCGGGGGCCCCGATCCGGCGGGGACGACTCTACCCTCTCTCAGAACCAGAGCAACAGGCTCTCCGAGATTTCCTGGATGAGAACCTGCGGAAGGGGTTCATTCGGCCCTCCCTATCCCGGCTGGGGCGCCGATTCTTTTTCGTCAAGAAGAAATCGGGAGTTGCGGCTGTGCAATGACTACAGGGACCTCAACAAGATCACGATCCGGAATCGCTATCCCCTGCCCTTGATCCCCGAGCTCTTGGAGCGGATGCGGGAGCTAAGGTGTTCACTAAACTGGATCTGAGGGGGCTTACAACCTTGTCGGATTCGCCAGGGTGATGAATGGAAGACGGCCTTCCAGACCAAGTGGGGCAGTTTTGAATACCTGGTGATGGGATTCGGTTTGTGCAACGCCCTGCCTGTTTCCAACATTTCATGAATGACATTTTCCGAGACCTGTTGGACCGCTACCTGGCGGTCTACCTAGACGACCTGCTGATTTTTTCTCCGGATCAGGCGACCCATGATCGCCATGTCAAGGAGGTGCTCCAGAGGCTGCGGGCCCACGGGCTCTATGCTAAGCTGGAGAAATGTGCTTTCGACTTGCGTGAGGTGGACTTTCTGGGTTACCGTATCTCACCTACGGGCATTGCCATGGATGACACCAAGGTCCAAGCCGTGGTTGACTGGGCACCCCCTGCTAGCAAAAAAGACATTCAAAGATTCCTGGGCTTTGCCAACTACTACAGAAAGTTCATTCCTGACTTTGCCAAGTGGGCTGATCCGATCACCCAGTGTTTGCGGGGAAAGGTGCCGTTCCGGTGGACTCCGGAGGCCGATGTGGGGTTTCGCAAATTGAAGCAGCTGTTCACCACCCAGCCGCTTTTGCAGCACCCCAACCCCCGCACCCCTTTCATCGTCCAGGCCGATGCTTCGGATGTGGCGGTGGGAGCGATCCTGCTACAGCCTCAGGGGACGGACTTGTTGCCCTGTGCCTACTATTCCCGGCAGCTGACGGCCCGGAAAAGAACTACACCATTTGGGAGAAGGAACTGTTGGCCATCAAGGTGGCTTTCGAGGTCTGGAGACACCTGCTTGAAGGGGCCAAGTTCCCGGTGGAGGTTCACACCGACCACCGGAACTTGAGCATCTGAAGTCCCAGCGCAAATTGAACCAGAGGCAACAGAGATGGTCCCTGTTCTTTGAGCGATTCAATTTCCGCATTCACTATGTGACCCCCAAGCAGACCAAGCAAGCTGATGCGCTGTCCCGAAAGCCGGAGTATGTTCGTGAGGGCGACGGGCCGTCCGAGGCCCGATTGCTTAAAGCGGAGAACTTTGCGGCTGCTCGGGCGCTCCCTGTCCACCCCCCCCCCGCGGCCCCGCCGGCCCCGGGTGACAAGAGACCCGTGAGTGTGCGCGTTCCCGCTCGCCAGCGGACCGACCCGTGGGTGCAGGAGCAACTGACCAAGGGCCTCCGGCTCCGTTTCAGGTAAAGAATGGGGTACTTTACCACCGGGACTCTGTCTATGTCTCCCCTGGGCCCGAGCGGGAGGACATTCTCAAGCTTTGCCACGATAGCCGGGCCGCAGGCCATTTTGGGCTTTTCAAGACTCTCCAACTGGTCCTACGGGACTTTTGGTGGCTTAAAGTGCGAAGGGATGTGGAGGACTATGTGGGATCCTGCCCTGTGTGTCATCGGGCTAAGAACCAGGGGGGCAAGCCGGCTGGTTTGCTCCAGCCGCTTCCGACCCCCTCTGCCCCTTGGAAGATGATTTCGGCTGATTTCATCACTGACCTCCCCAAGTCCAAGGGCTTCACCACGATACTAGTCGTGGTGGACTGTTTCACCAAGATGGGTCACTTCACCCCTGTGTGGGGGTGCCTACTGCCAAAGAGACTGCTGATATGTTTGTGCAACATGTGTTTCGGCTGCATGGACTTCCACAGAGCCTGGTGACTGACCGGGGCACCCAATTCACTTCCCAGTTCTGGAAGGCCGTCCAGAAGTTGCTGGGGATTGATGTGCGGATGTCCACGGCTCATCACCCGCAGACCGATGGCCAGACCGAAAGGGTCAATGCCACCTTGAGCAGTATCTGCGCTGCTATGTCAACTATCAGCAAAACAATTGGGCGTCCCTGTTGTCCTTGGCAGAGTTTGCTTACAACAATGCGACGCAGGAATCCATCAAAGAGACTCCTTTCTTTGCCAACTACGGACACCACCCTCGGTTCTACCCGCCGGTGGACCCGTCCGCGGATGTTTCCGAGGCTAAGGATTGGCTTCGAGAGCTCACTGCACTCCAAGACTTGCTACGTACTCAATTGGACCAGGCGAAAGCTGACTACAAGCGGATGGCTGATCGGCGGCGCCAGGAGGGCCCCGACATCCTTGTGGGGGATAAAGTTTGGCTGTCCACCAAGAATTTGCCCACGCAGCGACCCACCCGCAAGCTGGACGCGAGATTTTTGGGTCCCTACAAGGTTTTGGAGAAGGTGGGGCCTGTTTCCTTCAAACTACAACTCCCAGCGGACATGAAACTCCACCCGGTGTTTCATCGCTCGCTGCTCGCCCGGGCGAGGGGGTGCGGCCTGACGTGACGCAGCCGCCTCCTCCCCCTGTGATGCGGGAGGGCGGGGAGGAGGTCGAGGTGCAGGACATCTTGGATGCCCGCCTCCGCTACAGGAAGTTGGAGTACTTCATTGACTGGAAGGGGTTTGGCCCGGAAGAACGTGCTTGTGTCAAGGCTCGAGATGTTCACGCCCCGGAGTTGGTGGCTCGCTTCCACCGCAACTACCCTGACAAGCCCAAGCCCCGGGGGCGGCCCAGGGGGCGGCCCAGGGGGGGCCCTGAGGGGGGGGGGATAGTGTAGCACCCATGGGTCCGCCCGGGCCACGGGGGAGGGGTAATGCACCGGGGGTCCCGTTGGCATTGGGACCCGCACAGGCTGAAAGGGATTCGGAGGATGAGTTGGAAGGCCCAGAGCAAGATTGGTCAGCTGTGCCTTTGCCCAGTCCACCGCCGGGGGTCCCGGCCGAGGGATTAAGTACGGGCCCGTGGGAACTGATCCTCAGTTCTCCGGCCACGTCTATACTGAATAGGCGCGAAGCGGAGTGGGACCACAAGTAACAGTGGTCATCAAGTCTTGCCTTGCCTTTGCCTTGTTTCCTGAGCCGCAGTGGTTTGCGGCACCTTGCCCTGGTTCCTGATTCGCATTGGATTGCGAAACCTTGTCCTGTTTCCTGATCCGCATTGGTTTGCGGAGCCTTGCCTCGCTTCAAGCTATTTGCCATTATACTTTGGACTATTGACTCTATACTTTGAACACTTGCATTTATTGGACTATATACCTTTTGGACTGTTTTCATACTCAATAAAGTAGTTAGCCTTTGCTACGTCTCCGTGTGTGTGTTAAAGGGGCAGTTCTAAGTCGGCGTTCGTGACACTTTGCCAACCCTTCAAACTCCTTTACGACCACACCCATGGGCCCCAACCCCCAGGTTGATAAACACTGATCTAGTCCAACCACCTGTCATGCAGAAATGACCATCCAGTCTCTATTTAAAATTTTCAAAAAAGGGACTTCACCGCACTGGTAGGAAATATATTCTATTGCTAAATACTATTACTAACAACAGCTTTCCCTAATGTTTTAGTGGAATCTGTTTTGCTGTTGTTTGAATCCTCTGCTCCATTTCTTAGTCTCTGGAGCAATGTGTGCTTTTACATATAAAATAGCATATGCAAATTTTATACAAATCTATATCTTCTGTTTTACTTTTTTAATGCCAGATCTGAGACACCAATGCATGCCCTAGTTACATTTTGATTGGACTACTGCAATACACTCTATATTGGGCTGCTTTTAAAGAGTGCACAGAAGCTTCAGCTGGTGCAGAGGTCAACTGCCAGCAGGGGCGGCTGAACCATTAGGCCAATTAAGCCTTTGCTTAGGGTGCCGCATTTCCAGGGGGTGCTCCTGAGGGGACCTGGGTGAACAGGAGGAGCCGGAGCAACAGCCCCCGAAGGGACAGCTACAGGTAAGGGCTCGCCATACCTGGTGCAGCCTCACCTCCGTCCTGGGATAAGCTGTCTCCTGTGACTCCTTCAGGAGGAGGAGGCAGAGGACAAGCGCAGCCTCTTCCTTCCTTCTCTTGCACCGCAGGGCTTGCTTTCTCTTTCTTGACCCACAAAAGCCCTGAAAATGAGGGAGAAAGGGAGGATCCCTGCCCTCCCTAACTCCCTCCCTCCTTCCTTCGGTTCCTTCTCAACGCTCAAGTTTTACTGTCAGGATGTGTTTTTGTTGGCCAGCCTAGAAAGATTCGCCTTTGTATCTTGTCATCTGAATGCTGTCCAAAACATAAATCAGAAAAAGGGGTGAAGTGGGGGAGGCTGGATGGCCATCTGTTGGGGGTGCTTTGAATGCCATTTTCCTGCTTCTTGGCAGGGGTTGAACTGGATGGCCCACAAGGTCTCTTCCAACTCTGTGATTCCACACAGCCCTCTATCCCAGAATATCAAGGCAGAAAATACCACAATATCTGCTTTGAAATGGGTTATTTGAGTCCACACACATAGTGTGGGATTTCCTGCCTTGATGTCCAAGACTATAGGGCTGTGTGGAAGGGCTCTATGATTTTATGACCCTTCTGCAGCACAGATGCCTTGCAAACTCAGGCTGAGGCCCCTTCTACACAGCTGAATGAAATCCCACATTATTTGCTTTGAACTGGGTTATTTATTTATTTACTATATTTTTATATCGCCCCTCTCAGTCCGAAGGCGACTCGAGGCGGTGTACACATGGCAACGAATGCCCACAAGATAAAACACATTGAAACAATAAAACAACCATATAAGCAGGGCATCTCCAGATGATCTTAAACACCTAGATGGTTCATAGAGAGAGATGTGTTCAGACAGATAAGCTGGACCAGAACCATTTAGGGCTTTAAAGGCTAAAGCCAGCATTTTGAATTGTGCCCAGTAGCAAACTGGCAGCCAGGTTATCTGAGTCCACACTGCCAGATAATCTACTTCAATTTGGATTTTATATGGCTGTATTTAAGGGGCCTCAGAAAAGAAAGAAAGTAAAGGCATGGATGTTGGACCAGGTGTTTGGTCAATAAATGCAATCAACACCTTAAGGGACGAACTGGATTGGTGAAAACTGATGAGGCTGGCTTAATTTGTAATGCTTATTTGTATAGTTTTTAATTATGCTGTTTTTATCATGTTTGAGAATGTTGTGATTTTATGTTATTGCTGAAATAGCCTCTGAATGGGGCTGAATGTAAGCCGCCCTGAGTCCCCCTTCTGGGGTTGAGAAGGGCGAGTTAGAAATATGGTAAATAAATAAATAAATGAAATAATCCTCTCTCTAGGTGAAAACCGGAAGGGATAAAAATAACAATTATTAGTAGTAGTCTCAATGTTGCTTATAATTAAATTCACTTTGATATTTTTTGTTTCACAAAGGAACTTAGGAGTGATGCATAATTTTCCTTATATTTTAGTTATGTTGATACCCTCCCTTTCTTCCAATGGGCTTTGGGTGGTATACCTGGTTAGCTCTCCAGCACTTTATTCTCATAATAACAAAGTTCAGACTGAAATAGAGTGGCTGGCTGACCCAAAGTCACCCAATGCGTTTACTAGGAAGTTGAACCCAAATCAGCAAAATTCCACTCTAGTGTTCTAAGCTCATCCTTTCCAACTATATTGCAACTGGATTTTAAAACACAGAGGAAGATTACAGCTGGTCCGTAGGGTGTATGATAAAAAAGCATCCGAAAGGGCATAAGATAATTCAGACCTTGACAATTTGTTCTTTTCCTGTCTTCACAATTATTATTTTTCATTTTCAGCACTGGAAAGATAAAATGCAAGCAAAAAAACCCAAACAAACATTGTTTGCTACTGACATTAATTTTTTCTTTAAAAAATATAATTTAGCCAATGAAGATCATCTTCAGGCTTATCTAAACCATTACCCTCTATCAAGGTAGAATGAATTTAATTATTTCTGAACCTCTCTTCAACAACAAAAAAAATGTTCCTGCTCTGCTTTTAACATCTCCAATGATGACAATTACACAATCCCCTTTGACAGCTTGTTCCATTGGTCATGAGTTGGAATTAAGTAAGTGGATGAAGTAGAAGAAAATAGACCTGCATTTAAATAACATTACTGAACTGATAAAAGCCAGGTTATTCTGTTAAGCTTGTCACTCCCTATTACCATAATTGATTGCATTGTGTGATCGCCCTTTCTTTCTCATTCTCAAGAACCTGGCTTGAAAAAAGCCAGTGCTCACATTAAATTAGTTAGCTATAGCGAAAGAACACAATTATCTTTTTCATGCTTATTTTCATTTTTTCTTTTTTTAAAATGAAATGAATCTGTATAGTAAAAGCAGACATTTCAAAGATTTAAAGGTAATCTTTCCCTTATCCAGTCCATTCTAAACCTTCCTCATAATATCTTAATTCTTCCCCTAAGAGAAGAACTTGGGAATGATGTAGAATTTTGTTCCAGCTGCATTTTGAGGCAACTGATTTGATAAACACTACAATACTAAATCCATGTGTGAATCAAAATACATGTTATTCTTCTGATTTTGTGCTTGTCTAAATTTGTAATACAGTCTTCAACATTAAAACCCTCATTATAAAAATGAATTTCTCACTGACTCGCATATAAAAATGTACATTTTACCCTAAATGCGCATAAGATATGACATGATGCCCAATATTTTCCCTTACTTAAGCAGGAAGATGGAAGAAGATAGTGAGATAATGCCTAGTGTTGTGATTGTTCTTAACTGTCTTAAATTCAACTTTGATTTGTGGTAATCCCATGTATGAAAGATTTCAAGTCCCCATCACACCGGGACTATGGCGCAGCTGGCTGGAAGTCAGCTGCATTAAGATCACTACTGACCGAAAGGTCATGAGTTCGAAGCCAGCCTGGGTCGGAGTGAGCTTCCGAACAATTTGTGTAGCTTGTTGTTGACCTTTGCAGCCCAAAAGAGAGTTGTAGGAAAATTAGGTACCACTTATGTGGGGAGGCTAATTTAACTAATTTATGAGGCCATAAAAATCTCCAGCAAGCATACGGGGAATGAGAAAGTATCTCATCAGCATCGCAGATGGATGGTGAAGTGACAGCTCCCGTGATGGCCAGAAAAAGTTGGAATTTTAAATAGCCTCTGACTGTCTGTCTATATGTGTTGTGTGTCTATGGCATTGAATGTTTGCCATATATATGTACATTGTAATCTGCCCTGAGTCCTCTGCGGGGTGAAAAGAGCAGAATATAAATACTGTAAATAAATAAATAATAAATATCATCAAACCAAGATTATGGCAACAAGACTGACTGATATCTGGCAAATTTCATACATGGGAGGAGAGCAATGACCAATCTTGACAAAATAGTGAAGAGTAGAGACATCACACTGGCAACGAAGATATGCATAATTAAAGCAATGGTATTCCCCATAGTAACCTACAGATGTGAGAGTTGGGCCATAGGGAAGGCTGAGTGAAGGAAGATAGATGCTTTTGAACTGTGGTGTTGGAGGAAAGTTCTGAGAGTGCCTTGGACCATGAGAAGATCGAACTAGTCCATACTCCAAGAAATAAAGCCCGGCTGCTCATTGGAGGAAGGATACTCTTGCTTGGACCATAAAGAAATGTGTGTGCATGTGTGTTCCTTCAAGTTACCTTTTGTCTTTGTATCATAGAATCGTGGAGTTGGAAGAGACCACATGGCCCATCTAGTGTATGAAAAGCACTATCAAAGCATCCTGAACAGGTGGCTGTCCATCCTTCTTTTAAAAAATGCCCTCCAAAAGCAGTGAGTTCCACTGTTGAATAGCTCTTATGGTCAGGAAGGTCATCCCAATGTTCATGTGGAATCTCCTTTCCTGTATTTTGAACCTATTGCTCCAAATCCTGGTCTCCAGGGCAGCAGAAAACAAGCCTGCTTCCTCTTCCTTATGACATCCTTTCTTAATAACTATTTGATGATTGGAGCTTGCACCTCAGTACATGTTTATGGTGCTTTGGTTTGAGTGTTGGATTACAGTTCTCAAAACCAGGGTTCAATTCCTTCCTTGGCCATGGAAGCCCACGAGGGAAATTTGGGTGAGTCACACATTCTGAGCTCCAGAAAACTTCATGACTTGAAGGTACACAACAACAAAAACAAACAGAAATCAGCTTCTACATGCATCCTCCTTACATTAAATCGTATTACTTCTGAATGAACAAGTTTCTTTGGAACACATACATGCTTTCCCACTCTTGTTCACTCTCAGATATAGACTTCTGACTTCATTTCTTCATTTTGAAGATGGGATCTCAGAACATTAGCTTTCTGAAACAATGTGAAATGGGTCACCCTAGTGCAGGCAGATTTTGACTGCATTTCTATATTCTAATTCTGCACTCCAGGAGTGAAAAAATGAAACTCAGATCAGTTATTCTGTTCTTCATTTATACAGATGGCTCTGCTTGGAAAATGCGTTCATGTTATTGGAACAGTCTCTCTTCAAACATCAATAAAATTAAAGTGAAGTGTTTCATAGCTTGAACAACCCAAGTGGACTCCTCTGTACTTTATAAGTTGATGTCAAATCAAAGCTCAGCTCCATAAGTGAGAGCAGGTGATGCAAGTTTTCATTACTGGAAGAAACTAAATTGGATCAAGCCAAGGCTTAAGCAGGTGCATTTATAGTTAAGGGTGATGGATGTCAATTCTCATAGAACAAAATCAATTGTTTTAGCAGAAAGTGGACATTGATTTCTCATTTCTTAGCTTTGGACAATGAACTCTTCTTCCCCATCCTCTTTATTTTTCATTGTTTTGGTACTTCATTCAAGTTTCGGGAAAGGGAGAAAATAAGTCCTTCCAATGGTTCTAATAGGTTTGATCTGGTCTTTGATGAGCCATGAGAGCAATACATTCCTTTCCCATGTTCTTCGTCACAGTAGAGCCCATTAAATCTTCATCTGTTCATTTTCTTGGTCTCCAACGAGTGAGAAAGACACCAATAATGTTATACTCCTTTACAGTGCTGGGCTTGAGTTTAAAATAATTGAGCTTGCAGCTAAATGAGCTACACTGATGGATGGGCTCTTTAGTGCACTTCATTCCTCCATTTTGTTGCTTTGGCTAGCTAGCTGGTTATGGATTAGTTGTTCATTACACCACGAAGCAGTGATTATTGATTGACAATCTTTCCCTTAGAAGATTATCAACACTTGGGCACATATACTAAGACCACCATGTACCAGTTTATACACTAATCCATAATTTTCAGGGTAAGGTTGAGTGCTTAAGACAAGTTACAATATGGATCAACTAAAATGACATCATATCAGCTATGTTCTAGCTGTTAATATTGAGTTGCCTCATTATACATATCTTTAGAGCCTAGATGTGTTACCTAATTTGTTGCAGAAATATAAATAACAAAATAGAAATTGCAACAGAATTGAAAGTTGGAAAATGTTTCAGAGTGCATTTTATTGTAGGATTCACAACACTCATCCAGCTTAGAGGATATATTTATAGTAAGTGCCATGTTCACATGGACAACAACCCTCGGGGATTATGGTTCCTGTTAAAATAGTTGCTTTGCATTGGCTGATGTTCCCTAAAATCATGCCCAACAATTCCAAGTGATTGGTGTGTTACTCTATTTTATCATTATACAACATAAAAGAAGTCGATAGCCAATTTGGGGTAATTGGAAAAAAGTTAATTTCTCTAGCCATACAGACTAAACATAGGTAATGGCAGAACACCATTAGCAGTCCACAACTCAAACACATTATTAATTAACCACAGCCAGCTCTGGAGAATAATGCTGCCCTCTCAAGAGTTCCAAATGGTAGTTTTTGCCTAATGAAAGCTCCCCAACCTTAAACAGCTGCTTACCTATTAAAAGTTGTATAAAATGGATAGAGATACAAGCATGAGAACTTACCGCAAATCAAAATGCCAGCTCTACCTACATCTACTCCGTCAGCAAGATTAAAGGATCAAATACCATAATCCACAACATGTTTTCATTTGTTTATCCCAAGTATAATATAAGGCATCCTCTGTCAACAATGCCCTTTGCACTTCACATTGGGTGAATAGAGTTATATTTACACCAAAGGATAAATACACACAAATAGAAATTACAATACCCCAGATTAGTTGCAAAACACTTCAATCTTCTTGGACAGTCTAGATATTCACACATACACCCTCCACAAAGTAGCAGTTCTTGAACAAGATTGGAAAGAGAAACTGCTGAACTAGGAAGCAAACTCTAGATCAGGGGTGCTCACACTTTTACAGCATGGGAGCTACTGATTAAAAAACCAAGTCCCAAAGATCACCTACCCAGAAATGTAAAATGTATAACTATTTGCTTATTTATTTATTTATATTTATTCATTTTTATGTACCGCTCCTTCCTGCAGGCTCGGGGCAGTTTACATAAAATTAAGTTATAAAACATCAACATTTCAATTTAATAACAACAATATAAAACAGAGCGTAAAAATACATCCAACCACCCCATTTCTCCCACACTGCCATATTACCACACATATTATCAGCCAGAAAGTAAGAAGAGAGGCTTTTGAACTGCAAGACCATTTAATACGCAGCAAGGTAAACAAAGGGGCATGCGAAAATACATCCAACCACCCCATTTCTCCCACACTGCCATATTACCACACATATTATCAGCCAGAACGTAAGAAGAGAGGCTTTTGAACTGCAAGGTCATTTAATACTCGGCAAGGTAAACAAAGGGGCATGCAAAAATACATCCAACCACCCCATTTCTCCCACACTGCCATATTACCACACATATTATCAGCCAGAAAGTAAGAAGAGGCGTTTGAACTGCAAGGCCATTTAATACTCAGCAAGGTAAACAAGGGGCATGCAAAAATACATCCAACCACCCCATTTCTCCCACATTTCCATATTCCCCGACATATATTTCTCAAGGAACAAAGCAAGCAGAGAGGCTTTGGAGCTAAAAGGCCATTTTTAAACATTAAAAATAAACAAAGAGACATGCCACAGAACAATCAAGCACCCACCCCAAAGTAAAAGGACCGACCTTTGAGATGCGATAAGGAAATAACCCCAAAGCGTCCTTCTTCTTCTCCTCCGTCATGGCTATTTCCACGCCACCAGCATGTGTGCCGCCTCCAAGAGCTCACGAGAAGTCTGAGAGGCAGAATGCGCGCTTCTGCGCATGCGCGCGGGGCCAACCATGCATCATGTCATCCAGGCCCACCCCCTTTAGTCTCCTACTAGTCTGAGTGGCTGGAGAAGGACGGAGGGAGGAGGAGGAATCCAAAAGAGGGGGCCCATTCTGCCTCTTGGACTCTGGAGCTTTTGGAGGCGGCGTGCAAGCAGGGAGCGGGGAGGAGCAATGACGGAGGACTTCTTTGCAGCGTGAAGAGGACCAACAGCAAAAAACCTGGTCAGGGGCCTGAAGATCACCAGGATGAGGCCCGAAGATCACCCTGGTGATCGCGATCACCATTCTGAGCACCCCTGCTCTAGATCTTACAAGTAAATTGAAAAGATCCAATGTAAACCATAAGATACTAGTTTTCAATACAGGTACACACATACAAATATTCCCCTTGTACCTGCTTTATTACTGGTCTTTACATACAAATTCATTAGACAAAGACTTCACTACCTGGCCACCTATTCTTGTGGATGACACATTATCTTGCTCCTACTTTTGTCTTTTCCACTACCCCAATGGAAGGAATCAATTATTCATCCCAGGGTGTCAATTAACTCCCTGCTGCCTAGAAACACCTTTGGTATGTTTTGAGCCTGTCTGCTCCTGCTGAAATTGGCAGTACCCCTTTAACAGTGCATTCCTGTTATGCACTTGGCTGAACTTGGAGATGGATTCAGTTGTGCATTCATAGTTACTCAGCAGGAGTGCAGAGTTTAGTCATTGCATAGCTTCATTTGCAAAGTTGTATACTATACAAGCCCAATAGAGGGTCTCAATCTACTAATTATTATTTCTAAGGATGTAATTCTACATTTAAGCTTTTTCTTGAAGATTACAATGAGTAATTTCAGCACTTTTTCCGCACTGTGAAAAAGTCTTCAAAACCATGTAGTCAGGGGGAGGGGTTGGAGAATTTTCTTCATATTCAGATTGGGATGAATTTAGCATGCGTGTGGGAGAAAACAAAACTGTCACATTCAGTCTAGGCCTTTGAACGTTAATTATTTTAAGGAGTTTGAAACTTCATGTTTAAAAACATGTTACTGAATTAAGATTGCTTCATTTTTTCTGACATGTACCAGTTGTTTAATTCCCATTTGACCAGATAAAGCATTGTTATTTTTTCCCACAAAGAAAATATCTCTACTATTTTTTCCAGGATTGAAAGCACTTGAAGGTTCAAGAAACCAAACATAACAGAGAAGACAGATGTTCAAGGGTACTTTACTTCATAGATCATTATCATAAGCACAAAGTACTGCAAACCAATTTCAAAATAATGTTAGGAGAAGGTGAAATATAACATAAAAACTGGATGGAAACTACACAAATCAAAATATTGAATGAAACAATGAATTCTTCATGATCACGGTGGTTATCTCATACTTTAGAAATGGCAACGTATTTTGAAAATGGAAAGGAAAGAGTTTGGCATGTAGAAGTAGAAGCTTTCAGATATTACCATTTCAAAAATGCATGGAAGGTTAATATATTTTTCTTCTAAGTTACCCTGTCAGGAAACTGATTTTGATAACTCACTTTCACTAATTTAAAATAGTCTGACAGACATTTCCTATGGAATGCCACAGGCCACCATGAGAAGTTTACAAATCTTTCAGAGAAAATGTTCACTGTCATAACCGCGGTGTAAGTCCTAGTATAACTTTGGAAAAAGCAATTACAGTTAAAGCAATACTATAAATAAGCTTAAGCATTTATATGTCATGGTCTTAAATCTATAAACTCCATGGAAGCTACTTATCTCAGTAGAATGTTGTGGTTATTTCTTTATCAATTGCTCTCAGAGTGATTTATAATTAAATAATACAGAAATGATATAAAACAACAAAGCATGAGAGACCAGCACAGCAATGTAACATGGGATGATAAGTAAACAAAGAAAATGAGACCTTTTTATTGCAATTTTTTCTTATTAAGGGGCCCCATCAAACATCCCCCCCCCCCATTTCTACACACTTTAAAAACAACTTAAAGATGGAGTCACATGGAGGCCATCATATGGCACAAACTACTTCTAACCGTTCCCCATGGGACTCCATTTTAAAAATGTGATTAAATTGTGTAGAAAGGGAGGTTTTAGGAGTCAGGTAACAATTGTCTTCAGAGCTTCAGATTCTTCTTCGAGAGCTCTGTGAATGCACACTTATGAAGTTTGCGCCAGCGCGGGCTTCCAACGGAAACTTTCCCAGTTTGAAGGTTTTGGTGGTAGCTCCGCCCAGCCGGCCCGGAGGGCATAAAAGGCGCCTCCATGCGCGCCCACCCCATTCCTTTGTTTTCCGCCACTTGGGCAACATCGGAAATACGGCTGGTTGTGTGAGCATAGTATGTCACAACCAGTTTCAAGAAGTGTTCATCCTGCGGTAGCAAGATCCCGGATTGCGACGGTCACTCGAAGTGCCTTCGGTGTCTCGGGGGAGGACACGTCGTTCCGACCTGCCGACACTGCCAGGCCTTCTCGTCGCACACCAGAAGAGCGAGAGCCCAGAGGCTTCGGGCCTACCTGACGGAGCGTGCTCTCTGCCCTCCAGAGATGGCGACGGCTGTCCCATCTACCTCCTTGGGGTCCGGGGCGGCTGCTCCAGCCCCATCCGTGTCGACCGCTCACCCGGCCGTGGAGAAGCGTCCACGGAAGGAGAAGGACACGAAGTCTGTCTCATCGAAGACTTCGGTGTCGAAGAGGCCCTGCACCGTGACCACCGAGACGGTCCAGCTGCCTCCACCTCGCCGCTCATCGACGAGCTCGATGGCGTCAGGCCTCTCCCAGAGGTCGGCCATCTCGAAGACTCCCTCCAACAGAGCTATGGAAATAGCGTTCCGGAGGTCGGCGAGGAAGCCCGTAGAGCCCAGACCAGAGGCCTGGTTCCTGTGACTCCGGGCAAGTCTCTGGAGGCCGCAGCCTCGAGACCACCGTCTCGAAGAGACGCAGGACTCTGACATCATCGTCATCGGCGACGTGTCCATCACCGCCTGCCCCGGTTCTCGCTGTGGAGACAGGGGCAGAGCACCAGACCATCTCGCCGGAGGAATCAGTCCAGACGGTCGTCCGGATTCCCCTGGCTCAGCCCTCGGTCCGACAACTCTTCGTGACGTCGCCCGAGAAGGGCAGACAGACCACGAGGCTCGCCATGGCCCCGGCGGCCCGAACGCTCCCTCCATCGACGGTGGTGACCGCGGGCCCTTCTACATCGAGGGCGCCGCCATCGTCCCAGCTTCTGGTTGAACCGGAAGTGGTTCGTCCATGGTCGGGAGATGAGGTCGAGGAAGGCGAGGTCCCTCGATCGGTGAGATCAGGGTCCATCTTGTCCCTCAACATGGACAGAACGCCTTCCCACAGAGGCTGTGAGATAGAGCCGTCTTCCTCACCGACAGACTCGGCGAAGGCTTTCGGCGAGCAGGTCGGCCGGATGGCAAGGTCTCTGGGCATGCAGCCGTATGTCCCCAGAAGGTCCAGCGCCTGCCCCTTCTTCAGCAGGGTGCAGGTCGAGGACGCGGCTCAGCCACACCTTCCCATGCTGGAACCACTGGAAGAGGTGGTGAAGGCGTCCTGGAAGACCCCGTCGACCATCCCGCCCACGTCGAGTCGGATCGGCGTGGTACAAGATTGACGAGAGGGAGAAAGAATGGCTACACGATCATCCGACACCCAACTCGATGATCGTCACCTCCTCCCAGTCATCGGGCCGAGAGTCCACGACCCCCTCTGACCAGGAAGGAAAGAGGTTCGACACGGTCGGCAGGAAGATCTACCGAGCCGGACTCTTGCTCACCAAAATGGCGAACTACGGGGCGTGCATCGGAGCGTACCACCAGATCCTGTGGGAAAGGGCTCAACCCTTTTTCCAGGATCTCTCCCAAGAACAACAAACTGCACTGGCCTCCGTCGCACAAGAGGCCCAGGCGCTGGCACACCACCAGATCCTGATGGCCCGCCATACTGGGGATACGTCGGGGAAGCTGCTGGCCCACGGTGTCGCCATCCGCAGACACGCGTGGTTGAAGTCGTCGGGGTTGTCCTCCAACTCCAAGAAAACTATCGAGGACCTGCCGTTCGATGCCCAGGGACTTTTCTTTGCGGGCACGGACGACAAATTGAAGGCCACTCACGACTTCAGAGTCCTGACGGCCAAGTTGGACCGACCACCGGCACAACCCAGGCCCAAGTACTATCAGCGGGCGAAGTTTCAGCCCAGACAGCAGTACCGCCAGTCCCCGAGACCATACTCGGCTCCACAGCAGACCCAACAGCAGCAGCCGAGGCAGCAGCAGAGGCAGCAGTCCAACCGACCTCGCCAGGGGAAATAAGTCGAGGCCACGCCAAAACAACGGCAATGGACAATCCAATCGCCGTGTTTTTGACAGGGCGATGGACGACACCGCCTCATCGCCAGGTACCGCTGCCACCACCATGCCTCCTCCCAGCCCTCGACCTCCACCAGCTCACCCGCCGTTCGGAGACCGCCTGGCTCGTTACATCACTGCCTGGCGACGCATCACCTCAGATGCATGGGTTCTCCGGATTGTCGAAGACGGCTATGCCTTGGAATTCGATGAACTCCCGCCAACGGGGTTCATCGTCGAGACGGAGCCATCTTCGGTGATTCTGGAAGAGGTCGACAGCCTGCTTCAAAGGGAGCGATTTCACGGCTCCCGCGCAGCAAGGAAAGAGGGCATTCTTCTCACGGTACTTCACCGTGCGAAGCCAGACAGTTCCCTGCGACCCATCCTGGACCTCAGAGACTTAAACGCGTACGTTTGCCGAGGAAATTCAGGATGGTGTCGGTGTCGTCCATTCTCCCGCTTCTCCGGAGAGGAGACCACTTCGCTCGATAGACCTTCGAGATGCATACTTCCACATCTCGATCAGGCCTGCCCATCGGCGCTTCCTCAGCTTCAAGGTGGCAGGAAGGGCGTACCAATTCAACGTCCTTCCCTTCGGCCTCGGGACGGCTCCCGAACATTCTCCAAGTGCATGTTGGTCGTGGCTGCGCACTTGAGAGGGAGAAAATCCGGATTTTCCCGTACCTGGACGACTGGCTGCTGGCGGCCCAGTCTCCAGACCTGCTGCACCAACAGGTCTCAACGGCACTGCAATTACTCTCGTCGTTAGGCCTACGGCTCAACGAGGAAAAATCCCAGCTCGCCCCGTCCCAATCAATAAAGTTCATCGGGACGATTTTCGACTCCGTCGATCAGCTCGCCTATCTGCCAGAGGTCAGATTCCAGGTGCTTCGACAAGAGGTGGCCACCTGCACCGGGCCTTGCATCACGGCAAAGCAGATCCAGGTCACGCTGGGCCACATGGCGTCCACGGTGGCAGTCACTCCGCTAGCAAGGCTCCGCTTCAGGCCCCTACAGCGTTGGTTTTCGACCACCGATCCGGTCAGAGAACACCACTCGAAGAGACTCTCTCTCCCGAGGGCGGTCAAGGACTCCCTTCGGTGGTGGACGTCCGAAGCCAATGTCTGCAAAGGGGTGCCTTTCCACACGTTGACCTCGACCATCACGCTGACGACCGACGCTTCGATGCTGGCCTGGGGAGGCCACATGAACAACTTGTCGATCAACGGCCAATGGTCGGCGGTGGAGAGACTCCACCACATCAACTACCTCGAGCTCCTGGCCATAGCCAAGACTCTTCGGGCCTTCGCCCTAGTCAGAGGACACGTAGTACTGGTCAGGACAGACAACATAGTGGCCATGTATTACGTCAACAAGCAGGGCGGAACAGGCTCCAGGAAGCTTCTGGCCTTGGCCCAGAGCCTTTGGGAGTGGTGTGTGCGTCACCAAGTGACCCCCAGAGCCGTCCATCTCCCGGGAGTCAAGAACCAGGAGGCGGACTCTCTCAGCAGAACTCGCTGGTCGTCCCACGAATGGATGCTGCATCCGGAAGAACTCCACCGCGTCTTCCAACGTTGGGGCTTCCCGGACGCAGATCTCTTCGCATCGCCCGGTAAACAACCAACTACCGGTTTTGGTGCCCGGCTTGCCCGGATGCTCACCGAGGGTGCCTCGGGACGCACTCCTGCTCGACTGGTCGACGGGTTTCCTCTACCTCTTCCCGCCATTCCCTTCTCCTCCGGATCGTCGAGAGGATCCAGCTATCGAGGACCGACTGCATCCTCATAGCCCCTTACTGGCGAGGCAGGTCTGGTTCCCGACCCTTCTCCACCTGGCCGACGACAACTACATGACCCTCCCTCGTCGACCGGATCTGTTGACTCGGGAGAACGGGTTGCTCCTGCACCCGGACCTGTCGCCCCTCCACTTGACTGCATGGAGGATCTTCCGACACCGGGCGTCTCACCGGCAGTAGCAGCGATCCTGGCAGCAGCCCACAAACCGGCGGCGTACTCGGCGTGCATCGCCCGATTCGCCAAATTCCAGGCTGACCGCTCCAGTGTCGTCTTCCCGCTCTCCATTCCGGCGGTCCTTGACTTGTTGGCCGGTTTGGTCGACTGAGGGCTGTCCATGTCCTCGGTGAAGACTCACCTAGCGGCCCTCACCTGGCAGAACCAGCAAAGGGGCGCTCCTTCGCTGTTCCAGCTGCCGATGGTCAAGAGGTTCCTGAGAGGGTAAACAACACACCCTTCCCCGGTGCTTCCACCGACGCCGCGCTGGAGCCTTGACCTGGTCTTGGCCTGCCTAGCGGCTCCACCGTTCGAGCCGTTGTCATCCATCGACCTCGCCTCCTTTCCTGGAAGGTGGCGTTCCTGGTCGCCATTGCCTCAGCGCGTCGACCCTCCGAGCTGGCGGCGCTCCGTGTGGGACGAGCCCTATCTGCTATTCCTGCCAGACAGGGCCATTCTACGAACGGACATCTCCTTCCTGCCTAAGGTGGTATCCCGTTCCACCTGAACACGGACATTGTTCTTCCGGACTTGACGTCCTCCAACTCAGGAGATACTGAGTCGACACTCAGAGCCCTCGGCGTCCGACGGGCCCTCTGGGTGTACAAGAACAGGTCGGCGGACTATCGTCGGTCGACCAAACTTTAAGTCTCCTACGCCACCGGCAAGCTGGGCTTGCCGGTGGCGTCCCAAAGACTCTCGAACTGGGTGGCTTCCCTGGTTGAACTGTGCTATCAGGTAGCGCATCAACCGTGCCCCCCTAAAGTCAAAGGCCGCTCCACCAGAGCTGTGGCCACATCAACTGCTTTTCTCCAAGGAGTCCCCTTGGACCAGATTTGTAGGGCGGCCATCTGGGCCAATCCCTCCACTTTCACATCCCATTACCGGGTAGACACCCTGTTTAGAAGGGAGGCAGCTTTTGGTCGAGCGGTCCTCACTCCAAAGGACCTTCAGGGCTAGAACTCCAGGGTAACCCTCTTCTCTCCTCTCCATGCGGTTCGGTCGACAGTTTAAGGTCGGCCGAACCGTGCTGCCATTGTAACCGTTTAAGTGTTCACCGTGCCCCGGCTCCCGGGGTCACAGTCTACCGGTTAAGCGTGCTTACCTAGAACCCCTAGGTTCTCTGTTGCACCTGTTGTGCACTTATACTGTGAGGCCTGCGTGCCTGACATGAATGGTGCTTGTTTGCACTAACTGCTGTGAGGCCGGTGTGCCTACCACAAACGGTGCTCGTTGCACTTACTGCTATGAGGCCTGCGTGCCTGGCATGAATGGTGCTTGTTGCACTTATACTGTGAGGCCTGTGTGCCTGGCATGAATGGTGCTTGTTGCACTATGTTTACAAGTGGGAGCATGCCTTCCACTCTTATTTATATATTGTTGAAAATGTTATTTATTCATATTGCTGGTTGCAATAAACCTGTTCATTTTTTCAAAAATTGGCTGGTTTGTTCCCACCTTCCCTTACCTTAGCTTGGTAAGTCTTCATAAGTGTGCATTCACAGAGCTCTCGAAGAAGAATGGTAGGTTACATACCTGTGACCATCTTTCTTCGAGTGAAGCTCTGTGAATCCACACGACCCGCCCGGCCGTCCCCTCTATCTCAAACCATCCCTTCCTAGTTGCATGCGTGGCGTAGGAATGGGGTGGGCGCGCATGGAGGCGCCTTTTATGCCCTCCGGGCCGGCTGGGCGGAGCTACCGCCAAAACTTTTCAAACTGGGAAAGTTTCCGTTGGAAGCCCGCGCTGGCGCGCAAACTTCATAAGTGTGGATTCACAGAGCTTCACTCGAAGAAAGATGGTCACAGGTATGTAACCTACCATTATTGCAGAAGTTGGTAAAGGTACTTATTTACAAATGGGATGGGTGCTGTCAGATTCTCCCATGTTAGATCATTTTATTGATGTTAAAGAGTGGCAAATACATTTTAATTTTTTCATTTTTTAAAAAAAAAACCCTCACATGAACAGTTAAGAGGGGGGTGAGAAACAAGAGAAGGTATAGTAAGTAAATCACAGAGTCATGTTAGTTAAATAGTTCTACACATGAGTCACTGTATCATCAAAGACATGGTGGGTACCATTATACATATTCTTTAATGTAGGAAAAAATAGTAAGGGGGGTGAATGGGGCAGTTTTGCATGAGGATGATGGAAAACACATCATATTGGATTTGATATCCCCAGCACTGGAAAGCCTTTTGGGAGAATTCATTTTGTGATAGCTGCCGCAGTAAGTCTGAGAAAGTGAGTCAGAGACTACCATACTACATTACTATCCCACTTTAAATGAGGCCCAGGACATTTTTAGCTGAAAATTTTAAAGGCTCTTCTCTAAACTGTAAATCCTAGAATTTTATAGGGGCAGCTATACAATTGAAAGTAGCATAATAACTGTTTAACATTGTAGTGTGGTAAGACACTTTGTTGAGGTGGAGCTTGTCACTAATCTCTCTCTCTCTCTATCACTGTGGGCCCTAAGCCCTTCCACACAGTCTTATATCCCAGAATATCAAGGCAGAAAATCCCACAATATCTGCTTTGAACTGGGTTATCGGAGTACACACTGGAACCAGTCTGAGGCCCAGATGGTTATTACACACATTACAGAGCTTGATGTACATTAAGAGCTTTCTTTTGCACACTTTTGTGCTAATTTCTTGTCTGGCCATTGCAGTTTGAAGCTAGCTTTGAACTGCATTAAATGATCAGTATAAATGGGAGACAATAAAATGATGGAAAATATTTTACAAATCCAGTCAGATATTCATAAAAGTTAATCAAGAGAAGCTAAAACACTAGCGAAGCGATAATCCAACACATGGGTATTGATACTTGAGAGAAATCAATAAAGCTATAAAGGAGTTTTTATGTGAAAATGAACAGAAATCTCGATACAATTTGCAACAGGACAACAAAGTGCAGACAGTGGTCAACTTTGTTTGCTGGGACTTCTATCACTGTGAAATTAATGTGTCAAACTTGTGTGACAGATTCTCTATCCTTGTTTATTTCCTCTACTCCCACTTGGAAGTTTCCATGAGAAATTCATAGATCCACATATATTTTCTAGTTCCTCTGTTTTTTGGTCGTCTCCCCCCCCCCCCATTTTAACTTTTTTGAAAAGAAATGAGGCTCTGTAAAATTTATGGCCATTAGAATTTTCCATGCAAGATTTACTGATGAATTTTCAACATTGGACCCTATGTCTGGTTGTTTGTCAAATAAGACTCTTTTTGCTTTTTATTTGTTGTTATTATTATAATATTATTATTACTATATTTATTTATACCCCATGTTATCTCTCACGAAGGAGACTCAATGCGCCTTAACATAAAAACATTAGCATACGATTTAAAATGTACAAATATGCAAACATTTAAACAGAATTAATTCTAAACAGTATTTAAACATTCTCAGTGGTGGTGGTGGTGGTGGGAGGGCAGCTGGGATATACTGTTGGAAAATATATGCTGTATTTGAATAAATATTATCCAATCCATAGTGTGGTAAAATGTATCATTCCAATGACAACATCTACAATTTCCTAGCATGGCCACTGCCCAGGCTGGATGGATTGTTCAGGCAGATATGAAATTTCTGTGGTGTTCAATGTGCATTTGCTAGAAAGACAGATGGTTTTTTCTTCTTTCTTTGATGTACTCCATTTAGGTCTTATGAGCCAAACTTGGCTAACTGTTTTTAGATAGAAAAAGGCTAGTTCATGAGGCACATATGGCCCCCAAACCTTCTTTTTTGCCCCCTACCTAAAGTTTGCCACCAGTCTCCAAAAGCCCCCTCCCATTAAAAACTATATGTGAATTTCAGACCAGTCCTGCCCTAAAAACCATGGAGAAAGATCTCCCCCAAGTGTGTGAAAATGTGTAGAAATAATCCTGCCTCATGTCCTTTCTAGTTGCCTTATTCAGAGAGATTGCAGAAGAAAGAAGGTGCATTTAGGTTTATTGTGGAGAGATGAAGTTCAGGAGAGTGGGTCTAGAGCAGGGGTGCTCAGAATGGTGATCGCGATCACCAGGGTGATCTTCAGGCCTCATCCTGGTGATCTTCAGGCCCCTGACCAGGTTTTTTGCTGTTGGTCCTCTTCACGCGCCCCTGCACGCTGCAAAGAAGTCCTCCATCATTGCTCCTCCCTGCTCCCTGCTTGCACGCCACCTCCAAAAGCTCCAGAGTCCAAGAGGCAGAATGGGGCCCCTCTTTTGGATTCCTCCTCCTCCCTCCGTCCTTCTCCAGCCACTCAGACTAGTAGGAGACTAAAGGGGGTGGGCCTGGATGACGCGATGCATGGCTGGCTCCGCGCGCATGCGCAGAAGTGCCCATTCTGCCTCTCAGACTTCTCGTGAGCTCTTGGAGGCGGCACACATGCTGGCGGCGTGGAAATAAGAGCCACGACGGAGAAGAAGAAGGACGCTTTGGGGTCATTTCCTTATCGCATCTCAAAGGTCAGTCTTTTTACTTTGGGGTGGGTGCTTGATTGTTCTGTGGCATGTCTCGTTGTTTATTTTTAATGTTTAAAATGGCCTTTTAGCTCCAAAGCCTCTCTGCTTGCTTTGTTCCTTGAGAAATATATGTTGGGGAATATGGAAATGTGGGAGAAATGGGGTGGTTGGATGTATTTTTGCAATCCCCTTTGTTTACCTTGCTGAGTATTAAATGGCCTTGCAGTTCAAAAGCCTCTCTTCTTACTTTCTGGCTGATAATATGTGTGGTAATATGGCAGTGTGGGAGAAATGGGGTGGTTGGATGTATTTTTGCATGCCCCTTTGTTTACCTTGCTGCGTATTAAATGGTCTTGCAGTTCAAGAGCCTCTCTTCTTACTTTCTGGCTGATAATATGTGTGGTAATATGGCAGTGTGGGAGAAATGGGGTGGTTGGATGTATTTTTATGCTCTGTTTTATATTGTTGTTATTAAATTGAAATGTTGATGTTTTATAACTTAATTTTATGTAAACTGCCCCGAGCCTGCAGGAAGGAGCGGTACATAAAAATGAATAATAAATATAAATAAATAAGCAAATAGTTATACGTTTTACATTTCTGGGTAGGTGATCTTTGGGACATGGTTTTTTAATCAGTAGCTCCCATGCTGAAAAAGTGTGAGCACCCCTGGTCTAGAGGGTGAAAAATGAGCTTGGCCTTCATGTCATTGCCCCCCCCCCATTTTAACCATTTTTCCAAACTGAGTGCCCAAACTTTCAGAATTGCTGAAGTTACATCCCATTAATGTGAGCAACTGTGAGGCATTGACTCCATCCCAAAAGTAGAGAAAATATATGAATAGCAGGAAACCATTATTTTTAAACGTATTTTAATAGTTAAAAAGATTTGCTTGAGCAAAACACGATCCAAGAATATATTTTTTTAAAAGGACTTGCCCAAACATATTTTCCTTAATATTCTTTTTAAAAAGAAAAATGACTTTTCTATTCCCTAAAATGGTTAGGTATAAATCTTCCCCAAGAAAGATGCAAAATCAAAACCAGAAGGGAATCTCTGGTCATTTCGATGTTGACTGCTTGATTGGTTTTTTAAACTGTCATTCTTTAAATTTTGAGGATAAGAAATCAATTCCGCCATACTCCATTTTTGCCCACCTTAACCAGTGTCTAGACTACAAATTTCATTGGAATTGACCCCTTTTCTAGAAAAAAATTGGAGTATGTAGAAGTTATAGTGCTATATTCCACCTTAAGCAACAGCCATATCTTATGGAACCCTGGGTTTTGTAGTTTGGGGAGAAACTAGAGATCTTTGGCTGCAAACATTCAATATCCTTTCTCAAACTTCAGATCCCAGGAGTTCACAGGATACCGCTATAGCAAATAAAGCAGAATCATAGCACTATAGCTATAGTGCAAAAGGACTCAGTTTAAAATGTGATAATAAAAACTAGTTCACTAGCCAGGAATCCACAGAAAGATTATTCTTAAACCAATTTAAAATTAATTCTATGCCCCAAGCTTCTATTACCATTGGTTCTAAATGAGTAATAAAAAAATCTTGCCCTACACTTCTAATGTCTTGAGGGAGGTAAGCAGCAAAACAGCATTTTCCCACAAGTTGGCTTCTCTTCTCCTTTTACTGCTGCTCTCTTGCTATAGTGCTCCATCACAGTCACTTTTCCAGCATTTACCTGCATGAGACACTGCCATTAATTCTAGCCTTGTGCTGCTGTAGAATATATTTTCATTTCTATGTAATGGAAACCGTACGCTTATTCTTTGCTGCCTCCCAAAATAACTAGATCTTCATGTTTGCTGAACAGCGGGGGCATTCGCACTAATTGCCATTGCTGTTACTGTAGTTCCTAAGCAGATTTCTTTCTATAGAGGGGAAAAAATCAATCCATATTGTACTGAAGGTAAAGCCTTTGTTGTTAGGGAAGCCAGATGTTAATTGGGCATGAAAAAAATTCCCAGCAACTTGTCTTCCTCTTGGCTGTTGCCAGACGTGATCAAGACAAGCTGGTTACATCATGCTACAGGCAATTAGAGGAAGAAGCTTTTCAACTGTTTAAGGTAGCAGGAAAACCTCAGTCCTTGTTTTACTACAGAGCATAGGGAATGGGATAATGTTGCCATCTATAAATTGTTGCATTGCAACTTCCATCAGCACTAGCCATTATAGCCAATGGTGGTAAATGCTAGGTGATGTAGTAGCACATAACTGACATTTTTACCACCCCCCCAGCAGGGCCGTAGCCAGGATTTTGATTCGGGAGGGGCTGAGTTTGATTCGAGAGGGGCTGAGTCTGAGTGAGAGAGGGTCTACCCTAGCAAACCTTTTGTATCGTTATCCCAATACCCCCATGCATATGGGAAATATGAGCATGGTGATCAGATCATGATATGAATACACATAACAGTTTAAATAATGTACCAGTAAGGCCTTCTCGCGGACCAACTTGAGAATTTGGGGGGGGCTGAAGCCCCTCAAGCCTCCCCCCCCCCCCCGGCTACATGCCTGACCCCCAGTAAAGTAACAGACTGCGTCCATGAAAGTGTGTTGCTGAGCAACCGTGGAATAACAAGACCAGACATAGCAAGTTGGATTGAATAAGGGCAACTTTATCTGACATATACCATCTTTAATTTAATGGGACCTGAAAGGAGGAAGAAAGGGGAACAACCATTCAGAGGTCCAGCTGAGGCTAAGTACCTATCCTTTGGCCCCATCTATAATGCAATTTCAAACTGCATTATATGATCAGTATAAATGGGGCCAAAGAAGATATGAATGAAGTTCAAAGCAGTTAAACTGCATGATATGGTAATCAATATAGACTCGTATAATTCAGTTTAACTGAACTGAAATGCATTATATGAGTTGACATGGACCCTTTCGTGCAGCATTTAACTCTCATCTGGCATATGTTTGGTGACAGTGTGATGAAATTGGTGGAATAGATAAATCTTTTGGTTAGAAGGATCAGATTTAAACACCAAAACCAGAAATAATTATAAGTAATGTAATATTTGTGCCAATACCTTTAAACAGTGTACAGTAGATCTTCAATAATAATTATTATTATTATTTTATTTCTTACCTGCCTTTCCTCTTGGCTTGAGCTTACGGCATAATTAAAACACATAAACATTGTAAAAAGTCTGTAAATGCACTTATTAAAATGTATTTTTATAACATTCACAATAAAATTGTATAGTTGATCTTTTGCCCTTGTGGATTTAATTTTCACAGATTTAATTATTCATCAATTGGATTAATATGTCCTCTCTTGAAATCTCTAAGTTCTCCATCATGGCTCCATCACTGACTTCCACTGGAATTCAACCATAGCATCACATCAGAGAATCTAAAGATTCCTAGAGAAAATACATCCTCTGCAGGCTTAGGGCACTTCCAGGTGGGCCAAACATGGAACCTGTCTTTCTTTTTACCTGAGGTGTCATTTAGAAAGTGAATTAATGTAGAGTAAACTGAGTTTTCACAATTTAGTTTGTATTACCGGTAATTAAACACCTGGAAAGGTAAGGTCTGGATCTTTTCTGGTGTGGGCCCTGTGGGGATTGACTCCTGGGACTGCTTTTACAGTCCCAGGGGTCAATCCCCACAGTCATCCTTATTCTTTAATTTAAATTTTCTCCACTTTTTTCAGGCTTCCTGCACCCATAACCCACACGAAAGTGGAGGGGCTGCTGTATATGCAAGAAAGGCCAAAGTTCAATTTCCAGTAGGGATGGTGAAGAAGCAATGGAATAATATGCAAACATCAAAAATTTATAGAAACAATATATTCCTTTCACATAGGTTTTATGTAGACCTGGATGGTGCCCATCACATTCTTCTATGCTAATCATGAAGAATGTCTAGCTATTGCCTTAATTTTTTTTAAAAAATCCCGTGCCACCATGAAAACCATTTTTATCTTGGTTGGCAGTCTTCTGAAAACAGCAAAGAAAAGAAGGCACAGTGAGTGACAGTTCTTTTAACAAATAGTGTACACCTTGTAGAAGGCTTGAGCATTAAAAATTAGATAGTAACATACTGGCTGCCTTGAAATGCCCCAGGGAATATGTTGGATTCCAAAAAAGTGTTCCATTTTTAATGCAAACAACCAGAGGTTCTTTAATGGTGAGGAATAGGGGTGGATTAGAGGACACAGATCAATCTTTGCCAGAAATGTTGGGAAACTGCTTTTGCTAGATTGAAAGAAAACAAGAAACAACTTTTCAAGGAGAATAAATTGATGCTGTGCTCACAGTTTCCTGTGGCTACAGAATGCAAGAGGCCAGAACAAGAATGACCCAGAAATAAGAAAAGTTTCATTTTGCTTTCACGGTGACATTTATAACATGTATAAAAATACTTTTGGATAATTTCATTTTAAAGTTATTGTTCACTCTAGAGACTGCTTCCTGGATTACTCAGCAATGGGTAGCAGGATATCATCCTTTTGTCTGCTTTACTTTAGTTCAGCAGACCAGACGATAGTTCGGATAATTTAAATGTATTGAATGGGTTACATCTCATTATTAGTACCATATACATACAATTCATATCTAGGGAAGCATTGCTTTCTAATGACTTTTGTTCAAGCTATGATATGTCATTGACAGACTAGAAAGTATATAACTATGAATAAGCATTTGGAGAAGGGGGTGACTGACACTTTTTATTTCAAAATACCACAATAAAGCTTGCTTAAGAATTATAATCCCCTTGATACCATGGGTATTTGCTGAGTTCTGGTTACACAGTACCATTTATATTTCAGAATATCAAGGCAGCAAATCCCACATTACTTGAGTGTGGACTCAGATAATCCAGTTCAAAGCAGATATTGTGAGTTTTTCTGCCTTGATATTCTGAGATATAGGGCTGTGCGGAAGGGCCCTTGATCAAAGTACAGCATCATTTGTTGAGAGGAATGACAGCCAATTCCTGAAGCCACTCTTCACATACAAAGCAACTATGGAAAGGAAAGGCATGGTTGCCGGATGAAGGAACCAGGAGTGTCGTGTGTGTTCAGGAAGGAATAGCATGAATGTGGGCCCTTCCACACAGCCCTATATCCATGCCCAGATTATGCCCTTTTGGCGCCCTAGGCCAAAGGCTTCACCCCACCCTGGCTCCGCCCCCAGCTCCGCCTCTTCCTCCTCGCTGGTGCAAGGAGGAAGGAAAGCCCCACCCCTGGAGCCAATGCCGTGCTTGCGGCCGAAATCACCCTTTTTAGGCCAGCGTGGTGGCTTTAGGAGAGAGGGAGGAGCTGCAGGGAGGCTCCCCACAGCTCCTCCCTCCCTCCTAAAGCCGCCACGCCAGCCTCAGAAGTGGCCAAAATCCCCCTTTTTAGGCCAGCGTGGTGGCTTTAGGAGAGAGGGAGGAGCCAGGCTCCCCACAGCTCCTCCCTCCCCTCCTAAAGCCACCACGCCAGCATGGTGCCAAAATCACCCTTTTTAGGCCAGCGTGGTGGCTTTAGGAGAGAGGGAGGAGCCGCGGGGAGGCTCCCCACAGCTCCTCCCTCCCTCCTAAAGCCACCACGCCAGCCTCAGAAGCGGCCGAAATCGCCCTTTTTAGGCCAGCATGGTGGCTTTAGGAGAGAGGGAGGAGCTGCAGGGAGGCTCCCCACAGCTCCTCCCTCCCTCCTAAAGCCACCACGCCAGCCGCAGACGCGGCCAAAATCGCCCTTTTTCGGCCAGCGTGGTGGCTTTCGGATAGAGGGAGGAGCCGCGGGGAGGCTCCACACGGCTCCTCCCTCTCTCCTAAAGTTACCACGCCTGCCTCAGAAGCGGCCGAAATCGCGCTTTTTTCTCAGGCCGTTGTGGTGGCTTTAGGAGGGAGGGAGGAGCTGTGGGAGGCTCCCCGTGGCTCCTCCCTCCTTCTTAAAGCCACCACACCTGAGGGAAAAAAGGCGATCTTTGGCCGCTTCTGCACCTGCGAGCGGGGTGCCACAGATTTCCAGAGGCAGCAGAACTGCCTCTGAGAGTATATGGCGCCCTGTGCGCAGGCACAGAAGCGGCCATAGATCACCCTTTTTTCCTCAGGCATGGTAGCTTTAGGGAGGAGGGAGGAGCCACAGGGAGCCTCCCCACAGCTCCTCCCTCCCTACTAAAGCCACCATGCTGGCTCGCCTGAGAAAAAAGTTCGATCTTTGGCCGCTTCTGCGCCTGCGCATAGGGCACATCTCAGAGGCAGCAGAACTGCCTCTGAGAGTTCATGGCACCCTGCGCGCAGGCGCAGAAGTGCCCAAAGATCAAACTTTAATTTTTTTTAATTTTGGGTGGTCCGGACCGTCCGCCCCCCCCCCCCCCATGGCTGCAACCCTAGGGCATGGCTTAGGGTGGCCTTATGGATAATCTGGTCATGCCTATATCCTGGAATATCAAGTCAGAAAATTCCCCCATTATCTGAGTGTGGACTCAGATAACCCAGTTCAAACCAGATTGTGGGATTTTCTGCCTTGATATTCTGGGATACAGGGCTGTGTGGAAGGGCCCTGTGATGACCAATAACAAAAAGACAAATCCTGGTATCTACAAATTGAAATGCTTTGTCACACAAGAAAATATCTCTTCGTATGTTCTTTTTTACAGCAAGAGCCTGAGATGATGCAATCCAATAGGACCCCCCCCCCTTCCAAGCTAGTGCTCTCCATGTGTTTTGAATTATTACTCCTATGGCATCTAGATTGAAACATGTTTGCAATGTTCTGGAAGGCATTAGCTTGGGAAGACTATAGAAAAGAAACGTGTTAAAATTTAACCACACCATCTAGTTACACTATACCAGTGATTCCCAAACACTAGTCATCCAGGTGTTTTGGACTTCAACTCCCAGAAGTCCCAGCTGCCTTGAACAATTATTAGGGATTCTAAGAACTAAAACTCAAAGCACCTGAACAACCTGTTTGGGAAACACTGCACTATACTGATTGCAGTGGGAAATTGTGTGGCACTGAAGCAGTTTACTTTTCATCGAATAGAAGGGCTGGCTGTATTTTAAGTAGAATGAGCCAACTATCACATATGGCAGATTCTTGAGTGGGGGCAGCAATAATGATCCTTCAGTTGATGACCTTGACAATGCCCTTCTGATACAGAACAAAACTTTATTTATCACACGACCTGTTCTATGTTACTTAAATGACCTGTTCTATGTTTCTTAAATGACCTGTTGTCTTCTGCTGTAGAGGATCGCACTATCCCATTGTAAGGATGCCATCTGTAGCTTCAGAAAGGAAAAATGTTTTGGAGTATCTCTGCAGAGTGAGTAGGTGAAAGAAAACAACCATTTGTTGACAGAAAAAGGAAATTACATACTAGATTAGGATAGAAGAAGGTTTCTAATCACAGCATGATAGAAGGTGAAGCAACGCAAAACATTATAGAGCTAGTTTAATTTCCCAGTGTTGCCTAAATTTATGGATTTATTAATTTTGTTATTTATTTATTTATTTCGGACATTTGTATCCCGTCTTATCTCGACCTCTGCAGGGGGACTCAGGGTGGCTAACAAACGGCACACCATGGTGCCCACAACCAAAAGCATAAATATACAATTTAAATAAAAACAATATAAAAAAGATTAAAAACATTCAAACGGTCAAACAGTCGCTGATTTAAGATCTGTAATGGTAAACAAATAAGGTTTTATTCCAGTGCCTGAAATTCTAAGGTTTGACATCATCTCCTACTGATGACCAGTGCCTAAAACTGGCTTTTGTAGTGACCACAGCTTGATCCACAGATTAACCTAGGAAAAAATCAGTCTAACATCAGCATTAAAGGAACAGTGCACAATGTTTTGACTCTCTTTTTCAAGGCTATATAATTGGAGCTTTCCAGATCTAGTTATGTTGGAAATATAATAAGCTCTAGCCCATCTAGCAAATTGTGAAGGGACATGGGAATTACCATTCAACAGTGTGTAGAGGTTTCCATCGCCCAATGAGTCTTCTTTTGTACCTCACCTGTCCCTGTCCAAATGTTAAACTTTTCCCTTCAAGATACATTTCAGACATCGTCAGAGGATAAGGCTATTTCACTCTATCTCCTTCCTTCAAACAACTTAAGACAACTCTTTCATTTGCTAGCAACTGCGACAAAAACATTGTGATATCTTTCCCTTCAAATGCTCTGAAGCAGAGAGAAGATATTTCCTAAGGGATGCTTTCTGGCTACCAGTATGCTCTTAACAGTGAGATGCAGACACTGTGGCTGGTTTTGAGAGATATTTTATATGGCAGGTAAATAATGAGAATGCCTTCCAAACCTTTTGTTCACAATCATGGCAACTTGAAGGCTAGAGCAGAATCTTGTTGAGAAGTTACATCAATATAACACATAGTTAGGCTGGTTATTTCACTAGTTAGACAGATGTTAACAGAAATATCTACTACTTAATATGTGTAATAATATAACATAGATATTTTTGAAAGTTATACACCCAAATTGTGTTTTGCTGTGCTTAGTGAACCAGTGTTTATCCCATTGTTTCTTTGAGATTATATAATATCTCACTAGTTAGACAGATGTTAACAGAATACACTTCACCCTCCAACATGTTGGGGGTGGAGCAATTTTATCTCCTCCCCTCGGAGAAGAGATTGGTTAAGTTCGCAGAACTTTCTTGAAGGGAGGAGGGGCTGGAATAGTGTGATGCCAGCCCCTTCTCCCTCATTCTGCGAAGGAACATCGCCCACCACTCCCGCCCATGGATAGTATAATAATGATCGTCAAATGGTTTAACATTTGGGGTCGGATAGGAATTTGCCCACAAGGGTTTTGCCTATCCTATACTGTCGTCTTAGGGGCTAGATGGAATGGTCGGCTTGTAAACTAGCCAAGCATAAATAGATTAGTTACTCAAAGGTTTGTATACACTTAAGGCACCCCTTAAGGTTGTGAGGCATCTGCAAACACTCACCTAGAGGTTAATTTTAGGGGTGAGGTGAAGGTGAATGCCCCAGGAGCGGGGAGAGTCTAGTCTCAAAAGTTGAGAGGGATTTCTCCTGATGTTTCCCTTACAGGTTGCCCGGGTTTGAATCTACAGGGGACCCAGGTAGTACGCCTGAAGAGCTGAGGGGTAGACTTTAGAAGACGTTACCTCTGCTTAGACACACCAAGTTGAACTGACACCAAAAAGTTAGTTGAGTTATGAGTTAAATAGGTAACTATTAATAAAAGTTGCCCAAATTTTAATACATATATTTTGTGTCTGTCTCTTTATTTGGGGGGGGGGGGGGTTTGAAGACAAATATCTAATACCCTCTTAAATGGCTCCCCATTGATCTACAACACAATAAAAATGGGCACATGTCTACCATCCCACAACAAATGGAATCATCAGTAAAAAAATTCCTAGATAGAAAGGCTGGGGCGCTAATAGCAAGCTTGTGACCACATCACCATTGCCTGTATACATGCAAGAATGCTAGCAGAGCTTTATACTCTGCCACATTTTTTTAATGGAAGTGCATTCAAATTTATCAGATTTGTACAAAGTGCAACACAAAAACATCTTTTCAGCCTAAAATTTGATCATAACAGGATTTACTAACAGAGAGAGCACCAAAATAAAGAAGTACACTTCATATAACTGACAAACTTTATCTTGATTTTTGAACAAAAACAAACTCAGATCCTCTTCTAGGATAATGAAATCGCTTGTTTCCTAATTGTGTCCAAAGTTAGATGGAGTGATGAAGCTGAAGGTCTTATCAGTAAAGGTAAAGGTTTTCCCCTGACATTGAGTCCAGCTGTGTCCGACTCTGGGGGTTGGTGCTCATCTCCATTTCTAAGCCAAAGACCAGGCATTGTCCCTCCAAGGTCATGTAGCTGGCATGACTGCATAGAGCACCTTATAGTAACTGCATGAAGACCTTATAGTAACCTTTTTATTCAGGCAGGCTTTTAAAGAAAAAGGCTTTTAAGATCAACAGGGGGTGCTGTGGTTTTTAGCTTTGAATAGGTTTTATGAATTTTAACTGTGATTTTAAAATATCATTGATATTTAATTCTGTTTTAATGTTTGTATATTTGTATATTTTAAATTGTATTAAAATATATTTGTGGGGAGAAAAAGTGGGGCATAAATAAATACCACCATCATCTTAACATGGTATTCTATTAAATGCCAAGTTTTAAAACTTTGCGTTTTCTCAAATACATTGGTTCGCTCCTGATAAATAAATAAATAAATAAATAAATAAATCATAACATGGCATTTGCATGGAACAGATTGTATGTGTACAGGAACTAAAACCCTTCCAAATTTGATCAGACTTCTGATCAGGTTGAAAACTGAAATTAGTTGTAATGCTTATCTAAATCCATTCTCTCTCATTGCTTGTAATGGGAAGGAAATAATTTTATTTTTTTAAAAGCTGGAAGGGGGACCTTTCTTCATTCTGCTTTCCCAAATAACCTATTTTGACAGCATTTGGAGACTAACCAGGGATTGTCCTATCCTATAGGGCTACTAGAGTAAAAAAATGAAGGTGACACTTGTACCTTTAATGTTTGTACAAAAGAGGAAATTTCAGCAGGAGTTGATCACCACATAATCACGTAATAAGAAACGCCTTTTAAAATTCCCTCTTGTTCTGGGACCTGCTCTGATTTTCACTTTGGCCAACCTGCTTTCTTAGAATGTTCAACTCAGTGCTTCGGGCATCATGAATTTAGTTGTAGTAGTTAGGCTAGAAACCTATAAAGATAATGTTAGAATGGCACCTCTGCTCTCAAAATGTCTTCTGAAGACCTCTTCATTTTCCTACTTTTATCATTTTGGTTTATAATATTGTTCTGCAAATAATTCATTCTAAATCTGGACCCCCCCCCTCTCTCTCCCTCTCTCTCTCTCTCTCTCTCTCACACACAGAGTACCAGAATAAAATTTTGGTTGGAAAAAATACCTTTTGATCATACATGGTCAAGCTCTTTGAAGATAATAACATAGCTTCTCTCTCTCTCTCTCTCTCTCTCTCTCTCACACACACACACACAGAGAGAGAGAGAGAGAGAGAGAGAGAGAGAGAGAAGCTATGTTATTATCTTCAAAGAGCTTGACCATGTATGATCAAAAGGTATTTTTTTCCAACCAAAATTTTATTCTGGTACTGTTAACCAGTAGGTGCCAGTCTTACTCCATAAATCTGTAATAACACTTTAGGCAAATCCTATATGGAGAATTTCAGTTGGAAACTAAAAGCCCAGAGTACCAGTGTCAAGGTAAAGAAAAGAAAAATAAGAATCATTGAATGATCTCTGAAGGCACACACACACACACACAATCTGGAACAATCATATGATCAGAGTAAAATGGCATATAACATTAATTAAATCTTGTTGATTTTGTTTCTATTGATGCTATAGATACAAAATATCCCCATATTTCATATTTAGGGGGAAATGTGTTCATGCAAGAGAAAGGAACTGATAATATAGGTAGCACTTACTGGCATTATATCAATCGGTCCTATTCTTATCTTCACAGCTGCCGTGCTCCTTTATGGATATGGAAGAAAAATATATGGCATACTATAACCTTGGAGACATAGTTTGATATTCACTGTGTTGCAATATTTCAAGATACCATTCAGTTCTTGAACCACATACAGGTTGAATATCCATTATTAGAACTGCTTGAAGTAAGAAGTGTTTTGGATTTCAGATTTTAATTTATTTTGAAATACCTGTATTTTCATAACAGTGCATAATGAGGTATCTTGTTGATAGGATCTAAGTCAAACATGAAATTTATATATGTTTCAAATATATCTTATGCACAGAGCCTGAAAGTATTTTTGATTGAAACAAAGTTTGTGTACACTGAATCACCAGAAAGCAATGGTGTCACTATCTCATCCTCCATGGGGACAATTTTGAATGATTTCAGATTTTGAAATTCCAGATAAAGGATGCCACACCTGTTTTGAATAGTAAGGGATGCCACTATCATTGAGTAGAAGGAGATGGTTGCCTTAGGCTAGCTGAAAGAAAGCAACACCAATCTCTTGCTGTTCCCTTTCATTCAAGGCCTATGTTATAGCCTGTCTATCATGCATAAAGATGGAAATAATGTTTGAAATTATTCAGGAAATGGTTGAAACACACTTTTGAAGCAGCGATAAACCTTGGTTAGAAGGATCTTGGACTTATTTCTGGTTTTGGACTTATTCTGTAGCAGAAATCACACATGAGTTGAACAGAAAACAACCTTTTCTTTGTAGTAAATAATATTTATGTGCAAACATTATTTTCTGCACATAATTATCAATTTTTTGTACAGAAAATGCTATATCTAGAAATTTGTTCTGCACAAAATATGCATGAAGTTGATTTGCATGGAAATGTTATGCACAGGAAACAATATTTTCTTAGCAAGAAAAACATTTATTTATTATTTAAACTTCTATACCGAAGCTCGGAGCGGTTTACAAGTGTAACATATAAAAACAGAGAACATACAGTACTAATGCAGGAGACAAATTAAACAATTTAAACAATTAAACAATTTGAGAACTTAATCCACCACATAGAGATCTACTGGGAGAGATCTGATGGCCTATAGTTCTCAGAAAGGCCGCTTACACTCCAGCCGTGGGGCCGGAGTGTAACTTAAGTCCCTTGCTGGTATCCGTATACTACCCTTAGGGAGAGAGAACCTGCTCCGCCCTGCTGGTTTTAAGGGCTAAAAGGCACATCTTGTTTCTATCCTGGATAACATGCTCTATGAAGAACATTGTTGTGAAGAAATTTTAAAAATATCATTTCCTGCACATAATTTTTTTCCCTGTGCACTCTGACCTCCACAGATTTGAATTATGGGCAGAATAAATCCTGGATTGCAAAATTGTTTTTAAGACTGCACAGTTTACAAATACTTTCTCAACAGTGAAGAAAATTGCAAAAAGTATGGATTTTGAGAAGAAATTTTGTGAAGATTTGGATCTCTGTGTGTCAAGAAACCAACCCAACAACTCTGGTCAATAAGACTACTGTACTTTAACCATCCCCCTTCTCTACGTGGGGAAAGGCAAGACCTTAAAGCATCCAGTGAGAACCTAAAAGAAGCATTCACCCTCTCCAATCCCTCTGTCCTGGTTCCATACAAGATTTATTACGGTCAATGACGAGCATAGAAAATGTACAAACATCAGGATGTACAAACATCAGGGTACACACACATGTACAAACACATGTACACAAATGTACAAACATCAGGGTACACAAAGGCAAAACTTAGAACCCAATATTGAATAAGATAGTTAAAATGGTATTAAACATTTAAATGCTAAAATGACAATGGTAAAACCAAATTAAATATTAAAACTTTCTAAGACTGTGACAGCATCTTGCGCCAACAAGCTATTGCTGCTGCACAGAAGCTGGTGACCCTAACAGTGACCTTGGGATGTTGGTCAGACAAGAGATAATCTATATAAAACCTTACAGATCTCCCTGATAGACTTTCTAAAATTGGATTTATAAAATGTTTACGAAGGTCACGGCAAAAAGAGCAATACAACAAAACGTGCTCCACAGTTTCCACAGCCTCCGCCTCACAGGGACATAGGTGTTTATTGTATGGTACTTCCCTCCAATACAGCAGAATAGAGTATGTTGAATTTAGTCAAAGAGAACACCTTCCTATGTTTAGGGATGGTTAGGTTGCCTAAGTACTCTGCAGGAAGCAGCGCCCTTCCGTTATCTTTGAAGATTGGAAGTGTAGAGGCTGCGTTTAGGTAGTTTTGCAGCTCTGTGTCCCAGATACACTGTCGTATGTTTTCTTTGGTTTTTGTATAGCCCATGGTCAGAATGGTATTAACTGAAAATCCAAGGTTTAGGATTTTCTCATGAACTATCTTTTTCCACCTTAATTGGAATGGATCACCGAGGATCAATGGGGCCAAACCTTTAGGCAAAAACATTACTTTTAACCAAAGATTTAGTTTATAGATCCAGATCCGAGACTCAACAGAGATCTGACCTGTCTCTAGAAGTAAAATTACATTAGGCACACAGCTTGAGAGGCTAAGGATGCTTCTTAGGAATTTTGTCTGGATGGTTTCTAAAGCATTGACACTTTTAAATGCACACAGTTGTGCTCCATATAACATTTGAGGCAAAATCTTAGCATTAAAAACTTGAATTGCTGAAGGTACATGCTGACCACCTTTACCATAAAAAAATGAAATAAGTGAGTTGTAACTCCACTGTGCATTTGCTGTAGAATGGAACACTTGAGCATTCCAGGAACCAGTGGACTGGAAAATGACTCCTAGATATTTAAAGAGTTTAACTTGTTCTATTGGGTGCCCATTGATTTGCCAGAAGTGTATGCATCTTTTCAGAGTAAAAACTAGCACTTTTGATTTGTCATAATTAATTGCTAGCTGTTCAGTATTACAGTACACATCTAACCTTTTTAGGAGCCGTCTCAGCCCAACACATGTTAATGATAAAAGTATGGCATCATCTGGGTAAAGAAAGACCGATATTGCTCTCCCAGCCAATTTAGGGGAGTGATGGTTTATTTCTGAAAGTGAGTTTACCAGGGAGTTAATATAAATATTAAACAACATGGGAGCAAGAACACAACCTTGCTTTACTCCTGTAAATGAGGGTATTGGTCTCGTCAGATGGCCTTCTTGGTTACATCTCACTCGCAGATGTGTTTTTTCATAAAGGCTGCAAATGAGAACCAGCAGGCACCTGTCTATATTGGTAGCCTCAAGTTTGCTCCAAAGTCTGTTTCTTGAGATTGAGTCAAATGCAGACTTAAAATCTATAAAGGCTGCATAAAGTGCTCCCCGGGAGGGAGAAGAATATTTTTCTACTAAATGTTGCCATATTAAGCCCTGATCAACAGTTGAACGTCCGATTCTGAAACCTGCTTGTTCCTCTTCTAAGAAGTTGTCTTCCTCCAACCAACTTAATAGTTTGTCTAGGAGATGACTAGCATACAATTTGCTGATGATGCTTAGAAGACTAATTGGTCTGTAGTTGGCAGGATCTGATCTGTTGCCTTTTTTGTAAATGGGAACAATTATTCCAAGCCCCCAGTCAGATGGTATGCAGGCAGATCGATCACCAGCCGCACAGCCTATAGACGCTTTAGGATTGTGTCACCATATCGATAACAGCTAGTATCAACTGATCCAGCCTGCGGCGCTATTGGCCCCGACCTGAGGATTACATTACTACATTGATACCAGCAAGTATCGACTACTCTGGCCTGCAGCCTAATTGGCCCCGGTTTGTGGTGAGCTTCAAAGAAAGATATTGTTTGCATTACTTTGGACTCTTTATGTATAATTTGACACCCATTTGAATGTTGGGGGAGATGTTCTGTTTCAATACTCTGTTTATATTCTGAAAGCTGTTCCTATATATATTCACTATATGTGCTTTAGTTATATTATGTCCCTAGTACTCAAGCATAGCATAGCTAGTTGGATATTATTTTCCCACTGGAACTACCTTTAGCATCCTTACTCTTCAGTAAGTTTATAGGTGTCCTGTGTTGTCATTGGAATTCATGGGGGGAAACTGCATGCTCGATTTGAGCTCCATGCTTCCCCTGTGTGATCTCCCTCAGGTGGAGCCAGGTAATGTGGGTCCTGGGGTGCCAGGTTCCCCACATCCCTGACTAAGTGGCCATGTGACAACATTGCAAGGAGACTCAGAGTGGCTTACAGAACACACATTCAGCAAACATTCAATGCCCGTTATCCAATTAACAAGGACAGGTGACATAAACAGAGGTAAAGGTCGTTTTTTCCCATCTTATTTCAGGCATCTTGGAGGCTGTGTTTGACCCTGGCCACAGGGGTGTGTGTGTGCTGTTGCTCCATCTTCCATGCTGAGGAGCTTTCCTCTGATCTATTTTCTTAATGGCGCCTTTATTACCTCCCCATGAAAAGCAGTACCTGTTGTATGTCAGCCTGTTCAGCCTGTGATCGTGTCTGATGACCAGGTTGCTTTGGATGATGGGAATAACAATGATGTTCATGTTCAAGTGGATTCCCCTGATGGAAATGGGGATGTTGTCCATGAATATGTTCCTGAAAGAAATGGAAATAATGGTCTGTTTCCTGGGCCTGGTTTTGGAGGTGTGGTTTTGAATGCAGTTTAGGTAAGTCACAGAGGCCTGTATTGCTGCAAGAGGACTCTCAAGGTCTTGAGCTTGGGAAAGGATCTGTGCTGCAGTTCCCCAGTCAGTTATCTCCAGGTGGAGATTTTAATGACGGGAGTAGCTCTGAAGCCTTGAACAGAAGTTTTTTTAGTTAGCAAAGACAAACAGGTTAGCAATTATGGCGCTCAGCCAGATTACAGCAGAAGTTAGAAGTTAAAACTAAAAAAAATCCTTTCCTAGCTGTTTGGGAAATAGGGAATTCAAAGCTTAGTTTTATAATTGTGATTCAGTGCAAGATTCTGTTAGTGGACTACACAAGTGCAAATCCATCTGTGCTTGTCTGTGTCTTTTTTCATTATAGAAGTGGTTTCATCTGTTCCACAATTATGTACAATGTATCCATGTCATGGTAAAATTGCCATTTGATACCATTTTAACTACCATGACTTCATCAAAAACTACTAATCCTGCAATTCAATGCTTTGGAACAACAGCACTTAGAATGGGGTCAAACTGCTATAACACTGCAATGTGACTGCACCTCCATACCCTTAGAGAAGTGGTTCTCAACCTGTGGGTCCCCAGGTATTTTGGCCCACAACTCCCAGAAATCCCTGCTAGTATACCAGCTGTTAGGTATGTTTCTGCTATACTTGATCTGTATCTCACTGTGAACATTCCTTTAAGCCTTTACACTCTTTATCAGTCATGGAGTGGCCATTACAGTTGGCTACTGGAGAAAAAACGTGATTTTCTAAAATCATGTTTTTTCTCCAGTAGCCAACCATAATGGCCACTGCATGACTGATAATGAGTGTGAAGGTTTAAAGGAATGAATTGCTATAGCTCACAGTGAGATACAGATCAAATATAGCAGAAATTGAGAACTTAACAGAAATCAGGTGAAGATATAATCAAACTTCCACCTGAAGAAATCTTATATTATTCCAGGCAATGTAGAATCTTGGTCAAAAAGTTTATAGGATCATGGATTAAATAAATTAAATAAGCCTATATTTTCATTGTTGAGGAGGAGTTCAAAGCCTTATCATAATGTATGTCCCTGGTGGAAAATATTTCCTACCAACTAAAACATAAAAGAAAGTCTACTTCTTTGACATTCTTGTTCTGAGACTGTGTCATATGGGAATGCAACAAGTTTCAATTGTGGGTAAGCATACACATGCTGGTTCTGTCACCTTTGTGGAAGATGATTGACAGCACTGATCTGACTAAGTCCTTGATCATAAGCTTATTTGCATTAGAAGAGACCTGAGGATATGAAGAAAGGACCATAGCCTAAAGATAAGCATTTTTTTCTTCTAGTACATTCTCTCAGATTCTTAGAGTGGTAGGTTGTGGTGGAAGTGAGTCAATTTGATATCAGTACGATATCATACTTCAAATGAGCTGTCCACAATGTTCAAAAGCTTCTAGGATAGTCCTTCTAATGTTTAGTTTCAAACCCAAAGTGGATGTATTTTCCTCACAGGGTTACCAACTTTCCCTGATGAGTTGACTCCTGTCCTGCTGTCTTCCTGCCAGCAGGCAAATCCTACTTTATATAGTCAGGCTGTTAGAAATTGGTCTTGAGATAGAAGCTTTAAGAGGCAGGGGGTGGTTTGTTGGTTGAGATGTTCTTGTACTTGTGTTATGATTCAAATTAAGGCTGTTAAACTGATTCAGCTTTAACCAAATATAGAAGGGAATTAAAGTGATTTGGACCAGTTCCAGTAGGATAGTTCAGTTTTGGAATGGAACAACACAGTTCAAGCTTCTTGAGAATTAATCCAGACATTAAAAATAAATGTTAGAAACACAGGCACCATGGCTTTACATCAGAGCCAAAAGCTGCATCAAATAACTGAAAGGTACATGTTGGGATAATTTACATGCTTTCCTGCCTTTCATATTTTAGCCTAGAAGTTCTACTTTAGCATATGGTGGTGGAAATGGAGTATCAGAATAGAGAAGAACATGCTTTTTTGATCTTCCTCTTCTTCTATGTAACACAGAGTCCAGCTCTGAGAGGTCTATGTGAGGGCATTGAGAAGATAGTGAGTTATCAAGCACAAAGGTTGTGTAAGGATAGACTAAGACTTTGATAGGAAAAATTTAAAAGCAAGCAATTGAATTTTCCTCTCTGAAGCAGTCTTGAACTGATGACCTCAGCAAGTCTCAGTGAACTGCTGGAATTCTGACTTCCAAATGAGATGTAAAGCTAAGCTCTTTAATATTCAGTTATGTAATGCAGTTCATTTTAAGGCCCCAGCCCAAATTCAACTTGTATTTTTGGCCAACAGTTTTCCCCAATGAAAGACGGGAAGAAATCAACATATTATCATGTTATTTCATAATCTTTGAGCAAAGTTTTAATCAAAGGTTTAGATTTCTCCTCCTCCCATGCTCAAATCCACTGTTCATGGATTAAAAGTTACTTGGGTTACTTTTAGCCATTTATTATAGTGTCACTTCAGGGAATAGGATGCTATCCATGACTGGGTGGAAAAATTAACTGTGACAGTATTACATTTGGGCACATAGCTTTAACTTTTCATTAATAGTCATGCAGCGAAAACTGTGCCCACGTTTCCCATGTGATCAATTTGTAAGACAGAACACATTTTGATGTACATTGGAGGAAAGATGGTAGACTCTTTTTGGCTATGTGATTAGTTAAGATTAAGTTTGCATATTGGGGGGGGGGTTGGCGGTCCGCCTGGGCTTAGATGGAGTGACCACGTAAATTGCTATAAAAATCCTATGCCCAGGGGATGCGGATTGCTTTTCTCTGAGGGAGAGGGCCCCAAAGATTTCACAGAACCAAGCTTCGTGAAAAAAGTAACTGGGTTTATTTAACAAGACACAAAGCTGTAAGTGTCTGGCTCCAAATCTTTTACAAAGTTCATGAGCTTGAAGAATCCAAAGCAGTCTTACTTAATCCTCTTCTCCAGTCTGTGAAGGGTGGATGGTCAACGCCTCTCCTTCTCTCTCTCTCTCTGGTCAGCCACCATGGATGGTGGACAGACCCCAGTCGCTGAACTCCTATGAGATGAAGGGCGAATCCTTCCTATGCTGAGTCCAGGGCTGGTTGAAAGCAGTATTTTTTCATTAAAAGAAGGTGACAGGCCGGAGCTGGCAGCCCCGTGGCTCAGTCACACGTCCCTGGTAGTCACTGAGGTAAAATCAGAGAGGTTTCCCCCTTTTATAATTTTTTAAATGGGGGGAAATCCAAGCAGACACTGATTGGATGGCCTATGGGGTGACTTTTGGAGGGAAAATACTAAGTGGTGATTGGGGAAGGCTATGAGGTGACTTCTGGAAAGGAAACAGAGGGGATGAGCCCCTCCCAGCCAGGGAAAAACATCAACTCAGCTCCAAACTGTAAAAAGGCCTTTAACAGTGACAAGGCCTAGCAAATATACACAGGATGTAATTCCTACACCTTTTAAAATAAACAGGCCAAGCTTAGCGCAGGCTGCAACATGGGGTATGCGTGAAGCCAATATTTTGTTGCATGTTGGCCATTTCAGAATGGTTAAATTATTGAGACAATGCTACCTGGGTTTTCTTTCCTTCGTGTAAGATCACATCAAACCTTTATAAACTTTATAAACTTTAAAATAAAATGTGCCATATTTACTATGGAATAATTGTATAACATAGAGTTGCATCTTTGAGAGAAAATTCCTGTTTGTTGGTCCTGTGTAATGTGAACTATCTTTGAAAATAACACAAGCTATGTGTTTGTGGATGCTGGTTGTCCATTATTTATAGCTATCTTTATTGCCTTGCTTCTGTTGAGGACTTTGATATGATATTTATACTAGCTTAGGTATTTGGCGATGCCCTGGTTAGGAAAACTGTAATGCTATTTATTAGAAAATGCCATTGTTTGTTTTTGGATTTTATGAGTGGTCTCCCATTAAAAATGCCTTAAGAATGTGGGCAAACTGCAACTGTCATTGCCCCCAAACCTATCCAGTACTTAAAGATGGTCATAGTGGGTACTAGGGCTGTGCAACAATCTATTTTTAAAAACAGGCTCTGGCTTGTTCGTCATTTTTATGTGCAGTTGCAGACATAATGGCACAGGCACCATGACCCTTTCCCCATCAGTAATAAATCACCCGGGTGCCAAAACCAGCTGGTTTTACTTTCATTTGGCAACTGTATGGTACTCAGAGGAGCCCTGCTATCTGAGCCAATCACAATTTTCCAATGGTGTCCTGCCTGAGAGAGAGGTTGCTTGCTTCAGTGCTCTGCTTTGCTGCCGCCTAGTTGTTCACTAGTTGTATCTCTCTCATTTGGATTGCTTTCTGCCTTGATTTTTGCTCCAATACTTTTCCTTAATATCAATCTTTTTTTCCTTATTTCGCTAGGGAGTTGAGGAGGAAGGGTGTGCATTGGGTAGGGGGCTTTTTAAAAAGGGCTTTTTTTGCAGAGTTTCTTTAAGTCTAAACTTTGTGGTAGGATGGTGAAGGAAAGGGAGAGATCAGGGGATAGCCTGACTCCCTTGAGTCAATCTCTTTTCCATCCCTCCCCAGCCCTATCATGCTGCTTGTACTTGGCCCTGCACCTTCCTTCTATCACCCCCACATATATTAAAAGGGCTGTCTCCTTCACTTTTTTGACTCTCTCATTTCTTTCACTCCCCTACCCTACCTGTTTTGGCTTGTGTACCCTTGCTGCCTCAGTTCACCTGGATTGTGTGTGTGCACATGCACAAGTGAACCCTCAGGTGGTTTCTACCTTCCCCACTGCACCATTCTAGCAGTAGCAGCCTTCCACAGCACAAACACTTATTTTAAAAAATAAGCAAAAATAAATAAATAAACAAAGCCCTTGGAAGTTGTTTATCATGTCTTTGTGCCACTCACACTCTCTCCTTGTGCCCTGCTGCTGCTGCTCCTCCCTGTGGAGACATTCCAGGGGATAGGAGGAAGAATTTTGGATGTTTTTAAAAAGACATTTTATTTCATGAAACTTTTAAAAAATCACTAAAAATGGTGGAATGACATAAATGTTTGAAACTTGGGGCGGGGGGGGGGTAGGAGTGTGTCCTCCCAGTATGGCCACTTTTGTCCCAATAGCCTTAACATGACAGAAAGGGAGCCCGTGAAGCCTCCCCATTGCTGCCTATGGCTGGATTGCTCCTGAATATCCAGTTGTCCTGAAAAATGGCATATTGCCCATTTCGAAAAACAAAAGTTCCCAGAAAACAAGGGGTGTTAGAAAATAGCATGAAATTCAGGAAGGATCTTCCCTAAAATGCACAGCCCTAGTGGATATGTGTTTTGTATTTTATTTTACTGTATTGTATTTTCGGGCTTGGCCTCATGTTAGCTGCCCCGAGTCTCCTTTGGGGAGATGGTAGTGGGGTATAAATAAAGTTGTTTATTATTTTTTTTACTGACACAAAAGCACAGTATGTCACAGCAAACAAGATCTATATGCTGGATTTCGTATCATAAAAGTCAAACACTTCCCAAGCGCCATCTAGGACTGTGTGATGTATTTTTGAATGATGCGCGCAGATCCAAGTAAGGTGGCATTTTGCAGTTGACAGATCAAAGTTTATTGTTTCCAAATGCTGGCCGAGATCTTTTGGCACGGCACCAATGACCACTAGGTCCACCTGTACTGGTTTATGCCAGAGCCTTTGCAGTTCAATTTTGAGGTCCTGATAGCAGCTGAGTTTTTCCTGTTGTTTTTCCTCAATGCCACTTTCACCTAGTATGGCGGCATCAATAATCCTGACTTTTCTTTTCCACAATTGTGATGTCTAGTGTATTGTGTTCCAAAACTTTGTCAGTCTGGATTCGAAAGTCCCAAAGTATTTTTGCATGTTCATTTTCCATGACCTTTGCGAGTTTATGATCCCACCAATTTATTTTACTGCTGGCAGGTGGTACTTGTGACATAAGTTCCAGTGAATCTTATGGGCCACAGAGTTGTGCCTTTGTTTGTCTCCTGTGGCATCAGAACCCTTCCTCCACCACCAACGGCCACTCTGGGGCCACAGTGAAGAAGGGAGCAGAGAAGACCGTCTCCTGCAACATCAAAGCTCCTCCCCCAGCAACAATATAATATTATATAATACTAATATTATTAATGATGTATTAGTATTATGCTAGTAATATAGTATGTTTTTATGTAGATATGACTTGTAAGCTGCTCTGAGTCCCCTTTGGAGTGAGAAGGGCAGCATATAAATGTCATAAATAAATAAATAAATACTTTGTAGTCTGTCTGTGCAATTTTCTTGCAGCAACTGAGAATATGGTCCATGGTTTCATCAGCTTCCTTGCACAATCTGCATTTTGGGTCATCAGCTGATTTTCAATCCTGGCCTTAATGGCATTGTTTCTGATGGCTTGCTCCTGGGCTGCAAGAATCAGGCCTTCTGTCTCCTTCTTGAGTGTTTCATTCATGAGCCATAACCAGGTCTTCTCCTTATCAACTTTTTCTTCAATTTTGTCAAGGAACTGCCCATGCAATGCTTTGTTGTGCCAGCTGTCAGCTCTGGTTTGGTGTGCTGTTTTCTTGTACTGACTCTTTGTCTGCTGTGCTTTGAAAAGTTTCTAATTATCGAATTCAATTAAAGTACGTTCTTGGCATTCCTTTACATATTCTGCCAGGGTGTGCTTTTCTTCTTTGACTGCTTGTTTTACTTGTAAAAGTCCTCTGCCACCAGACTTTCTAGGCAGATAGAGCTGGTCAACATCACTGCGAGGATGTAATGAATTATGAATGGTCATGAGTTTTCTCGTTTTTCTGTCCAAATTGTCCAGTGCTGCCTGCGTCCAGTTTATGATGCCAGCAGTATATCTTATGTCAGGTATGGCCCAGGTGTTTATGGCCTTGATGGTGTTGCCTCCATTGAGCTTGCTTTTGAGAATTTTTCTGACCCTTTGAATGTATTATTTGCTGACCACAGTTTTCACACGTTCATGCTTGATGTTGTTCAGCTGTAGTATGTCCAGATATTTATAGGCCTCTGGCTGGTGAGACTTTATTGCTTGGCCATTGGGCATATTTATGCCCTCACTTTCAATGATTTTTCCCTTCTTCAGTGCCACTGTCTAACATTTGTCCAAACCAAACTCCATGTTGATATCTGTGCTGAAGATTTGGACAGTGTTAGTCAGAGACTGGATTTCAGTTTGTTTTCCTCTACTGCTTCAGGCCACCCATGTACAGCAGATGTGAAATTTTGTGAGATCTCTGAGACGTTTGATAGCCAAGGTTTGGTTTTTTTGTAAGAGTGTTGACAGAGGGATCATGGCAATTATGAAAACCAGTGGGGACAATAAGTCTCCCTGGAAAATTCCTCTTCTGATGTTGACAAGTCATTTCCAACAAACCTTTCAGTTTTCCAGTGCTTCATCATATTTTCAAGTGCCAACATTTTTACAAATCCCGATGGTGTCTAGGCACTTGATGATCCAACTGTGTGGGAGTGAGTCAAATGCTTTTTTGTAGTCAATCCACATAATGTGAAGATTGGTTTTTTGGCTTTTGCAGTTCTCCAGAATCATTTTGTCAATTAATAACTGGTCTTTTGTGTCCCTGCTTTTCCATTTGTTGCCTTTTTGTTCATCTGGCAAGATGCTATTTTCTTCAAGATAATCTTGAATTCTGTCAGTTATGGTGTCGGTCAATAGTTTAAACATAGTGGGCAGACATGTTATCAGCCTGTAGTTTCCTGCTGCTGCTCCTTTTGCTGGATCCTTTTGTATCAGATATGTTCTCCCAGTTGTTAACCATTCACTGATACTTCCTTTTTGCAGCATCTCATTGATTTGTTGGGCTATTTTTCCATGTAGGTTAGTCAGATATTTTAGCCAAAATCCATGCAGTTGATCACTACCAGGCGATATCCAGTTCTTGACTTTTTGCACTCGTTTGCTGATCATTTCAGTTGTTATTTCCATCTGTTCCATTTTGTTCTATGATAATTTTTCTTCAAACTCGTTTATCCACCCAGCATTTTTGTTGTATTTATTATATTTATTTCAATCATTTGTAACCCGCTCTTCTCAGAAGGGGGACTCAGGGTGGCTAACAACATTTCATAACAATAAACAACAAATACATTGTAAAATACATTTCCTTCTATGTACAGCGGCTAGAATATGTTATGCCAGAGGCTGGAAAGATAAAGAAATCCCTGAAGAAGAGAAACTGTTGGTGAAAATTATGGACATTAGAAACATGGACCGATTGACATTCCTGATGGCGAAAAATAAGGGAACCCCGACAAGAGAAACGGACTGGACTTTAGTGACGGAATATCTGAAAAATATGAATCTAATCATAGAAATACATTAAGAGGAACAATCAAGAGGAGAAGAAACAAAAGAAGAACTAGGATAAAGTAACCAAAGAAAAGGAGAATCTCCATCTATAAAGGACCATGGAAGTCGATAACATCTTTTAAAATTCTTGTTGTTTTTCACACTTTCCTCTTCTTTCTCTTCTATTCTTTTCTCTATACCCCGCTATCTTCTCTATCCAGTCTGTCCCCCCCCCCCCCATCCCCCCGAACCTACTATATTTCTATCCCCCCCCCTTATACTGTTTCTCTTTTGCCAGATCTAGGCATTTTCGTTTTTTATGTATATACTTGAAAAAACTACTCTCTAATAAAGATATTAAAAAATAATAAAATACATTAAATAGATTAACCTATTAAATAACATTAATTAAACAAAACACACTCTTGTAGTTCTTATTATTTTCCCAGAGTTCTTTCCAATAATTAGTTGTTGCAGTTTTCTCAGGCTTTATGACTACTGTGTGTATTGTTTGGTCCAGAGTCTGGTAGAACCATCTTTGGTCTGATTGAAACAGTTGCTTTTGTCTGTACTGGATGATTCTGGCATCATATCTTTCAATTTTTCTGGCTGTTGCTGTAATTTGTTCTTTCACAATTTCCAAAGTTTCTTCAATTTTTCTGGTGTTCAGCCAGTACTTTCTGATCCGATATTGATTTTGTCATTCTTCAATTTCTTCTCCTTCATATTTTTCAGGTTACTTCCATCTGATCATAGATTTTTGATTTTCAATTCCAGTCTGACCTTCCATATGGGTTTTCCAGTCAATTTTCTCGGAGGCTGCATTGGTTTTGGACCCCAAGCTCTTCTGTTACTATCACTGCTGTACTGTAGGCAAATTGGTTTGTTTGTTCAATAGATGTTATTTGGACAGTAGAAAGTAATGTATTCACATCCTTCATGAGAGGTACCAGTTGTCTCTTAGGCACTGTTTTAAAAGTTGGGAGTCGCTTTCTCATTGCTTTTGATACAGCATGGGCCATGATTTTACCCTTGAGCTCTTGTTGTCTTGCTGTCAGAGTTTCTGGTAGTTCAACAAGTGCTTCAGATGCCGGATTATTATTATTATTATTACCATCATCATCATCATGGCTTTTAGGGCACACTCAGGCTTGATTTGCTTTAAGAGCAATTTATCTGGATTTTTTAAAAAGCAGTCCTTGGTATCCATAAAACTTTTCTCCAGCACCACATTTCAAATGAGATAATTGAGTTTGCTTCAGCTTTCACAACCATACATGGAAGTGGAAATACTGTTTACAGGACTGTTCACAGACAACAGCTATGTCTTTGTGTTATATATGATGTTATTTTATGTGAGGTGTTTAATAATGTTTAATGTTTATCAGGGGAGGATCCATTTCAATGTTTTATACTATTTTTTATCGTTGGCATTGAATTGTTGCCAACACTGTGAACCGCCCTGAGTTCCCTTCAGGGTTGAGAAGGGTGGTATACAAATACTGCAAATAAATACAACAGCATGAACAATCCTAACTTGATTATTCAATGACATATCTTGACACTTTAGGGTTTTGTCTAGTTATTTAATAGCTGTCCTTCCAAGTCCCTGTCTTTTGATTTCTTGACTGCAGTCACCATTGTGATTAAAGATTGAACCAAAATATGGAAACATCTTGAACTATGGGACTTAGTTTTTAAAATGAAGAGTGCTGCTGCCGCTGCTGTGACGATTGATTTGCAGGCAACAGCCAACAGGCATCAAATCGATGGGCTCAGTTCAGAGTTACCTATTACTTGGCACCCTAGATGAGCATTCTATTTGCCTCTACCCAAGAATCACAGACATCTGCAAGTCCATCTATCAATGCAAAATTCTTGTAGTAGGCCAACACTGCTTTTAAAGGATTCCCTTGGGAACTGGCCATGAACAACGGCATTACTGTGCTACATCTTCACAACTGTGCAATTGCCAAAATATCAAAATTCCATCTCTTAATCAATTAACATAACCAACAAAACATTTGATTTTTGATTCTTGATGGCAAAGGGTATTTCAATTCAGAGAGGGATCTCATAAAAAGAAATGCCAACTGCTGCATAAATGGTCAATGTGCAAAGCTTAGTTTCTTTAGTATTCAAAGTGTGAATGTTATTTTTGGGGTGGAGATCATAGAAAGTACACAAAGCTCTTAAATATCACACAATAAAACTTCTGAAATCATTCATTCTTGCACATAAAAAGATAAATAAAAAGTTTCACATTTGTATTTTAACCTTTTAAAGGAGAATCATATAAATTGTCCAAAATTTGTAAAATCTTAAGAATTGACAACAAAACTTAAAATTATTTATTCTTCTGTCCTTATCTGCAACAGGATAAGATTCTTATATTCTTATATGCAAGAGGACAATATTTTTTTATGCAAGAGGACAAGATTTCCATCTTAATACTGTTCATTCAAGCACCAACATGCTGGGAAACTGCAGTCCTTAAGGGCCATAACAGTAAAAGATGTGCCATTCAGGACATTGCATGGTAAAGAGATGGACAGATGATAAAGGAAGCTGCAATGGTCCTCAGCTTATTTCCCCTTCACCACAGAGCAGGCAGACTCAGATAAGTCTGTTCAATGGAATAAGATACACAGGGTGCATGCAACTGAAGTGGTCGTTCTATGTTACTTGCACCCAACTGGCAATTATATCCAAACTGCTAACTGAATCTATTTAATACTCACTGCAGTTCTTTTACCTGTAGTATGTTGGAGATTTCTTGTTAATGGGTCTCATTATTCTACTATTCAAAGAAATGGTAACAGAACCAGGTTGGTACTTGTAAGACTAATGAGCCCCTCATTAGCATCTGAGGATTGCAGTTAACAAGGTAGCTTTTTTTCCTGGTGATTTATGATGCTAAATTAGCTAATAACATCCACAGGTCACTCCCACTTTTCACATCTCCATGTATAATTTAAAGCAGACATCCAGGTGGTCTCCAAATGAAAACTTAGAAAGCTGTAGTATTTCAACAGATCTGCTGTGAATGTTCCATGCCAACTTAAAAAGAAGACATAAAGGAAGGAATTAAAATTAATTTGAAGTGTTATTCCCTGGGAAGCAGGCATGTTATTGAGCCATGACTATCCCCACAAAGGATGTATAGTTCATCAAGCGCACACGAATAAACATGATTTTTAAAAATTATTATTATTATTAAGTCTTTTCCAGAGGTCCAGAGTTTCACAGGTTCAAGGTTTCAGAAGTAACGTACTACAAAGTGGAGCTTACTCACACACAGAAAATGCAAACTACTCTCAATATACTGCTTAATAGCACAACTCAAATATATTTGTTCTATAACACATGTTTCAATAATATCATAGTCTTTTATACATTATAAATAAACACAATAAACCTTCATATAACTTACTGATTGGTTCTGCACTCTGGCCAATCCCCAGCTGCCATTCTGCCTTCCAGTCAATCCTGGCGCAGATCCTAGCCTACCTTTTTTTTTCAACCGATCAGGGAAGGGAGTGGGAAGTCTGAATAGCTGTCAGCACTGTGTGACTTGTTTTCCTTTGTATGGTTTCCTTTGTACATTTTGAAGCAAATTGCCATACTTGCATCCTTTTTGGTCAAATCATAATAAACCTCTGTGGCTTGTTGTCACGATGCTGGGTCCTGGCCCGGCCCCTTAATCACACACACAGAGACAATTGATCAATTAACTATTTATTGAATAATAAAGAACAGGTGTGAGAGTAGAATGTCCAAGTAAAAGCAATTAGTCCAAAATAGCTGGCAAAAAAGGTATAGGTAAAAAACCAGGGAATCTCTCAAAAGCAAAGTCCATGAAAACAAAGCGAATCAAAGGCAATAAAGTCTCCGTTGGTCAAGGCAAGGCAAGGTACAAGGTCCAAGGTAGTTTCTTGGCAAGGCAAGGCAAGGCAACGCTGGCTTCAGGGATCAGGAACGCTACACTTCCTTCAGATCAGAAGTGGCCGTTCAACTGAGGATCTGTTCCCACAGAACGTATATTTAATCTCCTCCTTTGTGAGACCAGCGACGCTCTAGGCTTTGACGCCATTCCTTTCTATGGGCCTCAATGCTCCTCCTGCGGTCAAAGCTCCTTCCCTCCCTTTCCACAGCTGTCTCACTATCTTCATGAGAAGCATCCTCCCAATCTGTCTCCATGGACTCATCCCCCGTGGGTTCCCAGATTCGTTCTTGGGAACCTCGCCCACCTGGTTTCTCATACCAGTTATCTGAATCTTGGTCAGACTGACCTTCCTCGTCCTCGTAGGCATCGGGCCAATCATCGTCCCATTGCAAGCTCTCTGTAGGAGATGCAGGCCCAGCAGCCCCCTCATCCATTTCACCTGAATCCCCATCAATCGGGTCCAGAGCAATTGGAACCCCCTGATCCCCCTGGCTGGGCTGGAGGCTGGGCTGGGGGCTGGGCTGGGGGCTGGGTTGGGGGCTGGGCTGGGGGCTGGGGGGCTGGGCTGGGGGCTGGGTTGCTACACTTGTCTTCAACCTGGTGAGCTTGTCTCTCTATTCTGGCTTATCTGGTGTAGCATACACCCAGTAGGCATAGATCCATTTAGCTGTGGTGCTAGCTAAATCATTACAGACAGATGAACTTTTTTCTGCTTAATTTGGAGATGTAGGGGTGGCTTCATAAGCAACACAGACCATTTAGGAATCTGATCCAGAGCCCTGTGCACTAAATTGTGGGTTTAGTAGTTCCCCTAAAAATAAAAACAAAAACCAAATATCAGTAAAGTAAGGGCTTTGTGTCTGTCAAACAAATTGTTGGTATATTCTGGGGCTACAAATTGGATAAATTAGGATGAAACTATGTTGCATTTAGAATATAGAGACTAACCACTTAATTTTCCATCACTGTAGAAAATAAGGACAACTAAAGTTAGTTTTCAAACACTATGAAAATGAATTTCCTTGAAAAAGTAACTTTCTAAGTTCTGCTTATTGGTAAGGTATTTTGACAGCCTGTGATCAGCAAACTACCAGTTTTATTCCATTTTCCCTCAATGCTTTTCAAAACAAAGTGTTTGAGTTCTTTTAATTCATAAAATGCTACACTTCAACTGTGATTACATTAATACAATGGATAAGATATAAAACAAACATTAATAAAGCTGCCAAGGATTCTACATTTTTTTAAAAAAAGTTTTGATTTATGTGCTTTTCTTCTTGTCCCAATTCAGTGTGCTTGACTCTCTTTCTTCTTAATAGGCCCTCATCTGAATTGAATTTAAGAACTTTGCCAAGTTGCTTGGGATTCAGAAATCATAAACAAGCCCTGGTGCTTTTAACTAAATGCCTGATTTTTAAAATATCTAATTAGATTGAACTTAATATTTCAGTGTTCAAATGTATCCCCTGAAGCTTTTAAAGATGTACAGTTTCATTTTGTAATTTGGGTGAACAAAAGAACAGCAGACAATTCACAAAGGCCAGATATCTGGATGCAATCCATAAATAATCCAGTTATTGAACTGACAGTATTTTATTTGTAAAAATTTGCTAAGAAAATAACTTAGGTTTGAAAAGAAAGCTACCTAGTGGTGAGTAGGCTTGTGCATTTCAACTGAATCTCGAGCTATTTCTTCTGGCTGTATATTGGACCTTACCTTGCTGCTACTCCATGGGGAATACTCACCCTGTAATGTGATATTTTATGTACCTGTTTGATTTACCTAATATATCATATCCTTAGATGTGTTCATTATTTGGGATATATCATTTTGAATGCATATAATTATAAGATTTAGAAGTGTTTTCTCCCTTAATCCCGTTTACCTCAGGTATATGGGATAATATTTACTCTGCATATTGTGCACTTACTTATTCTTATCTGAATTTGTTAATATATATTTACTATTAGACAACTATGTATGCGTGTGCTTTATTAATATTGTATAGATATCATGTACCCTCCTCTTGATGCTCTTTCTTAGTTAGGCTTCCCAGTGTTTTGCTTGCTTGCTTGTATTCCAGTAGACCCCAGTATTTGTTTTTGCGTGACTCCCAAAAATGGGCGGGTAACCGGATAGCCTTTTTTGGTCCGCACCCCAAAAATATAGCAAAATATGGCCGATTGCCAGCAATGGGGAACTTATTAGGCTCCCCTTTCTGTTGCTGGGACCCTTTACTTTCTTCTCTTCAAGGGAGTTTGGGTTTCAGCAATGAGGTTAAGGGAGCAACCTTCCTGGAACCCTTTCCTATTTTTCCCTTAAAGGGAGCCTGAGTTTCAACAACGAGGTTAAGGAAGCAGACACAGCTTGCGTAAGATACATCACAGCATTCTTGTATTCCAATCGACCCAACAGGCAGGGTTCACAGGGAAACCTCATGTGATAAGTACATGACAGCCTCTTTGCATGCCACATGATGCTGAATAGGTGAGGAGGAGCCATGATGGGCTGCCATGTGGTCCTGTAACAGACAAAAAAAAGTGATGACTGGGCCATTGTCATTATGGCCATCTGACCAAGCCGAACAAGCCAGATTGGCCAAAGGGAACCGACCACTCTGAATCCGTGCACAAACCTAGTGGTGAACTGATCTAAACATTGAAAAGGTTACCTTTTAGGAGATTAGAAAAGCATAATTTGTGATGAATTGGCCTGAGTCCATTAATTATTCTCAGGTAGAATTGACCAATTGAATCAATGGAATTTATCCATGTTTTCACTCCTTAGTCAACAAGTGATTCAAAGAATTTACTTTTGCATTCAAAATTTTATTTATTTATTTATTTATTATTGAGGCTTCTATGCCGCCGACTCCCGGGGGCTCGCGGCGGCTCACAAGAGCCAGGGGCATAAAAACAAAGATTAAAAACATAAAACAATTGAACAATTAGAGCAATAGCAGAACAGGCAATAAAACAAATGGAGCAGCAACAGGAGCCACAACACAGTACCCAGAGCACGCGGGCCTACTCTCCGAAGGCCTGCCTATACAGATGGGTTTTGCAGGCCCGCCTGAATGGGAGTAAATCCCTCAGGGCTCTGGTTTCGGCCGGGAGGGCGTTCCACAGCGTGGGGGCTAACTTTACTGAGCTCTTAACAGATTTACAGAGCAATTTCCCAGAATCTCAGAGAGTTGGTAAAGTTACTATTTTGGATGACATACTCAGAATGTCCCATGATAGCTAGGAGATTCTGGCAGCTCTGCAAAAGAGTAACTTTTCCATACTCTGCATGCTACGTATGAAATTGAAATCTATATTCACTTAAACCTAAGATTTTGAATACAACACATAAATGTTAGAGGCAATAGCTGGAGATAGGGGAGGGGGAATGGAGGTCCAAGAGATTAGGGTAGGCTCTGGCTTTCACTATCTCTTGCTACATCCTTGCACAATGTATGGATGCAAACACTCAAATGGTGCTACAGACCAGGTCTTCTTAAACCTTTTTCATTTGTGTCCTATATTGTTTTGTCTGAACCCAGGCACATAGGTATATAAAATAGGTATAAAAACCAAGCATTTTCTGATAACAAAACAGCATTTGCAAGGCTTGCTAAACAGACTGATTTTCCTTTTTTTAAAGTACAGCTGAAACATTTTATGTAGAGTCCACTGTAAACACTGCATGTTGTTGCTAACAGAGCAGTGTAAATGGGTGGCATTCAGAAACCTTTTACTGTTGCCAATTTAGTCATGAACTAAGGGGCCCCCATTTGGGGTCAGGGCACACAGTTTAAAAGCATGGACATAGGCAATCTAAATCATACATTTCAAAATCTAGCAGACAATTTTATCAACTATTTTTCAACTTGACTCGCTATTCCTGACTGGGACCTCACAAGCCGATGTGCATTACACTTCAGTAGGAATGTACTTGCACTTCTTGATAATGACTCCAGATAAGGGCATAGATTTTTTCTTAACTATATTTCAGTGTATGATGGCAGGGTGTCTTTAGCTGCCCTGAATATTTGGCAGATGTCTGCTGTAAATTCTGGGAAATAGATTTCCCCAGCCATTTGAGGTTTTGGCAGCCTAGTGCATTGCTGGTATACACTGTTCTGTAATTTCATTGCATCTTCCACTGATTTCATAATTGCCTTGTTGTAAAGTATAGAAAAAAATTGATTATCAGTGAGATGGTTTCATAAGCTATTGCAGTTTGTTTGTATTAAATATAATTTTAAAAGGGCAGCACAATAAATTGGCTAACCTCTTCAGTGTAGTCCTTCTGTCTTTTTGGCTGCATAAAATAAGACTGTCTCCACACCCACCCCTATTCTCAATAATTGCCCATCCTGTTTCAATTAAAGAGGGCATGTGCAGTATGTACTCTCAAGTTCTCCACCAATACCGGCAATCCCCAGCTGTGACATGTAGCCTCAAGTGTGGCAAGCATTCCCAAACTTCACATGCTTTTATAAGCTTTGAGATAAAGTGCAGTCATTTTCAAACACATTCAAAGGCATCATTTGGAATGTGAAAATTAGGCCTGTTTGATCAAAGAAAAAAATGGTTCAAAACTCGTTGTGGATGTAGGGGGAGCTGTTGGATCGAATCTAAATGACTTCTGAAATTTTCCCAAAAAATTGCAGAAACTTTCCGATTTTTTGCAGAAACTTTCCGATAGCTTCATTAATTGCAGACACTCATGCACAGTAGGAAAGAAACCGCATTGGCACTGGGGAAACTTCTGGGGATTGTCCCTCCCTCAGTTTTAGACCAATCGTGATGAAACTTGCTACAGTGGTAGAAAACATGGATCACTGCTAGCTCACCAAATTTCATAACTTTTGACGTATCCATAGATTTTTGGTGAATTTTCAAAGTTTTTAAAAAAGGTTTTCATAGACTGACCCAGCTTGAATACAAGTTCTGCCATTGTTTTACTACAGGGCTAGTGTGGCTCAGGGAGAACATGCTGGCCTCATAAGCAGGAGCACTGGATTCAATCCCTGCCAAGGGAAATTTTTTTAAAGTATTTTTTTTAATAATAAAGGAAATATGTTCCTGGTTTGAATTTTGAAAGTGTTTTTCCTGTTTCTTTGTGTGGTCTTTACTTTGAAAGTAGTTGTTCTACTCTAGAAACTTTGTGTGGCACAAATTGTATATCCGGCCCACCAGATGCGCTTGGGCTGCTGCGCCCCTCCCAAGGGCAGGAAAAAAGGATTCCAAAAAGGCCCTGAGAGCCTTAGACTTCTCCCAGTGGAGGGAGTGCATGCCCAGGGGACAGTGGAGGGTGCGTGCTCCCTCCACCACCCCTTCCTCCATGCACTTATCAATGCCAGGAGAGGAACGTTCTCCTCCAATGCCAGGAGAGGGGAGCGCTCCCTCACTGGCAAGCGTGCAAGAGAAGAGTGGTGGTGCAGAGAGCAAGCTCCCTGCACCTGTCCTCTCCCCCCGCATGCTTGTCAATGCCGGAGCACGCCCCTCTCCTGGCATTGGATTTCTGGAATTTGTTTTGGTCTGCAACTCCCAGAAATCCCAGTCAGTTTACTGGTACACTGCAACGCCAAGCGCGTGGGGAAGAGGCCGGCACTGTGTTTATTTGGGAGAATTGGCTTCTCAGTGAAGTATAAATTCTAACTTCATTGGCCCCAGGTGGTAAAACAGCATTATCTTTCAACAAAAGCCTAGCAGACTTAGGAGGATGGGTTCATGCCTGCACAACCTTTGCCTTGCAGCATTCACCACTGGAGTAACTGCTAACTTTACTGTGTCTGGCTTCTTAGACAGGCTAAATATTTTCTGAAAAAATTTGGAGAAGACCTGAAAGAGAGCCCATAGGGCAATAAATATGACAAAGAGAAGAAGGAAATCAAGGACAGAGAATTCCGGGAGGAAGAGAGCTCAAGAGATCAAGAGGAAATTCGAGGAAGCAAATACGAAGAAGAAGACGGAGAAATTGAGGAGGATCTGGGTGACCTAGAGGACTTGGAAGAAGATCAAGAAGAAGAGAACACAGGAAATACCAACTAGAGATGTCCCTAAGGTGTTTATCATGGAACATTAATGGTTTGAATAATGGGGCTAAACAAAAAAGAACTTTTCACAACTTAAGGAAAAAGAAAGCAAATATTATAGCTTTACAAGAGACACATGTAAAAAAACCAGATATCCATTACCTAAAAAATGAAAAAAATAGGTATAGAATTTATAGAGGCAGCAAAAGAAAAGAAAGGGGGGGTAGTACTATATATAGACCCAATGCTTAATCCAAAAATGTGTTTTGCAGACGCGGAAGGAAGATATATTGGTGTTACTATTGTCAAAACGTTATTAATCTGTCATGTATACGCACCCAATAACTCAAAAACAAATTTCTTTAAGGAGATAGAAAGAAGGATAAATGTTACCGAAAGTGAGGGTTGTATATTGCTGGGAGATTTTAATGGCGTTATGGACCCCAAAATAGATAAAAAATTAAGCAAACAAACAAAAAACAACCAAAATGCGAGACTTCCCCAGAGCTTTTTTAATATGATAAAAAATCTAGACCTGATTGATGCGTGGAGAAAGGTAAACCAAAAAGAAAGAGATTTTACTTTTTACTCGAACAGACATCAGTCATGGTCACGAATTGATTATACTTTTATAACAAATAACCTCTCAATTCATTTTAAAAAAGCAAAAATCCTACCCAGATTTTTTTCAGATCATTGCCAATTGGAGTTGGAACTATTTTATGGAAAGAGAGAATTTACCTGGAAATTTCCCTCATTTATCACCAGACAAAAAAATATTAGAAGACAGCAAAAAAAAATTAAAAGAATTCTTTGAGATAAATTGCTATAATAACTCTAATAATAACATCATATGGGATACAAGTAAAGCCTATATGAGAGGCTATTTTCTCAAACAGCAATCAATAAGGAAAAATCAATCCTTAAGAAAACTGAGGAACTACACAAGAAAATAATAGAGGCAGAAAAAATCTTAAAGAAAGAACCTAATAATAAAAGTAAGAAAAGAGAATTAGATATGCACAATAAACAACTATAGGTATATGAGATGGAAAAAATAGTGAGAAACTTAAAATATGTAAGACAAAAATATTTCGAATCTGCAAATAAATCAGGGAAACTCCTCGCTTGGCAACTAAAAGAAAAAAGGAAGAAAAATATAATTTCAGGTCTAAAAATTGGAGGAAAAAACTACACTAAGGAAGAAGATATTAGAAAAGTATTCAAAGAATTCTTTTCAACACTATACAAAAAAAGACAACATAAATCAAATTGAAGTAGAGGAATACATAGCAAATAGTAAGCTGGGAAAAATCTCGGAAGAAGAGAGAGAACTCTTGAATAAAAGTATAACCAAAGAGGAGATTTGTATGGCCATTAAAAAAGCTAAAGTGGGGAAAGCGGCTGGCCCTGACTGCTACTCTGCCGAATACTATAAAATATACCAGAAAGAGATATTGGACATGTTATATAAATTATTCAACGACATCTTAAGCAATGCTAGGATCCCTCCATCCTGGAAGGAATCCAATATTACCCTTATAGAGAAGCTGGGGAAGGACCCCCTTGATCCAGCTAGCTATAGACCAATATTGCTGTTAAATAGCGACTACAAATTATTCTCATCAATTATCGCAAACAGATTAAAAGTTTTTCTAGGCAAGTGGATCAAGGGAGACCAAAACGGCTTCCTTCCGGGTAGACACCTACATACAAACATCCGAGTATTATTAGATTCTATAGAATACTATGATAGAAATATAAATAAAAAGGTAGCTTTCATTTTTGTGGACGCGGAGAAAGCGTTCGATAAGATTAATTGGTATTTTTTAGAAATGTTAATTAAGGAAATAGATATCGGTCATCACATGAAAAATATTATTTCAGCAATCTATTCAGATCAAACAGCAAAAATCATAGTAAATAATAAAAAAACAGCAAAAATCCAAATTCAGAAAGGTGTCAGGCAAGGCTGCCCAATGTCCCCTCTATTGTTTATTTTAGGTCTGGAGTTATTACTGAATGATATTAGAGGAGACGACGAAATCAAAGGGCTACAAATTTAAAAAGACAAAATTAAACTACAAGCCTTTGCGGACGATCTAGTCCAGATCATGGAAGAACCCCAAATTTCAATTAGAAGATGGCTGAGTAGAATTGAAAAATTTGGAAAATGTGCGGGTTTCAAAATTAATAAAGAAAAATCACAAATCTTAGTAAAAAATATGGATGAAAGAGAAAAACAAGAATTGCAAACCCTATCAGGTATAAAAATCACAAAGTTAAATACTTGGGTGTCCATCTAACCCAGAAAAACTCCCAGCTATATAAAAATAATTATGAGTTATATTGGAAAGAGATAGAAAAACTACTAGAAAAGTGGAAAAAACTAAATTTATCACTTCTGGGCAAAATTGCAGCCATAAAAATGACAATCCTCCCAAAAATTAATTTCTTATTTAGTACACTACCAATTATCAAAAAAGAAGCCCAAATTGACACATGGAATAAAGTAATATCTAAATTTATATGGGGAGGCAAAAAACCTAGAGTCAGACTGAAGTACATCCAAGAATCTAAAGACAGAGGAGGTCTAGGTGTTCCAAACTTTAAGCTCTATTATGACGCTAATTGCTTATCATGGATAAGAGACTGGTGTAAACTGGAGGAGGCTAGATTGTTAAATTTGGAGGGTTCGGATCTTAAATTCGGTTTACATGCCTACCTAGGTTATGAAAAAGTTAAAGCAGATTCGTCTTTTAAGAATCATTATGTTAGAAGCTCCCTTATCAAGGTTTGGCATAAATACCAGAAGAAGATAAATTCAAAGATCCCATTCTGGCTCTCCCCAATGGAAGCTTTTCGATTAAGACAACTCGAGGATCAACAATGGTTGACATATAAAGATTTGCTTCAGTGGGACAGATCAGAATTTAGCTTGAAATCAAGACAGAAACTACTGGAGGAAAATAGAAACATCAATTGGTTTCCTTATCTACAAATTGTCAATATATACAAAGAGGACAAAAAAGTAGGCTTTGAATATCAATATAACGAGATAGAGGAGCTCTTAATAAACAAAGAACAAAAACTGGTCGGTAAGATATATAGAGCACTTCAAAGTTTAGACAAAGAAGTAAAACACCCGAAAGACTATGAGACAAAATGGGCAAGGAACATAGGCTATAAAATAAAGCCAGAGACCTGGAAATCAATCTGGAAAAATAACATTAATATCTCCTATAGTCAAAACTATAAAGAAAATTGGGTAAAGCTAATATATGGGTGGCATTTAGCCCCCGAAAAAATAGCCAAAATCTATAAGAATGCCAGCCCAAATTGCTGGTATTGTAAGGACAAAAATGGAACATTGTTCCATATGTGGTGGCTTTGCAAGAAAGCAAAAAAATTCTGGTCAAGGATACACAAAGAAATTGAAAAAATATTCGGGAAAAACATAATAAGAAAACCAGACCTCTTCTTATTGGGAATAACAGAAACGGAATTTGACAAAAAGGAAAAAAACTTATTTCTTCTCCTAATAACAGCAGCTAGGATGATATACTCAAAATATTGGAAATCTGATAAGTGTCCGAATACTGAGGAATGGTTATTTAAAGTTATAGACAACATACAAATGGAGAGATTAACAGAAAGGATAAGAGGAAGTATGATAAAAGAAAGTAGCTATGAGGACAAATATGAACTGTTTACTAACTACTGTAATAAAGAACACAATATTATAATAGACTTAAAAGATTAATGGGCATGTAAAGAGATAGAATGACTATATGAGAGAAATATAGGGAAAGAGAGAGAAAACTTTGTTTATGCCACCTCTCATTTTATTTTATCATAGGATATTGGGAAGTTATGAAGAATGGAAGAATAACAAATGTTGCGGTTAACAACAGGAAATTATATGCTCTGCCCTATCCACTTTAGTTATATTCTGTGCACCCTTTTACTATCTTTCTACCCCTCCCCCTTCTATCCAATCCCCCCTTCCCCCTATGTCTCTACTTTCCTATCCTTTTCCCCCCAGATCTTATGGCTACTTTTAGCTCGTATGTTATGTGTTGGTAGGAATGCCCTACCTATTTCTGTATGTTATGTTATGTCTTTTTAAGAATGGAAACTAATAAAAACTAATTTTTTAAAAAAAAATTACTGTGTCTGGCTTCTTAAGGTGGTCTGGATCATGGCAACATTGATCCTTGAGATAGTCTTGCAATGCTGTCAATCTCTATGGTGGCCTTCTGGGGGTGTGACTTTCAAGAATAGCTGTGGTTAGCCATGCCCACCTCATCCCTCTTTGCATCGCCACTCACCAGGGAAGGAAAACTGAGAGTTTTTAACTGCTGGACCTTTTGCAATCTCTACAGCTGCTTGCCTCCAGCCAATCAGGGGAAAGCACCTCAGGAGGGGCAGGAATCTAAGGCTGATTCCTTTCTGATACACTTCCTGGATCAGAAAAAAAAATGGCGGCAGCTTCGAAATGTCAAGTTTACTTCTGGGTTGCTTAAATCACTTTGATACTGCTTCAAAAGTGGATTTAATTCAAATTCATTCCAATTTTACGAGCATTCCGATGAACCTACTCAGGCCTAGTGAAAATTTGGCTTCTTAATTCTAGTTGCTTTATCTCATATTCATGACAAGATAAAAAGAACTGTGGAGGCTCTTAACTTACAACGCCTAAAGCCAGGGTACAAAGAAATATCATGTTGCTAAACTATATGTGGACAATCTTAACATTATTGGCAATATTTCTTCCCAACATTTGTGAATGTTATTGGCTGAAATCTACTAAGAAGGTTACAAGTGCAGAACCTTGGGTTACACTTTAGTAACGGGTTCATATTAATGATCTTTTGCAAAGGCATTGGGAAAGTCCCCCAGTTTCCATTTACTAAGCAGAAGCAGCAGCTGCAATCAACAGGGGTCTATGCTTCTTTTGATTAGAAAGCAGTTGACAGACAGGGCCGTAGCCAGGATTTTGTTTCGGAGGGGGCTGAGTTTGGTTTGGGGGGGGGGGAGGCTGAGACTGGGTGGAAGAGGGTTTACCCTAGCAAATCTTTTATATTGTTATCCCAATAACCCCATTAATGTGGGATATAATGAGCATGGTGATCAGATCATGATATGAATAAACATAACAGTTTAAATAATGTACCGGTCAGGCCTTTTCGCGGACCACCCTGAGAATTTCGGGGCTGAAGCCCCCTTAGCCCCCCCCCTGGCTACATGCCTGTTGACAGACATTCCTATCTATGCCAGGAGTAATCTACTGTGGGGGGAGAAAATGTGGCAATGGCTCTACACCTGGCTGTTGCACTAGTGATCTCTCAATGGAGGAGGCAAGAACATCAGTCACTTGCTTCCCAATCCACAGCTGAATAGACCTTTCCATTGATCACGGTGGCTCAGGTCCCATCTACACTACCATACAATGCAGTATCATAATGCATTTGATCACGGTGGCTCAGGTCCCATCTACACTACCATACAATGCAGTATCATAATGCATTTAAATGCATTGATCTGCATTATATGGCAGTATGAACTACAGGTATAATGCAGTTCAATGTAGTTAAACTGCATTCCGAAACTGTATTATATGGCAGTGTAGATGGGGCCTCACTCTTCTTAGACTCAAACAACAACTTAAGACTGAACTTTGTTTCCTACCATAGTCTGAACCCAAACAAAGGCTGTGGAGTGGGGGTGAAGAAAGCAATAAAAATGAGGAATGTGGTGAGTCACTTTGTCTTCCAAGCTGCAATGTGTTATTCACTAACAAAAACTATACATCTGAGTAGGTGTGTATAGGCTTGCTTTATTGACTTAAAAAACAGCTTTCAAAAGTGTACAGTTATCTGCATAAATTGATGGAATTGTTTTTCAGATTCATTTCTTGAAATTTATTTATTTACTGTATTTATACCCCGTCAACTTCTCAACCCCTGAAGGGGGACTCAAACAAAACAAAACAAAATCTACTATAACTTTTTCCACCCACTCTGCTTCACCTCCAACCATAGACTCCTTTAAATGAGAACTTTGTAGATGCAATTGGACGGGGGGGGGGGGAACTATGAGCATTTCTCACAAATGACCAGCCAGCATCTATCTAAAACCACTAAAGATCGTGGCTGCAACTAGGCCTACCACCTGCTCCCTCGACCCGTGCCCCTCCTGGCCTGTTAGATCTTGCCTGGAGGGGTTACGTGGGCCTCTGTTGAACATCGTAAATAGCTCCCTTGAGCAAGGAGTCTTTCCAGAGTGCTTAAAAGAGGCGGTGGTAGCTCCATTACTGAAGAAACCGTCGTTAGATTTCGCGGTTCCCTCCAACTACCGACCAGTGTCGAATATTTCGTACCTGGGGATGGTAGTTGAGAGGGCAGTAATGGAGCAGTTGCAGTCCTTCTTAGATGATGCAACATGGCTTGACCCCTTCCAGTCCGACTTCCGTTCAGGGCATGGGACGGAGACGTTCCTGGTCTCCATCACAGACCAACTCCGCTGCCAGCTCGACCAAGGCGGGTCTGCGCTGCTCGTGTTATTGGACCTCACGGCAGCGTTTGACACGGTCGACCACAATTTTTTGATCCACTGCCTGGCCATGGTTGGAGTGAGGGGGACAGCCCTTAAATGGCTGACCTCCTTCCTCCACCAGCAGTCTCAGCATGTGAGGAGGGGCGGGGTGGTCTCTGAGGGCTCCCCATTAGTTTGTGGAGTGCCGCAGGGGGGCATTCTTTCCCCTCTGTTATTTAACATCTACATGCAGCCGCTTGCACAGCTGGTGTGGAGTAATGGGCTTGAGTGCCACCAGTACGCTGATGACACACAGCTCATTCTGAGGATGGAGGGCAGGCCCGGTTCTGTCCCCAATAATTTCCAACACTGCCTCGAAGCCGTTACTGGATGGCTGCGAGCCAGTAGGTTGAGGGTGAATCCGGCGAAGACGGAGATCTTGTGGCCGGGCTGCCCGGGTGGTGGGGATGTCCAGCTTCCGACCCTGGATGGTGCGGCGTTATGCCCATCGTCTTCCGTAAAGAGCCTGGGGGTCCATTTGGACTTTCAGCTGACCATGGAGACCCAGGTCTCTGCAGTCAGCAAGATTGCCTTTTTCCTCTTAGATGGGCAAGGAGGCTGGCCCCCCCCTCCCGGAATGACCTGGCCACGCTGATCCAAGCCACGGTCATCTCGAGGCTTGATTACTGTTACGCGCTCTACGTTGGCCTTCCTCTGTCGGTGACCTGGAAGCTCAAGCTGGTGCAGAACACTGCCGCCCGGCTCCTGTCTGGCATACCAGCTGGTTGCCACATAACACCTATCTTGCAGGATCTGTACTGGCTGCCAATCGAGTACTGGATCACCTTCAAAGTGTTGGTTCTCACCTTTAAGGCCTTGCACAGCCTAGGGACAGCGTATCTGAGGGACTGTCTCTCCCCATATTGCCCTATGAGATCTCTTCGTTCTGAGGATACCAACCTCCTGGCCGTCCCTTCTGCAAAAGCGGCTAAATTGACAGCCACCCGCCAAAGAGCTTTCTCGGTAATTGCACCGACACTTTGGAACGCCCTCCCGGCGGACACGCGTGCCATCCATGACCTTCTCTTTTTCAGGCGGGCGTGTAAGACCCACCTTTTCCAACTCACCTTCCACGTGTAGGCTAGTGGGACACGGCCCCCCTGTTAGGAATTGACTCTAACTTTGGTCGTTTTTAACTGTCGTACCTTGACACTTTTAATGATGTTTTTATGCTTGTTTTATCTTGTATTGCTGTTTTTATCTTGTGTTGTTGTTGCTGCTGTGAGCCGCCCCGAGTCCACCGGGAGTGGCGGCATAGAAGCCGAATGAATAAATAAATAAATAAAATAAAGAGAGATTCCATTAGAGGCAGCATATTCAGTTGTGAAACAGATCTTACCACCATAAAGTTTCTTCTAATGTTTAGGTAGAATACTTTTTCCAGTAGTTTGAATTCATGCTCTGAGTCATATTATCATGTGCAACAGAAAACAAGACTTCCCCCTTCTCAATATGTCATCTTTCAAATATTTAAACATTACTTTAACATCACAATTTAACCTCCTCCAATCTAAAGATATTCAGGTTTCTAAACCATTATTCATAGGGCATGGTTTCCAAACCTTTTATGATTTTTGTCAACCATCTTTGGATATGTTCCAGTCTGTCAATATCCTTCACATGACCTCAAAAAATCAGGGAAGCTTTGTACCATTTTTTGCTGTTTCTTCATCCAGCTATGTGACCAAAAACAAGTTTTCTCCCTTGCCTTCATAACTATTTTCTGTTTTAAAGAGGGATTAATTGAAGAGAATTGAGTGTTACTAATTTGATGGATCAGAAAATGGTTTTCTGACACTCTATAAACTGTACTAGGGAAATATCTATACAAATACATATATAGTTTTCATTCAATAACTGCACATCCAACTTAAGTGTTCTGATGAATTATTTTTGGTAGAAATGCAAAGTTTGTTTTCTAGAAGAGGCGGGCTCCATACTTAAAACATTGGTTTTGAGCATGGAACACATATGGATTGCTGCACAGAATTATAATCTTTCTCCCCCTTATTTTATTCATTTATGTCTCACCTTCTCCCCAAAATGTCTTTTTCTAAATGGTTCTATCATGAAAACATGGAAAAAGTTTAATAAACTGCAAAAAAGTTGTTTTTATGGTACATCCTACTGCACATTTTGCTATAGTTTTCCAATGAATATCTCATAGAGTCTCAACCTATTCAACATAGGTTAAAGCAGCCACAAAAATGAAGTTTCTGGGCTTTAACAACTACTTTCAAAGTAAGTAGTACACAATTAAACAAAAAATAACACTTTCAAACCAGGAACAGATTTGTTTCATGTTTTGTTACATGTAATGGGACTTGTGGCCTATATTAAAAACTAAACAAAAATGAAAAGTAAAAATATATAAAGATAATTAAACAATTTAGAAAGTTAAAACTACAGATCAAAGATTCCTTATCTGAAATATTTGGGTTGAGAAGTGTTATATATTTGGGGGAGGGTTTGAAATACTTGTATGTATGTATGTGTTTGTGTGTATATGTATAATTATGTACACACACACACACATTGAGATATCTTGGAAATGGGACATAGATCTGAACAAATGTTATTTATGTTTCATATATGCCTTATGCACATGACCTGAAGGCTATTTTAAATAATATTTTAAATAATGTTGTACATTAGTCAAAGTTTATGTACATTGAGCACACGTCTCAATGAAGCCTAAATTGGAAAAGCCTATATACAGTACCTCTATCTGCAAATTGTCTGTCCTGTCTGTAGAAAACAACTTTGAATGTTCACCACATATGTATGTTCAATGATCTGGCCTGAGTCCTTTCAGGTGAGAAGGGTGGAATATAAATACTGTAAATAAATAAACAAATAAATATTGAATAATCTTAAAGCAAATGTATCTCAGCCTGCCATGTGGCCAATTTTGGAATTCAGGATAAAGAATGTTAATATATTAAAATTCATTAAACTACAATACAAAAACAAGCAAATTAGCTCAGTAAAAGTCCATCCCAGCCAGTTTCTAAAAGCCTGATGGCATATGGTTTTGGTTTAACTCACTGGCAGTAGGAAAGCAAGAATGTAGTCATCCTGACCAGGGAGGAAGTTCCAAAATGGGCCAAAAATGCCCTCTCCTCTTTCCCCCACCAGATGAGACTAAGAAGGTAGTGAGACAGAAAGAAGGCCTGTCGTGAAGTTCTGGCTTTAATGGGCTTATAAGGAGAGTAGGGGTGATTGATCCATAAAAAAATTGATTCAAAACTCGGTTAGGGGGGAATTCAGTTTTTGATTCGTTATAGAAATTGTTCCGAAAATTTTTGTTAAAAATTTGTAATTGAAACGTATTTAATAACGAAATTTTATTATTATTCATTGCCCCAGCTGGGAGGCTAGAATGGAGGGTTTGCTCTCCTTTCTTCCCTCCCCCCCCCCACCCCAGCTCAGAAGCATCGCACATTATATATAATGCGAGAGGCCTGTCAGCTGGGAGGGGAAGAGGGAGAGCAAGCACTCCCCTCTTGCCTCCCCCCCCCCCAGTTCAGAAGCATCGTGCATGGCGATGCCTGTCAGCTGGGTGGGGAAGAGGGAAGTGGGAGAGCAAGCACTCCCTCCCCTTCCAGCTTGGGGGGAGGGAGACTGGCGTGCACACACAAAAGTTAACCCACGTCTTCCTCTCCTCTGCATGCACACACAGATCGCTGCCAGAGGAGAGGAGGTCCTGGATTAAGAGTTAACCCAAGTCTTGCTCTCCTCTGGCAGGGATCCATGTGTGAATTCTATTGCAATCATATGACCAGCATCTGAATTACTCCCCAAATACCTGAACAGTCTATATATACCTTCAGAAACTACATACAGCCTCCCATTCATTCCAAGGATGGAGTTTCTGCCCAGTAATATGAGAACAACCAAACACATCAGTTTCCAGGAATTTTTATTGTTGGTATTGAGTTTTGTTGTTTGTTACTCTTGTAGGTTATTTAAATAGGGAGCTATTGGATTTCTTTTTAAACATTTTTTTCCACAATATGAGTATAACTTTACCATGGGAAAACATTTTACAAATATAGATAATACTGAGCACAGGTATGGCTAAGTAATTTTAAGTGACTCAAGCAGGACTATGGAATCTCAATTTCTGAGAAAGCTATACCTGTTGAATAGCTGCATTCCTTGCATATGATAAAAGCACAGCTGCTCTGTGAGGAGATAGAGGCATAAAATTATGATGGTGATGGTAACAGTAGTGCAGAAAGTACTTGGGCTGCAGGTTGAGTACCCCTGGACTTTGTACAAATGATCTAAGTTCTCCCAATTTCTTATCCATAAAGTAATTTTGAAATGAAGGCTTCTGAATGGGAAATAACATTGCATGCACATGATGATCCATCATTTTATGACATACTGCACAGTTTATGTATTAAGCAGATTATTTGCAGGTAATGAGAATGAGGCTGTCTGAATATGAGAGCATGAACAGAGAGGTTGACTCAATGTTGCTGCCTGGTAAATTTGAGCAGAGGTAGGACAGGGAAAGGCTGAACAAGCAAGAGCATCCGGGCGTGCTTTAGAGTGAGATCAGCCAGAAGGAAGGGAAATCAGGGAAGATTGCTATAGAGGTGGCAGGGAAACGATGAAGTTTCTAACTGAGCAAAGCTGCAACTGACTGAATGAGTGTCCGAGTGTAGAAAAAAAGATTTATATATATATATATATATATATATATATATATATAAATAAATATAACTTTAGGGCAGTGAAGGGCAATCCCCTGGGATGAAGCTTCATGTCATTGGTCTTTAACCCTAGATTACTTTTTTGCTATAAAAGAATGTAACTCATTAAAATCAATTCAGCTAACACATAACCAAATTACATATTGCTCAAGTAACTCAAACTAAAGTGAACAACAAAGTTTTAAAATGTAACAGAGCAGCAAAAGAGGAAGTTATATTAAAGAGTGTTCTGAAATTTAATTTGGATAACAAATAATCACTTCCTAGTGTTGGAATTGCTAAAGGAAAATAGATGATGAATATTTGCCTTGAGAAATATGGACCATTCAGTCTATCACTAGCCAATGTTAATACCATATATATTCAACAGGAAGTCTGGGCTGACTCATTTCTTTACTGGACACCTTTCTTTTAAAGCACAAACAAATGGTTTAAAAATTAAATAATGTTAATTGTGTTTTCATTTACACTATACTATGGAAAGTATACATTTTATCAGTTTGATTAATTCTTTCCCCATATTGGATCCAGACTATCCGAAAGACTACATTTCCATATTATAGCTCCAAGATCTTCAAGAGACGGCATTCTTCCTGTCTTTCTAACATATCAGGCTTGTTTGAAGAGAACAAGGGAAATGGGCCTTCAAGGAAAATTTCAATTTATAAAAAGGAACTTATGGGAGAAGACAGTATTTTAATGATGTGTGACTCATGGCAGGATGACCCATAAAACCTTATACAGTCTCTATTTACAAAGCTCATATTTCAGCTTGAATATCATCAATATCCTATTAACTTATGTCCTAAAGCAAAATGAACTGACATGTAGATTCAAATAACAACCATTAATCTAGCATTTATCCTGTCATTGTAAAGAGGAAGGTGGTGTGATGTACGTATTTTGTATTTTCACAAGTTAGGAGTGCTATAAGCCTATCATTTCAGCTAGCACAATTGACTGAAGCATATAAAGAAATGCATCACATCATGTATAGATTTTAGAAAAGTTACTTTAAGAAAGAATAGAATTTCTAGAATTCCCAATGTAGCTTTACAATTATTATTATTATTATTTCAAACAATTGTATCCTGTTCTTCTCAGCCCCTGAGGGGGGACAATTTGATGCCAACATGTATAAAAGACATTTTACTTTATTGTTGTGTTGTCGGGCTTGGCCTCATGTAAGTCGCCCCGAGTCCCTGTTGGGGAGATGGTGGCGGGGTGTAAATAAAGATTATTATTATTAATAATATTAATATTATTATTATAACACGATATCACACTTTTTTAAGTAAAAAAGTAAAACATTAGATTAAACATCCATTTAAAAACATCATAACCAGCCATATAACTATATCCAAGTCTAATTCAGAGTCCAAAAGCTTAATTGTCAGTTCACGTAAACATTGCAATTACTAGTAGTTGTAGAATTTCAGGAATAGCATTGAAAATGTTGCATTGTCCAAACTTAAATGCTTTCTAGCTCCTTTTATTACTTCAGATCACTTCCAACAAGGCAGAAAAAGGGAACTATGAATAAAAATGTTTGAGTTGATGTAGAGGCTGCTTGTAATTATACTAAAGAGAGGAGCTTTATTTTATTTTTTAAAAATTTTATTTTTTAAAAAACTTTACTTATACCTTGCATTTTTCTCTGTGAGGACTCAAGGCTAACAATCTCACACTAGACAAGTATAAAAAGTGAAATACAAAAGTTAAAAAAACAATTAAATAGTAACAGTGCAGTAAAAATAGAATTAAAGAAAAAATACTCTTATAATGGCTTTTAAATCTCATACCCCCATCCTACCCAACCTTCCCAACGCCTGCTCATATCTTCATATATGAAAAATATCTGACAAGAGCAGAAATGCATAATCCTGCAGATATTACTGAGTTATGTGATACTTTTAACAACAAAAACATAGAGGAAGAGAACTGGCAAAAATGTTACTTTAAGGAGAGGAGATGGAGCACATATGTGAATAATATAAGACAGCCAATCCAAATGGAGGGGAGAGACTTCTCTGAGTCAGAGATTTGTTTGCTATTTAAAAAAGAAGGATGTTTGTTGGCATCAGTTGGGATATCCATTGAAGGAGTAAATTGTGAAAGTCAGCAATGAGTTAATGTATACTGGTTGTCTAAAAAAGGGAAGAAAAGGGTCTGACATAACTCAGTTTAAATATGTTCCTATGTTTGGAACTAAGCAGTAGAACCTAATAAAGCAACAGTCATTTTGTAGTTGTGACAATAAAGTTTACCACTTTGTTAAACCTAAATCTGAGTTGTTTCCTTAAACCTGTTGTATGGCAGCCTGTTCAGCCTGTGATTGTGTCACTGACAAATCATGTTCAGATGCACCCCAACCCAGGAAACCTATTAGACCAGTGGTTCTCAACCTTTCTAATGCCGTGACCCCTAAATAAGGTTCCTCGTGTTGTGGTGACCCCCAACCATATTTTCGTTGCTGCTTCATAAATAATTTTGCTACTCTTACGAATTCTAATGCAAATGTCTAATATGCAGGATGTATTTTCAATGTTACAATTGAACATAATTAAAGCATAGTGATTAATCACAAAAACAATATGTTTGGGGGAGTATGGACAACGGATGATGGGATTTGCAGTACCTTCAATCGATTCAGCTCTGACTTCCACAGACCACTGAGACCCCCACAAATTACAGAACTGGACCAAACTTGGCACAGAGAACCCACATGACCAACAGAAAATATGGAGAGGTTTGGGAAGAATTGGCAGTGATTTAGGGGAGATGTAGTTCACCTACATCCAGAGAGAACGGAGAACCCAAACAACTATGGATCTGGACCAAACTTGGCATGAATATTCATTATGCCTAAATTTGAACACTGTTGGGGTTTAGGGAAAATAGATCTTGACATTTGGGAGTTGTAGTTGCTGAGATTTATTGTTCACCTACAATCAGAGCATTTTGAACTCCACCAACAATGGAATTGAGCCAAACTTGGCACACAAAACCCCCATGACCAACAGAAAATACTGAGGGTTTGGAATGAATTGACTGATTTAGGGGACATGTAGTTCACCTACATTTGAGAGCACTATGAACCCAAACAACTATGGATTTGGATGAAACTTGGCACAAATACTAATATGCCCAAATTTGCACGCTGGTGGAGTTTTGAGAAAATAGCCCTTCTCATTTGGGAGTTGTGGTTACTGGGATTTATGGTTTACCTACAATCAAACAGCATTTTGAATTCCACCAACAATGGAATTGAGCCAAACTTGGCAAACAGAACTCCCATGACCAACAGAAAATACTGGAAGGATTTGGTGGGCATTGACCTTGAGTTTTGGAGTTGTAGTTCACTTACATACAGAGAGCACTCTCTGCACTCAAACAATAATGGATTTGAACCAAACTTGGCACGAATATTCAAAATGCCCAAATGTGAATACTGGTGGAGTTTGTGGAAAATAGACCTTGACATTTGGGAATTATAGTTGCTGGGATTTATAGTTCACCTACAATCAAAGAGCCCCTAGAACCCCATCAACAATAAAATTGGGCCACACACAACCTCCATGACCAACAGAAAATACTAGGTGGATTTGGGAGGAATTGACAGTGATTTATGGGAGATGTAGTTCAACTATGCACCAGAAAAACTAGCCTGCCTTCTCCTCAATGTGGTGTCCTTTCATATTTAAACATGACTACTATCATGCCCCCTTCTCTCAACCTTATTTATTACAAGCTAAACGTCCCCAGCCCTATAGTAAAAACAAAAACAGACCAACTATACCGGAGGCGTTCCTGCACCAGGAAAGACACTAAAGGAGGGGCCTCGGCTCCCTGCCTCTTCCAGGGGTGTAACGAGCAAGGAAGCGACACCAAAACAACAAGGCAGAGGGAAGGAGAGAAGGAGGGAGGCCCAGGACAATAGCGAGTGCCTGACTCACTCCCCAAATGAAAGAGCCCCCCCTGCTCTAAATCCTAAAAAGGAAAGAAAGGGCTCTCCCTCCCCTCTGAAGAAGAGGGAGAAAGAAACCCTCAGGAGAAACCCCAAAAGCAACGCTTTCCCTGCTCTCCTTTTTGGTCCCCTCCGCAAAGCATTGGGGACAGTCAGCAACCCCACAAGATTACACAAACACACCGACAGACTCCTCCTCAAGTACCTCCAACACTGCACCACTTCCTCACACAGCAACACACAGCACAAACTCTAATCCCAGGAACTCCTTCAAAGAGCAGCCAAACTTCTCAAGCCACACAAAACTCCCCCCCCCCCAGCCTGAAAGTGTCTCCCAAGCAACCACGCAAAAAGGAGGGAAAGCAGTCCCGTCCCCGCTTGACAGGGAGCCTTGCCTCTGCGCCCCTTGAGGGAACAACCCAGGCTTGAGCACCTCGGTCGCTCACTCCTCATGCAGCAGGAGAGCAACTGCCTGAAGGAAAGCAGCAGCCATGCCAATCGTGATGAGGCCAGTGGTTCCAGCTGAGGGGTCAGTGTGGCGGGCAGGGGAGGGAGGGCAGGCGGAGGAGGCAACCTGCACCTGCCGCCCCCGCATCCAGGGGCTCTCACTGCCGGGCCTGCGCCAGCCCCGACCTGCCTGCTTCTGCTCTGAGCGGCTGAGGGAGGCCCAAGCCGCTATTCCATCCTAGCCCTGCAGGCCTCAAGCCCAGGAGAAGGCCTACATGTGCCTCCTCAGTGAGAGGCAGAGCCCACAAGAACAGGCCCGCTCTGGCTCTGATAGAGGGGCCAGAAGGAAGGAAAAGAGGAGGACGCCGAGGACCTCTCACCCGGCAGCAGAGGCGCTGGAAGAGATAGGAAAGGGCCTCTGAAAAGTAAGTAGAGGCACCTTCCCTCACCCGGCAGGCAGCAAGAGCCGGGCACCAGGCTTCCGGCAGCCATTCCGGGAGCGGAGGGGCGGGGCCAAAGGAGGCAGCTCCGCGACCCCTCGGACATGACCCCACGACCCCTCTGGGGGTCGCGACCCCCAGGTTGAGAACCGCTGTATTAGACAGTTATTTGGTATAGTAGGTATAGTCTGAGAAAAAAAGAATTAATTTAGACCTTCTGCTATTTCATTTATAGTTGAAGTTTATCTTGTAGCAGTGTGATGGCTTGGTTTGGGGCATCAAATAGAGTTTTGGAAGATCTTCACTGTATCAAGTTCTGGTTTGAAACTCAAGACTCAATAAATTAGATTTTTTTTAAAAAAAATATTTTATTATTTTCCAAAATTTTTACCATCCATACAAACATATACATAAAAACACAGTGCCCTGTGCATGTGACCCTCCCCCCACACAAACATCCACACCCCTCCACCCCTGCTGAGGATTGCGTCTTCTTTTTCTTCTTTTCTCTTCTGCAAGCTTTCCGGACATTTTACATTTCATTACATCTTAAACAACAACTCCAACTTATTTCTAATGGTTTGATCCCGGGGTCTCCAAACAATATATCCTCTCACCGATCCCATCGTCCCAACAGCTCTCGCACTTTATCCTCCTGTAATTGATTAAGCCTCATTTCCATAATTTCAAATTGAATGTGTTCCACCAAGTACCGCAGCCAGTTCTCAATTGTCCATTTCGTGGAGTCCTTCCAGCCTAGAACCACCACCGCCTGGGCGCTTTCTATCATTGCTGCCTTCATTTCCGGATGTTCCCCCATCTTGTTCTTTTTTACCAACACCGCCGTCTCTTTTGTGACGGTCCAATTTATATTCAATACTCTATTGATCTCCCTTCTACCTCTTTCCAAAATTTTTGGACCGCCTCGCATTCCCATAATAGGTGCATATACACTCCTTTGTCTCGGCACCCGTGCCAACACCGTGTACCCATATTTTGGGAAAGATAGGTCAATTGGGCCGGGGTGCGGTGCCACTTGTGCAATATTTTCCTCCTCGTCTCCCTCACTCTTGTGTTTTTAGTCTTAGCAATCTCCCCCACTATCCTCTCCATCTCTGCTCCTGAGACCTGCAACTCCCTCTCCCACATTGTGGTTAACTCTTCTACCGTACTTCCTCCTGATGTTACTAATATTTTGTAGATCCTTCCGACCTGGACCCTTTTCCCTTCCTTCTTTTACCTAATTATCTTCTCAAATTCCGTGTCCTCTCTTTGCAAGGCCTCCCGGCGCTATCTTCCTTTGCCAAGACCTCCACACTTCCACCGTGGCCCTCATGGGTCCCATCAATTTCTCCACCTCCCTTCTTTCCCATCTCCTAAATATCAATTCCTCTCTTCACAGTGCGTTCACTTCTTTTTCCAGTGCTACCCATCTCTTGTCGTCCTCCTGCAGCTCCATCAGCCTCTCAATTTGAAAGGCATCTCTGTATAGTTCTAGGCTAGGATTCCCCATCCTCCCTCTGTTTCGTTTGCTATCCTCCATTTTTCCTTATCCTTGGTTTTTTTTTTCAGATCTTTCCATAGTTTGCTTCTGTTATTCTCTCTATGTTTTTGTATATCCACACTCCCAGATATTTCATTCTTTTTACCCCTAGTTTTAACCCTGACGCTTTCCTTACCTCTATCTGTTCCCTCGGACCTGTGTTTATAAACATCATCTCAGACTTCTCCATATTCACCTTAAGCCCCGATTGTTCCTCAAACTCTCGCAGAGTTTTCTTCATTGCTTTTACCATTTTCAATGGCGTCTGGGTTAATAATATTGCGTCGTCCACAAACAAATTCACCTTCACCTCTATCTCCCCTATCCTGTACCCTTCCCACGTGCTGGCTGCCCTGATCTTGTTCGCTAGTGTTTCTATCGCCATTACGAAAAGGAACCCAAGAATATGGAGATATAATATGGCCGTAGTAGCCAGGGAGCAGGATAAAAAGAGAATACAGGAGGAAATAAAATAGTATTATAGGTTAAACGATAGAGGGAACATGTCCAAAGCAGTATTGTGGGACTGCGGCAAAGCGGTCTGGAGAGGCCATCTCATAAATCTGGAGGTAGAGGTGAATAGGAGATGGAGAAGGGAAAGAGAGAATAAAATCAAGGAAATTGAAAGGATTCAGGATCAATTGAAGCTGACCAAGGCTAGAGAATGGTATAGGTTATTAAAACAGAGAAAGAAAGAATTGGAACAATATGATGAGCTGCATTGGAATAAAATGAGAATGGCAACTAGGCAAAAATTAGTTCTTGGGGACAAAGTCAGTGAAACAACTGGCAAGATATTTAAAAAGAGAAAGGAGAAATCATATATTCAGGCGCTGAGGGATACAAAGGGAGAGCTGAAGGAAGGTAAGGAGGAAATAGAAAGGATCATGAAAGAATTTTATGAGAAACTATACAAACAGGAAGAGGTGAGCGGGATCCCAATAGAGGCCGGGCAAAAGGTAAACGAAGAGGATAAAAACTATCTAAACTCAGAGATCAGGCAAGAAGAGGTGGAGAGGGTTATTAAGCAACTGAAGATGGCAAAGGCGCCGGGCCCAGATGGGTACTCAGGAGAATTTTACAAAACATATGCACAGGATTTGCTACCATTTCTGACAGAGCTATTTAATGAGGTCTTGATGGACCAGGTCATCCCACAGACATGGAAGTTATCGGAAATTGTAACTATACCGAAAGTAGATCGAGATGAGACGAACCCGGAGTCCTACCGTCCCATAAGCTTAGCAAACCAAGATTATAAGATATTTGTAAAGGTATTGGCAAATAGGCTGGAGGGGATAATTCCAAAAATTATAATGGGGGATCAATTTGGCTTTGTGAAAGGAAGACGGATCAGTGAACCGATTAGGAATGTAATGAATGTGCTACACCATGCTACTGCGGCCAAGAGGAAGTTGGGAATATTAAAACTAGATGTCTACAAGGCATTTGACAAAGTAAACCATAGCTACCTGTATGAGGTGTGCAAGGAATTAAATCTAGGAGAGAGGTTTTGTGAAGTGATTAGGAGTATATATATGGGGAGCCAGGCATATATACGAGTGAATGGGAATAGGACGGAGAATATCAGAATACGGAATGGGACTAAGCAGGGATGCCCCTTATCTCCAAGACTCAATAAATTAGATGAGAATTTTGTGAGATTACACACACACACACACACACACCCATCCACCCACCTCTAGTTCCAAACAAGGTAACAAGTTCCAAACAAGGGCAAACCTTAGTCACTTTTAATGGAGCTGTAAATCAGGTGAAACAGTTTATCACAAAGCCCAGTTTACATGAAACTATTGTGTGGCCTAGTTTTTGCTACAAAACATCAGAACTGTGAGGACCTCCACATTTGTATAGGCTTATTTATGGCTTGCCCTCTCTCACAGGTTTAAGGCTGGAGGTCACTTATAAATAGAATATGACTATCACACAAAATGATGAGCTGAGAAAAATAGTGTGTGTATGTATAGGAGAGGGACTAGGAAAAGGAACAGATGTATAGCCCACATGGGATTAAAAAAACTAGGGGAAAAAGCAGGTAAATTATAGGGCTTATCTAACAGAAGGGCAATAAAGGCATATAAATTCACTGGTTTCTTTGTATAGCTATACCAAGATTAATATCCTTCATAGGGTCTTGCCTGAAAATAGCAGTGAGCTTTATGACAATGGCCTTCTTAGTCCAAGTGTGTCAAACAAACTAAGACAGCAGCACCGTTTGATATTCAGGCAGGGCAAGGATGGTCAATAATGTACTCAGTGTATCAATCTAAGCTAATTAAACTTGGAAGAGATCTCTTCACTATCCTCATTAGTTTGTGACCTTCATTCTGGACTTTTCTTCCTCTAACAACGTGGAACCCCTGAAGACTGTTCTGACCTACCATCCTCACAAAGGTCCCCTAAGGAGCTGGAGATCAGCCAAGAATCAGGATGTTCTACAGCCTCCCAGTATGAGCAGTCCTCTGCAGTAGCTGTATAAAGCCCAAGGCAAAAGACACCTTTCCACTTGCATTGTCAGTGTTCTTACTGCATTGTCCTAACCCCAGGAGCTGGCCTTTAGACTCTGACCAGAGTTCAGTCTCAGCACACTTTAACTCATCCTGACATTTGGCAGTATGTTGGCAGTCTATACATGACACTTTCAGTTAGCATTGCTGTCTAAGCAAATGCTTGTCAGGAATGAACTCCATTGCTCCCCCCCCCCCTTCTTTTTTCCCAAACAGTTTTACACCATTTGAAGTAATTGTTCACCCGTCAAGGTCGGTCAAGCAAGTGTATATTGCAAGCATTTTTTTTTAAAAAAAGAGAAGACTCAGGCAGTTAGATTCTTGACTTTTTTATTTTAAAAAAGGCTTTTGCATGGCATTCTTTGATAAATTGAAAAGGGATATGAAAGAACACTGATAGCTCTAATATAATATAGCAGAGTAGCACAGTGCCGTCATTTGTATATCTTCTAATTATTATGCACTCATTAGTAATGTCTCTTTTCAGAGTAAATGTCAGAGACTTCAGTGAATCAACCAAGGTTCGGAGGTTGAGACCTAGCCAAGCAGAATCTCAGAGTACTTGGTGCCTTGAAGCCCTTTTCTGACACAGAAGTACATAGGCTAATGTGGAATTTAGAGGCGGTCAGTAGCTCTGTTCATTTTGGTTTTATGGGAGCTATCCAATGTTCTGAACCTATTTGGGACATAGGGCTCAACATGCTGGGTGAGGAGTAAAATTGAGGGAATTTTAAAGTAGATTTACAATCCCCAAATAACAGAGCCACCAGATAGATAGAAAGTATTTTGTATGCCCATAATGTTTTGCATTTCATTTTAGTTCTTTGAGGGAGCATGAATAGTTATTAAAATATTAAAGGGGAATTTTCAGACTTAGTTAAAATTCAAACATTTTTGTACATTAGCACACAAGTTCTCAAATCTAGAAGTGGAGAAATACATATCCTCATCTCTTGATTTGGTTTAGCACCCCATTAGTCATCTTATGTTGTTTTTGTCCTAACGTGATCTACTTAGTATCAAAGCACCGCCTTGCAAACATCAGTGGCAGCATCTTAAGCTATCTGATATGGAGGACTGGAATTTTCTTCCCTTCAGTTTGGGAGGCACTGGTACCATATTTGTTCCCTTGGGCTACAATTGTTTTTCTATTTCTTGGAAATTTTCAAAAGGGCCTAACAACTAATGACTTGTGAACAACTGCTGGTCCACAGACCACCAGTTTTGGTAGCACTGATTTAAGTGACCCTTGTCTTCCATAATGGAAGAACTTCACTAAATAAAGCAACTGAATAGAGACAAGCAGGAGAACTTAACTCATTGAATAGTTCCTGTTGGTAGCTGTCCTGAGTCCCTCTTTGGAGATTGAGAAAGAGGGGATATAAATGTTCCAAATAAGGAAATAAACTCAGATGGGCAGGCAGACAGATAAGGAAGTAGTGCATGCTTTTTTCCCTTGTGACAAGATGGCAGGCAAAAATTGCTTACCTCAGCCTATTAAACTCAACAATAAGATATGAAGATTATAATAATGATAATGAAGGGATTTGACAAGAGGATAAGGTAAAAGTTTTCCCCTGACATTAAATCTAGTTGTGTCTGACTCTGGGGTGTGGTACCCATATCCATTTCTAAGCCGAAGAGCCGGTGTTGTCCATAGACACCTCCAAGGTCATGTGGCCGGCATGACTGCAAGGAGCGCCGTTACCTTCCTTCCGGAATGGTACCTATTGATCTACTCACATTTGCATGTTTTCGAACTGCTAAGTTGGCAGAAGCTGGGGCTAACAGTGGGAGCTCATGCTGCTCCCCAGATTCAAACCTGAGACCTTTCGGTCAACAAGTTCAGCAGCTCAGTGCTTTAACCCACTGCGTCACCGGGGGCTCCTTTGGCAAGAAGATATCTTTGATTTATTCTACCATCGATCTAGTTGAAGAAGTTCAGTGATGCAGCACAAGGAAGCAAGGATAGTCAGAGGATGCTTTAACAGCAGTCAAATCTCAAAAAAAAAACCCAGATAGCCCTAAATGCATGTAGTGGTCTGGACTGACACTGAGAACCTCCATCGTATTTGTCTTATACTTACCCACCCCATCCCTTTCCCAGTTGCCTGCTTTAATTTCTTCAGGTCTGAGAATCAATACTCTTTGTCCTTGTACTTTGAGTCTTGTTCCTGGTATACGACTGCTAAAACTTTCCCATTTTTATCCTGAGCAAGATTGTTTGTAGTACCTCTTAGGATGCTGGACTGGATTTTAGTGCTGTAATGCCCTAGCAATTTACTTTTGCTCATTTGCTGACCATAGTGAAGGCACATAGCAAACCTGGGATATGCTTTCACCTCACAGAAGTCCTAGAAAATCCCTTTTTGACCACTGATGGCACAGACTGCCTATCATCTAGTTTTGTCCATTATTGTTTTTGTGCATTATCGTCTGCTACACATAGAGCTCTCCTGACTATGAAAATAGGCTTGGAACCTTTACTGCCATTTCAAATCCTTTCAAATCTTACTGGGAAGAAAGTGGGATTGCTCCCACTCTTATAAAAACTATTGGTCTTTTCAAGCCTTTCTAAAGATGAAAGCAAATCAATCTGTCTTTTGTGACACCATGTGGATTTTTGTTGCTACGTACTGTGGAGAAACATCATTATTGAATTAGTTAAATCAATGAGCAGATGCAATAGTAAACCAACTGTAAACAACTGCTGCAGTTCGCCATGTCTCTAGCATAATATTTTGAAGGTGGAATGATTTTACACTGAACCATTCACCCACCTATGGACTTGCTAGAGAGCCAATGAAGTCCCCCACCCATGGCTTTACCATACCTGAGGGTGGACTGGAGGGTGTTGCCAAAGCATATAGCTATGTCCCTACATCCAGACATACTGTAGAACAATAAAAACAGAAATAATTTTTTTTGCTGAAATCCTTCAGAGTCCTACAGTTGCCTCAGCAGCTGATACAAACAATTTAGATCTGGCATCAAGGACATAGGTAGCTGTTTTTGCAATTCTTGTGCTTTGTACCACTCATAGTGACTATTTAGGGAGTGCTATGGTCAGTTCAAAAAGGAATGTGGGTTGCTGCAGAGCTTCAAGCCAGGATTTTGATTCGGGGGGCTGAGTTTGGTTGCTGAGACTGGGTGGAAGAGGGTCTACCCTAGCAAACCTTTTGTATTGTTATCCCAATAACCTCATTAATGTGGGATATAATGAGCATGGTGATCAGATCATGATTTAAATGTACATAACAGTTTAAATAATGTACCAGTAAGGCCTTTTCGCGGACCATCCTGAGAATTTCAGGGGCAGCCCCTTAGCCCCCTGGCTACATGCCTGGCTGAAAGGAATATCAAAATACACAGCAACTAAAAATAGATATACACAATTGAAGGTATATTTACATCTGCATATGCCAGTAACAGGATGTCAGGCAATACATGTTAAATGTGAAGATCTAATGGAAATTTTAATTTTATAGTTTGCACACACAACAAATTTAAATGCATTTTGGAATTAAAAATGAAAACTCTCTAAGAATACAATGGACTGCTAAAATATTCATAAAATAGTTATAATTTTTATACTGCATGTTTAATTCATATTGTGAAATAGGAAACACTATTATTTTATTGCCTTTTTCATTTATTTAGTCATTTATGATTACTGTAAAATATGCACTTTGTACATAAAATTAATCTGGTTTTTGGCAGACTAGGTGAATGCAAAATGACAGACATACTGATAGAACACAGGATTTTAAAAAATTAATTACACTACGAAAGTAAATCAGACACATACATTAATAAACTAGGACCAGTTAGGAAGGTAGAATGATTGGAGGGAGAATAGCTTCCACTCAAAGTCAACAAATGTACTTTGAATTTCCAATTAACATAAAAAGTCAAACACATGACTAAGAAGGGTATTCAACAAGACAGGAGCCCCGGCAATTAAAAAAGGAAGATTCAGAACCATCAAACTCAGATGACACTCCATAAGCAGCCAAATGCTCACTGAAGCTATTTCTACAATCTGCTACTAACAGCTAAATCCTAGTATGAACCAATCAGTATGTGACAAATTGCAAACACTATTTTTTAGACAAGCTAAAGAGAAAAATGATTACTCTATTAAGTTATGGTTTTAATAACTATTCTCACTCTTCAGAGCTTGCACTGGCATGAAGACCTCATTTAGCGAAACGGAAAGTTTTATATTGTGATAGATGGACAGAAGAAAATAACTCTATGTTTTATAGGTTAGAGCAGTAGTTCTCAACCTGTGGGTCCCCAGGTATTTTGGCCTACAACTCCCAGAAATCCCAGCCATTTTACCAACTGTTAGGACTTCTGGGAGTTGAAGGCCAAAACATCTGGTGACCCACAGGTTGGGAACCACTGGGTTCGAGCAAAACCTTTGATTGTGTAGATCATGAAAAAAAATTGGTTTGCTCTTAAATGGCTGTGTCACAACATTTAATAGTTCTCCTTGTAACTTGTACTGAAGACAAGATTGTACAATTAGGACAGAATACAGAGAAATAAAATGTTTTCCAAATGGTTATAGTGCCGGGGGGGGTGACATGTGGCTGAATTTTATAACCCTGCTTGTTTTATTTGTATGCTGAATGTATCACAAACAAAAACTCGATTAGAATAAGAGAAATTGGAGAAATATACATCAAGAATTAAAGATATGCAGATGAAACCATACTAATAGTGCAAAAGTGGTTTTATAGTTGAACATGAAGAAACCCAAAGTAATGACCACAGATGATTTACATAACTCTAAATGAAGATGTTGAAATAGTTCACACTTGTCTATGTCATTACCATATATATTCATGAAGAAGTTAATCTCATGTATAAGGTAAGGGCAGGTTTAGAGGTCAAAATTAGAGAATTTGATATGATCCATGGATAAGTTGAAGGTTATTCTAGTGGAAATTGCCAGTGTTGCCTCAGGAGGCCAGATGATACTGCCTGTCACTGCCACTTTCCTATCCAGCCCTTCGGAAAGGCCAGAAATAGTTCATAGGGGAGAGAAGGGGATGGTTTCTTTTTGATAACAGAGTTAAGGTATAATACTTATATTGACCTGTGGATAAGCTGACCCATGCTTTTGGGGTTAATTTTTTGTGTAACATTTCTAGACTTTGAGAACATTTCTAGATTTTGAGGTCTGTTAGCCAAGAGAAGGCATGACTCACTAGAAAACCCCCCAATAATGTTTGATAAGGCAGAAAGCCATAGTAAAAGAGGAAGATTGATATCTGTTGGGAGTGTTTGCGTTTTCCTGCATGGCAGTGGGTTGGATCAGATGGCCCTTCCAATTCTGTGATTATAGCCTAACACATTCAATTGAAATATGTGGGGGATATGATGCCCACGGGCAACATGATAAGGCTTGTGAAAAAATATGGCAGTCAAAGCAGGGGGTAATGTTTCAGCCCCTACAGAAGCACTGAAAAGCAAGCATACAATGCAGAACAAGTATCCTATTAAAAACATTTTAAACCTGCTTTAAAATGATTGAGAGAGGCCATCCAAATCACAACATAATTGTCTTGAAATGCCTTGCTGAAGTGTCATTTACATTTGAAAGCCAGTCAAGTTGTGTTGATGGCAACTAAGCTTCCCCCAAATGAAAGATGCTAAATAGAAATGACAAAATAAGTGCAAGAAAACTTTTAGGCTATGCACAAATGAGAGATCTCAGAGGAGGAATTAATTTTGATATAATTATTTTAATTCCTTTTTATGCTAAATGCTCCAAACCATTTAGAGACATCAGTATTCTGCATTAGCTACTAAACAGCTGTGTTTATTTTAATACCAAAAAGTAGATCACAATCCCTTCTGTCCAGCTCTGAAGGAGAACGTCACTGTTTTATAGAAAATGAGTTCTTGCCTGAAATGGATAAAATGGCATACATGCCAATAAAGCTGAAGTAATTTTTAAACAACACACACACACACCTAAACCAAATGCATGTTTTTATTCCTAAGGACTACTTCTGTTTTGTGATATGGATTTATTTTGAGTCTTTTACTTCTAAGATGCAGGCTGCACCTTCTAAGGATCTTCCAGTGTTGCAGTATAACAAAATGGACAATATGGCAAGGCAAAAGCTACTTTTCAGTTTGCTGTACACGGACTCGCTGTTTTGCAGGTTTTTGAAAATATTAATTTAAAAATGTAAAATATTTACGTCCAGTGGAGGCCAGGGATCCTGGAAGTGTGGCAGCCTGAGGCATGCCAGGGAAGGCCTGCCTCCCTGGCCTCTACAAGTACAAAACTGACCAGCACAAAGCAGGGCACAAGTACCATGGGAGAGGAAGGACAGCTCCCCAGTAAAGCAGTTATTTAAAAGTAGATTAGAAAACAGTTTAAAATCACAGTTCAAAACACAAGATATTGTAACAGGTATGGAACCAAAGGGGGGTGGGAGAGATTGATAGGATGGGTCAAAAACACTGGGGGGGGCACTAAAGGGGAAGGGAAGGGTACATTGTGAGTCTAGTAGCATTTTAGCTGTAACATGTTGCTCTAACTATATTCTACAGGGTGTTGCCTTGAGGTGTCAATCATCCGTCTAATTTTAAATGCAGCAGCACAGAACTTAGCAACACTGTAAGTTATTGCAGTGTTAGAATCTGAAAGCAGCAGAGTGGAATACTATTTTTCACTGCCCCCTGGGTATTTTAGAAGCCATGGTCTAATGAGATTAGATCTAAGATCTCTGTAGAACATGCATTGAAGAAGCACATGCTCAGTTGTTTCTACATGACCAGATACACAGGGACATAGTCTCTGCTTGAAGGGGATATTCTGATACCTCCCCTCCAATACAGCTGAAGGGAGGGCATGGCATCTTGCCAGGGTAAAAGCCCTTTGGTGTTTGGACACCTCCAGGTCTGTTAGGTATGCCATGGGGGCAATGAGGTAACTAGTAGCTTCCCTAACAATAAAGGCTGGGGAACAGGCTAGGTCAGATTGGTGCTCTATGTTTCTGGCCTCTACAGACCCCAGAAGTACAGTGGCCTGAGGCACAGCGGGAAAGGCTGGTCTTCCTGGCCTGCTGATGCCTGCGTGGTTCTAGAGGCTCTGCCAGGGACTGAGGAGGCCAGGAAGGCAGACAGGCGCCCTCAGGATGGGCCAGGAGGTGGGTAAGGAAGTGCAGGTAAGAAAATAATATATAAAATATATTAAATAATGTATAAATATTAAAATTAATATAGCATCCCTAATTTTCACTTATTGCGGGTGGTCATAGAATGAAACCCCATGATAAGTGAGAGAACACTGTACATGTTTTTTTTCTCATGGGTGTACAGAATATTGTCTCCACCAAGGAGGTATCAAAAGGGAACAGTGTCAAGTATGTAGGGACAAAGGACAAATGCTCTACAATTGTGAGTGCCTAGTGTTCATTAAGCACTTATCCAATAATCCAAAAGAAGGCAGATCATGAGATTGTGTGAATCAATTGATGCATCATTGCCATCATTATCATCTACATTTGCATTATAGTTCATTATTATGATGTTTGATCCAATTTTCCTTCTTTGGTATTACTCATTTTTGTAAGCCATGTTAATTGTACTTTGGTGATGTTATTCAGATAAATGCACATATATGAATGTTATGCACAGCATGAGAAGAAGAAAAAAACCTAAGCCTCTAATTGAAAGACACAGAATTCAAGGAAAATATTTTTCCACTTCATTTTTGTGATGACAGTAAGAGTAAATGGCTTATGGGTCAGTGAGTGGTTGTTTTTGGTTTATTTTTGTTTTATTTTAAATGCGTATGTACCAACCTGTTGGCAATGTCCTTTTCTACCCAAGCACAAGGTTATCCTGTTTCTTTGACATCTCAGGGAAAGACTAAGTTGCTTGAGAACAAGACATTGAATCAATAGCATATGAGTCTGTACAGCCCATATGAAACATGTGGCCCTCCAGAAGTTGCTGAACAGTGTACTTACTGATGATGAGGAGTATCAGAAGCTGAAGATCAACAATATCTCTGTAGACCAGTGGTTCCCAACCTTTGGTGCTTCAGTTGTTTTGTACTGAAACTCCCAAAATTCCCAGCCAACTTAGGAATTGTGGGAGCTGAAGTCCAAAACACTCAGAGAACCAAAGGTTGGGAACCACTTCTGTAGACCAAGGCTCATCTTCACATTCACCTGCCTGGGAGAACAGATTTGGATATATTTTATATTAATATTTTGTTTTACTTCTGCCTGTTAATTTATCCCTCTACCTCCTTCTTGCCTTCACCATCTCTTTTTATTCTTTGCTTCTTTTACAATCCCTTCAGGCAGGCATGTAGCCGGGGGGCAAAGGGGGCTTCAGCCCCCCCCCTGAAATTCTCAGGGTGGTCCGCGAAAAGGCCTTACTGGTACATGATTTAAACTGTTATGTTTATTCATATCATGATCTGATCACCATGCTCATTATATCCCACATTAATGGGGTTATTGGGATAACAATACAAAAGGTTTGCTAGAGTAGACCCTCTTCCACCCAGTCTCAGCCCCCGAACCAAACTCAGCCCCCGAACAAAAATCCTGGCTACGGCCCTGCCTTCAGGATATAGTTGTTGTGATCCATCTAAAGTTAGGTAGTGGCACAATTTTAGATTATGATCCACCAGTTTCAGATATTTAAGTCATTGGTATACTAGAACCAAATCATGTCTTTTCAATCTTGCTTTATGATTCAACCACACACACAAAATTAACAATACATTTTAAAGGAAAAATGCATTCGGCAAAATTAAAATTAAAATTAGATAAAAGAATTAAAGACATATCTAAAGAAATGGTCAGTATTTTTTTTACTAACTATTTAGTTAAGTACTGTATACTTAAGCAAGGAACTTCTCTTGGCCCAACTGCTCCCTCATCCTGATGGAAATTCATTCAAGTAATCACCAGAAGCATTATTAAGCTTCTTCTTTCCATGCAGCTGATGTCTGATAAAATAGCTTGGGAGAGGGAGTTATAATTATTGCAATAGTTTGATACCATGACAAAATAGTGATTGTGAATACTGAACGGTTACCTAGATATGCTCATCAGCAGCTGTTCTATATGCTTAACTAAGCAGCTGATACAGAATATTGTCCATTGTTGCTATCATTTTATTGAACTTTTGGCAAGAGAATTAAATCAGAAAAGAGCTTATCTCAGTCTGGCTCTTTTCTGTATCTCTTAATAATTTGAAAGGGCAATGAGTTAGAGCATATGCTGATAGAGCAGAAGCAGTCGGTAATGGGAAATCCAGTATGTATCAGTCTGCGGAGCAATAAACAACACTTCTTTGTCACAGGCTGTTACTATAGAGCAGAAACACAGGGCAGGGCTCTATGCTTATTCTAACGTGTCTCCTGATGCTATTCCAGGATTTACAGTAATTAAAGAAAGGAACATTGGGAGGGTATAGAGGTGAGATGAGGCATAGTGGTTCATACCTTAATTATATCCTGATTGGATCACTGTGCAATGTTTTAAATGGAGCTACTCTTAAAAAGTGTTTTGGAAACTGCAGCTAGTATGAAATTCTGCAGCCAGATGAACATTTTCCAAATCACATCACATCACATCACTCTTCCAGGAATTACATTGCCCTCCTGGTTGCTTCTATGCTAATTTCAAGGTACTGGCTTTAACAGCAGATTTCTTGGTGTGACAATCAGAAATGAGATCTCTGCCACAATTCCTTCTCACATCAGAGACTGTTCATGAGAATGGTGTGGAAATATCAGCTTACTGTGTCCCAATTGACAGAGTAGTAGACGCTCATTTGCAGCAGCTGCCATCCAGTAAATCATGACTGGGAACTTTTACAATCCCCATGTACTCCCTACACTATTGGATACCCAAAGCATGAACTTGGATGAGTAGGTTATGGATTTGTAGTTGTGATCATTAATTCCATTTGTCTTGTTAGTTACATCTTTAAGGTAACGCATACTTTGACCCATAGGCTGTCAATAGTATGGAGAGAGATATGATCCTAAAGGTCTTATATGATCCTAAATTTATATTTATGTAGTTATACAGTCGTTGTGCTCCCTTGCTGCTCAATACTGACACTGTGAAACTGGCTGTATATCTGCCAGTGTAGCTCTTTCTTGTCTGATAGTACAATGGGGGATCCATGGTGACTTTTTCGATCTCCCAATTGAATCGGGTGTTATAATGAAAGCACTGATAAAAAGTTATGTTTCAAACAAGAATGTATAACTACATGCTGGAATCATTTTGGTTAGTCCCAAATACAGTTGACTGACTGATTCAATTTTTAAATAATGAGTAAACCAATAGTAAATAATGAGTCAATAGTCCTGTTGTATTTTGGACTAGCAATGAGAAATGACTACACTTGTGGAAGTGTGCTTATAAAACCCTGAACTGAATATGTCAATTTCACAATAAACATAAAGTTTGACCACATTTGTAATGAAACTTACACATGGGGTATGATGATAACCACATTCCAGCCTATGTTTTTCCTTCAGCCCACCTTTCTGCTCTCCAGATTAGTATGTTGATTCAGAAATGTACAATTAATGGATTTTAAAAAAAATTAACAGTAGCTGCTGTTTTATCTGTGTCCTCCATAATACCGGACACTTTCAAATTTATATTTACCAGCAGGTATAGTGGTCATATAAATATGTAAGCAAAGCAAGAAATGGTTCCACTGTGTTTTTGTATGATTTTTGCTGTCATGTTCCTTAAAACCATTGCCAAAAACCTTCTTCACAAGGACCAACTTTTGCTATTGCTTATCACTTCTGATTACCATTTGATCAACTATTTCTCTATAAAAAAACACTGTTAGAGGCCAGTGTCTTTGACAATGGGGATGTGCTTAACAGAGCTCACTACTAACTTTTATACAGATTACTAATGGGGTGATCTCTGGGGTTTCATGATTTAAACTGGGATTTGGTCGTCAAAGATATGAAACAAAAATAAACTACTTTTAAATCTGTGGTTTGATTTTTGGATGCTAGTAGCTAGCTACTGTAAATAAATGGTAAACAAGATCTGGTTTCACTTTTTCAGGTGGAAAAGAGCCCAGGCATTTATAGACAGAGTATTCATCATCTTTACATTGACTCCATGGCCTCAACATTTACATTTATTTCCCACACTGGTTATTTGGCTTAGGGTTTTTGAATTTTACCAGCCTCTCAAAGGTTCAGGGTTGTTGTAAGAAAGAAAATAACAGTGGAAAGGTATAAAATAGCTGACTATAATCAAGAATACAGTGAAACATTTAAAGTACTCATTATTTCTCTACTGTTGTTGAGTTTGATTTTTTTTGCAAAAGTCAACAAATGAATTCTAGCAGTTCTTCCATTTTTTTACAACATCTCATTGATGTGAAATTATTAAAACATGAAGGAAAATCAATTCTATTCACCAGTGTTTCAGTCTCCTCCTAGGAACAATTCGTTTCTGATGGTAATGAGTGTTTTCCACCTACTAGACAGCAAGACTTTCTGTAACACTGTGCATCAAACAAGGAATAACTGAAGAACAATATAGTTGGTCCTCCATGTGTTTGGATTCTGCATTCATGAATTTAACCATATATATACACACATACACACACACACACACTCCAAAAGGTAAAGCTTTTTTGTCCATTTCATTCTACCACATCAATGTATATAATGGGACAAATATCCATAGAGTATTTTTGAACCAAACCCCAGTAGATACCAAGCCCCCCCCCCCCCCCTGTATAATCTTCTTACCTCTAGGCAGGCTAGATAGCTAGGCAGATATGTGTTACTGTTAATATCCTGTGATGGCAGATGACATAGATATTCAGTGCTGAAATACTGCGAAGTCTGGTAACCCTTTTCATGATGCCTTGGCCAAGTGTGCTCTCAATATGTAACTTTTCCACATGAGGAAGGGAGAAAGATAAACTTGCTAGGTCCACCCAACTTCAATATATATTGTTTTCTCCACACTCTGCATGTGAGAGGTAAAACACTGTAGAGGATGGCTTCATCTAGCTCTGTACTTGTGTAGAGACCAGCAACCAATTTCCCTCACCAGATTACCTTAAGCAAGCATTCCCCCTTTCATAAACAAGACCAAATTCCTCTGTTTTCCTTGGCAGATATTACTGCTCATCTAATGCAGTTTCAACTAGTTTGTTTTTTCAAAAGCTCTCCCAACCAAAATACAATTACCTTCTACTCTCTCCCTCTCTTTTATCATAAAATGATATGTGTCATTCCATCAACATGTCTTTCTGTGACTTCCCAAGTGATTCTCTCCACTTGTCAGTCATACTAACTCCACCCAGACATCCATCACACTCTGCTACTGTCAATCTTTTCCATCCCATCTTCTTGTACATTCTTATATTCTATTTAACTGAATTTTGCTTTGCTAGAACTGATTATCTTTCATTCAGCAGGCAGGCAGGGAGATATACAGTTACTGACAGTTACTGCTTGCTTCATCATAAAAGAGATAAATGGAAGCATTGTAATGCTGACATAAAGGGGACAAGAACCATATGGTCCATCAAGAAGGACATATTTCCAGTTTATTGTATATGCTTAGAAGCATTTATTATTTAACTTTTGAAAAAGGAAGACACATCAAGTTCTTTGCAGTGCTCCAAAGGACAAAAACAATTACAGATATAGCCACATTGACTATAAAAAAACAAATAAAACTCATTTTAACAAAATCCAAAAACGTATGACTATTGCGTAAAATGGTAGAAAATATATCACAGCAGCTTTTGAAGTTTCACATGTCTCTTTGTCAAGCAAAAATGATAATGTAGCATGTAGTGAGTGGAATAAAGTAACATACTTATAGTCTCTCAGCATCTATGCATTGACTAGAGATATTTAAGGGGCGTAGATGAAAAGGAAGCCCTCAACCCATAAGCTGCATATAGGACAAAAGCAATACTCTGGTTTCTCCATTTGAGATTGCAAGGGATCTCCTTCTGAGAATTTCATTTGCATCTATCTAACATAAGACCTTTGGGGAAAATAATGCAGCTAGTCTGTCAGAAAAATCTTTATAATCTCTTTTTAAAAACATATTTTCAGAGAATATTTTGAAATATATTATATTTACACAGAAAGCACAAAGAAAAAGCAAAAGGACAGAGAAAAGGCAGACATATAAATGTGATTTCTTATTTTATTTTCAGCAGATATTTAAAAATACAGTCAATTTATATATCTCTCATCTAGTAGGTACTATTTTCTCTTGTACAAGATCTACCTAGTAATAATTAAAATAAAAGCTATTAGCACATCTAGGCATTTTCTTGAAAAAGTCAATAAAGTGTCAATAGTTTTATCAAAATGTATTCACCCAAGTCGCTTTCAAAGTTCTCTTCTCTATAAATACTTAGTTGACATGTTTCATCAACTTATATATTACTTCAAGAATGAATTAGTCATCTGAACCATCATTCTCCACATAAGCCTCATCCATTTCTTTAAATTTCACCTATTATTCTGTAAATATGTTAGCTCTGCCAAGTCACAATCTTATCTGTTATTTTGTTATGCCAGCAAAAGTAGTGTCTGTTCTCATGAGATCTCTCCGCTTTTAAAAATAAGCCACCAAAAGGAAATGGAATATTCTCCCATATTTTTTGGAGCATTTCAGAGCTTCACATTATTATGCGAGATGTATGAAACAATGTATGTTGAGACATAGATTTTGCTGGTATGTGCGTGTGTGGGGAGGGGGGGATTAGAGATTGAGAAAGTTATTTTTCTGCAACACTGTTTTCTTTTTGGCTGCATTTTCATGTAAACCTAGGTTTATACTGAAGCAATAGGTGAACTGGAAAACAGTACTCTTAAGGACTTTTGCAAGTAAGCTCTTGGCTCAAAAATTGAACAGAATGTACCAAGAAGCTTAGAAAATGTACATTTTATTTATTTATTTATTTATTTCTTCGATTTTATATTCCGCTCCTCCCTGCAGGCTCGGGGCGGATCACAATTATAGCATACAATAAAACATAGGGTAAAAACACATGGTAAAAACATGGTACATAACCGAGATGGAACAGGTCTACAGTTCTTTACTGAGACAGGACGAGCCAATCACGTTTGGGTTAGCCAAACGCTAACCTGAATAAGGCTGTCTTACATTCCCTTCGGAAGGGAAGGAGTTCAGGGGTCGCTCGAATGTACTCAGGGAGCGAATTCCAGAGTACTGGAGCCGCAGCAGAGAAAGCTCTCAGTCTAGTACTGACAGATGGCAGGAGCGGGCGATGGAACCACCAACAAATTTTGCTCTTCCGGCGCAGTGATCTCGGGGGAACATACGGGGTAAGGCGGTCCCTCAGGTACATAGGCCCCAGACCGTGCAAGGCCTTAAAGGTTAAAACCAGCACCTTGAAGGCAATCCTTTTCGATGGGAAGCCAGTGCAGTTGCCGAAGGATGGGAGTGATGTGCTCCTCACTGGTGCTCCCACCAGCAAGCGAGCAGCGGCATTCTGCACTAGCTTGAGTTTCCGGATTGTCGAAAAGGGAAGGCCCACGTAGAGGGCGTTACAGTAGTCCAGTCTCGAGATGACCGTCGCTTGGATCACCGTGGCCAGGTCCTCCCTGGACAAGTAGGGGGCCAGTCGCCTAGCCTGCCGTAGGTGGAAAAACGACACCCGCTGACCACGGAGACCTGGGTCTCCATGGTCAGCAAGGAGTCCAGCTTGACACCTAAGCTCTTAACCAAGGGTGACGGGCTAAGTTGCTCGCCATCCAGGGTAGGCAACCGGCACTCGTCCAGCCCAGGGCGACCGGGCCACAAGATCTCCGTCTTCGACGGATTCACCTTCAGCCGGCTGGCACGCAGCCAACCAGTCATGGCTTCGAGGCATTGATGGAAACAATCGGGTACGGTATCCGGTCTGCCGTCCATTCTCAGCAGAAGCTGGGTGTCATCAGCGTACTGATAACACTCCAGACCAAAGTCGCGGGCCAGCTGGGCCAGGGGGCGCATGTAGATGTTGAATAATAAGGGCGAGAGGATGGCCCCCTGGGGACCCCACAACTTAGTGGGAGCCTCCTGGAGACCTCCTCTCTCTCTCCACGCACTGTCCCCGATCCTGGAGAAAGGAGGCCACCCATTTAAGGGCAGTCCCCCTAACTCCAGTCACGGCTAGGCGGTGGGCTAACAGTGCATGGTCTACGGTATCAAACGCTGCTGTCAGATCTAACAGGACAAGCAGGGCTGATCCGCCCTGGTCCAGCTGGCGGCGAAGTTGGTCTGTAATGGCGACAAGCACGGTCTCCGTCCCATGCCCAATACGGAAGCCGGACTGGAAGGGATCAAGTCCAGCTGTGTCTTCTAAGAACCGCTGCAGCTGATCCGCTGCTGCCCTCTCAATTACCTTGCCTAAAAAGGCAAATTAGACACAGGTCGGTAATTGAGAGGGAGCCGAAAAGTCTAAGTCGGCTTCTTCAGCAGCGGTCTTACCATTGCCTCTTTCAAACCCCTGGGAACACTCCTTGCTCAAGGGAGCTGTTGATAATCTTTCCCAGGGGGTCTCGTGAGCCCCTCCTGACAAGATCTGACGAGCCAGGAGGGGCACGGATCGAGGGAGCAGGTAGTTGGCCTAGCTGCAGTCAGTAACTTATCGACAGCTGCTGCGTCCAGCAGTTGGAAATGGGTGAAGGTGGGCCCGCCGAGTGGCGGCGGGGTCTCGAGCTCACATACTGTATCAAGAGTGGCTGGGATATCCCGGCGGAGAGTTGAGATCTTGTCGACAAAATAATTCTGAAATGCCTCAGCTGTAGGCGCCAAATCTTTATCATTTGGGACAGTCGAAATTGTTGTCAGTGACCGAATTATTCTAAAAAGTTGAGCTGGGCGTGAATTAGCCGACTCTATCAAGGAGGAATAGTGGGTCTTTTTGGCCTCCTTGATAGCACGCTCATAAACATCCTTGAATTGTTTATAAGCCGATCTCGATGCTCCGTCACGGAGGTCTCGCCACACGTCCTCTAACTGTCTCTTCCTCCGTTTCATCGCCCGCAACTCCTCGGTAAACCAAGGCGAGCGATTTCTGTGGGGGGTGAGAGAGTGTCTGGGGGCGATCTCATCTAAGGCGGTGGAGAGGCAGGTGTTCCAACACTCCACTTGCCAGTCGACTGAGTCGCTGGTGAGTTCCAAATCCCTCAGAGCATTCAGGAACCTAGTGGGTTCCATGAGTCTCTTCGGGCGAACCATAGTGGGTTCGGCACCCTTACCGGGTGGAGGGGCCACTCCCAGATGGACTTCCAGGACACTGTGATCCGACCATGGAACCTCTATAATAGAGGTTGGGATCACTTTAATTCTGGCCGCGAAGATCAGGTCCAGGGTGTGTCCGGCCTGGTGTGTGGGACCGGTCTTACAAAGTGAGAGTCCTAGCATCTCCATGGTGGATACTAGGTCCATGGCTGCTGTTGAGGGGGAGGCGGCATCGGCGTGGACATTGAAGTCCCCCAACACAATGAGTTTAGGGAACCTCAATTTTAGGATAAAATGTGCTTAGAAATGTGTCCCCTGCAAGAAAATATGTTTAGATAACGCATATTTAAATATACCTTTAGTTGTATTTATTAATTAATGCAGACCTTTGTGTGGATCTGCCCAAAATACAGAAATGGGATAGAAGAAATATATGAATGAAACCAAACAAAATCTTAATTAAAAAGAAACTAATTTTCTAACTTCTCCTTGAGGATAGGAACACCTCCTTTTGGTGACATTACTTTCATCCCTAAGCCGGGTTTATAGATGGTCATACTAATTGAAAACAAACACTCTGAAGAACATGGTCCATGTTTTCTTTGGATTTCTTTAAAAAATGTGATGCATAAATATCAGTACATTTCCTTCTAAGAAATCACACAAAACCACACAGTGGTCTTACTGTAATGAAATGTAGACATTGTATCTAGTGGTAATATATAGAACACAGATATCTATTACTAAGATACACAAATTATTATGTTATTGTTGTTGAAACTTCAAATATGATGTCATATGACAGGTTTATTACTTATATACCCAATATAGAGGAACAACTTCTCTTTGTCATGGATAAATGTCCATATTCATGTAGTTCCTTGTTTCGGTGTTGGTGATGAAAACACCTTCTTCAGGTAATGAATTTTCATCACCAACACGAAACAAGGAACTACACTCCATGATACTCGGCATAGCCTCGTCACCGTGTAGAACTCTTCTCTGGCAAAACCTTGGATGCCACAAATAGTTCTTTAAAATATCTACAAGTGACTCTTTAAATCATAAGACAGACTGGACTATTATGTTTATCTACATGAATATGGGTATTAGAATTGGCCTTGCCCACAGTGTTTGATCTCTGTGTTTATATGTCATGATTTTATATTGTTGATGTGTTCTTTATAATGGGTTTTGTATTGCATCTTTATTTTATTTTTTACATTTTATTGCTGTTTATTATATTGCTGTATTTTATTGCTGGGCTTGGCCTCATGTAAGTCCCCCAAGTTCCCATGGGAGATGGGGCAGGGTATAAATAAAGTATTATTATTATTGTCTTGATATCATTGCATGGAGTTTTGACATCTGAAAGGGAGGTTTATGCATATACACTTCCTGCCAGAGACTTCCATGTTTAGCCTGCTTGTGTTGGAAGCCAGAGAGTCATGGGCAATTTGGAGCAAATTGACATTTGAAAACACAAATATCAGGTGTCCAGATTGGGGACATCCCAGATACATTGATATTGCTTTTCCTCTGATACTACTGCATACTTTTTCTATACTGACTATTGAAGTTATACATAGGATCATCATTCAAATAATGTGGAATTCAAAAGATAATCTGTTGAAATTGTGAGTGTATTCCATTTCTTTCCCAACAATAGCAATGGCAAATTGAGACTTGTCAGTCTATATAATCATAGAGCTCCACTGTACGTTATATTAGAGAAAGAAGATGTGGGACTTTTCTCCTATATTTTTGAACTCTGTTTTAAAACTTTCCCCCTTAAAGCCTATATTTCTGTCTCCTGCTGTTTTCTAGTTATGTAGGAAATGTCTAATATCTGAATAATTTGAAGAGACCGCAGTACTACTCATGTAGAGGAATTGCTAGGAATTTAGAGATTGTTCCTCTAATATCTGCAAACATAAAACTGAAATAATACCTACATCCAAATGCATTTTGCAGCATTAAGATATTAACCTTGCTGAAATCATCTATATCATCTAGACCATTACATAGATGCACATTATTCAGTGCTACGTTTAGGTGGATTAATTTAAACCACCCAATTTCTTTCAGTATTTAACACTTCTTTTTTCAACTGAATTCATACCTTTTTGAGGTGAATTATAAATACCCTGTGAATTTCATAAGGTATCTATAGACATGGAATCCACAGAACTGTTTTTCCCCCAGTTTCTTCCTCTGAAATATAGCCTATTAAATGCCTTCAAGTCAACTCAAACATTTAACTTTCACCAAAAAAAAATAAATTCAGAGTAGGTTTTATATTGCCTTCTAGCAAGTCTGAAAAAAGTGACCTGCCCAATGTCACACAATCGATTTTCATTGCTGTGGTTATTCAAACCCAGGTTCCCAAAGTCAAAAAGCTGGTGGTTAAAAATCCTGCATTGGACTAGTGTCAAATCCAAATATCCAAACAATGTTCGGAAACTTAGGATTGTTAATATGGGGTAAAATGTGTTAATCTCTTAATACTCTACTCTCTTTAAACAATATTGCAATCACATTATCTTTATAGATTTTTCTAGAGCAAACATTTATCTATACATTTTGTATTCAGTAAAATGTCCTGCTGTGCCTTTTTAAGACACATGCCTTCTTAAAGAATGCATATGTTGTTTAAATGCATTCACAGATTTGCATGGATCCTGTTGCCAATCTTGGGAGAAAAGTTACTGATGTTTTCATGGTGAATCACAAATCTAATTAATTCTTTACCCTCCCAAGGAGTAATGATCACAGTTTTCCTTAGTTTGGACAGTAGCTGAGTTCTTCCATCAATCCCTTTTTTAACGCTCCTTTGCAATAACGTGATCTCTGTAGCTTCTCAGCCATCTCCTTGTGTCAGAACCTCTGTGAGAATAAAACTACATTATCACACAATATTCTCCTGAAGCAGCTAAAACATCCACACAGTTGAAGAGGATGAATGGTTCTACCAAAAAAAAGAGGGGGGGGGTATTCACTCCAGTATTAATTTTGACAGAAACTCACCACATCTTTTGAAAAGAACCAGAGCCTCGGCTGAGATCAAACAAGATGAAGAATTCAGCTTAGTTCCTGAGCCCAAAGACACAAATGGTCTTTAAAAAATTGTACACCATTTAAAATGTGGCATTTGTTTACTGGGTGGAGAAGAGATTGAAGAAAAACAGCCTTTCTTGCTAAAGTACATGCTGTAGCAGATTGGATTTTCAATTTATCTTAGATCATGTTATGTTTCGCAAAGCTCACTGCTGTAACAAAGCAAAATCTTTAATGCTGAAGCATATTGGCCTCGTTTCCATGGAAACCATAACTCCTAAGCTCAGACCATTTGGAGGAAAGCTAAACCATTGCATTCCTGTCAAAGTGTGACAGGAATGGTCAGTCCTTTTCTTTCTTTCCTCCTGAAATTCATATTTTAAATGCATATTCCTATATACCTAAACCTCCTGCATACAAAATTGTTCAGAGTAGACTAAGCTTATTCTATTCCTCATACATTAGACATGGAGGATGTTTGCTTTGTTTGCTTTTGAAAAAGTCGACCTCTCAATTTACACCGTCGCATCATACAATTTGGAACACTAAAATGTTAAAGTTGAAAAATCATGGGAATAGTTTCCACGGCTGTGACAAAGCTCCTCTCTTCAGGCTGTCACTGTCTACATTAAGATCATGACAAAAGCGTTGATGGAGTGTTGGACACGGCAAACATCTTCACTTTCATGTGTTGACTCTACGCCGATTTGTAAACTTGAAGATAGCAACACATATCGGGAGAAACCTAAATATGTAGACGGAAATGAATATCACCTGTCCCCCCAATAGACAAAGCTCACAAGAAAAGCAGATAAAGCGAGAAGGAGATGTTGAAAGCAATGATACCATTGATGGTTGTGGCATTAAAACAAAAAAATTAGACTAAAAATCTGAACACAATTAGAACTTGATAGGTGTGGACAAAGGCAAATAAATCAAAGACCAGAATAACAAAAGAAGAAGGAATACAGGACTAGTAAGGAACAAGATAATCTTGTCACTGCTGTTATATTTAGCAACTACTCAATTTAAGAGCTTAAATTCAATGGAAAGCTTAAATATTTTAAATATTTAAGCTTCTCCATTGATAAATAAATATTTATAGTACTTATATTCCTCCCTTCTCACCCAGAAGGGGACTTAGGGCAGATCAGAGAACACATATATGGCAAACATTCAATGTTGATTATACAAGACAAGACAGACAACAAATAGAGGTATATTTAGGCTCTTTCTCATCATCTGGCATCTTTTGGAGGCTGTGCTTGGTTCTGCCCACAAGGAGGTGCTGTGTCTCCATCTCCTTGCTGAAGAGTTTTCATTATTCATAAACATTCCTCCAAAAAGCCATGCCTAAAATACCTCACTGCTTAATGCAGATCATATTCATCTACTCACATTGCTGTTTTTGATCTGCTATTAAGGCAGGGAAGGTGGACTGAAGATCAGGAATTCATCCTGACCCAGGTTCAAACTGTCAGTCTTTCAGTTGGCAAGATTTACTGCAGTTGCAGCTGGTGATTGACCTGCTGTGCTGAAGCAGGCCTGCTTCAATAATAGGCAGGGTACATTTACAACCCTGGATAATGCTTGGAAAGTTATGTTTTTAGACCAGAGCACCACCATGCAAGCTAGATTATTGTAGAAATTGTAGTTTCTCACTTTTCCCACAAAATGACCTCCTAATGTTTGGCTCCTAATATAAAGTGATGGCAAAACCAGTAAACAGGCCAAGTGAGAGTTGACACTGGGACTGAAAGATGATGCAGGATTAGCCTCCCTCTCCTTAAATCTTCCTAAAACCCGACAGTTACTACAATCTTTAAATAAGTTTTAGATTTGACAAGGGACTTTATCATATTAAACAGGCAAACTGGCTTTCTATGTAAAGCCCTCTACCCATTTGCCTCCTACACCAGTAATTCTCCAGCCCCTAGCTATTAACAAGGAAATCTGACAATAGCTCCCAATCCAAAAATATGTCTAATACTATATGCCATACTATACCACAGTGTTTTTCAACCTTTTTTGAGCCGCGGCACACTTTTTACATTTACAAAATCCTGGGCCATATCAAAAAACCTCTAACACAGTAATGCATATAGATATGTTTTTAAAATTTATGCACTTTGAAACCTGGGCCTGTTTTGATGAACACAACATAGATATCCTGGTAGGAATGGCAGAAAACACAAACTTACAGAACTCCCATAACAAGAGAAAATACTATAAGAGTTTGGTGGGCCAAAGTTGTAGTTCTATCCAGAGAGCACTGTGGACTCAAAAATGTTATTATGAATTCAATTTCTGAACACAGATGGAGTTTGGGGAAAATAGACCTTGACATTTGGGAATTACAGTTTCTGGGATTTATAGTTAACACACAATCAAAGAGCATCCTGAACTCTTGCAACAATGGACTGAAAAGGTTCGCTTTGGGAAAAACCAAACTTGGCATGCCACGGCACATTGTTCCAATTTCCCACGGCACACCTGATGATCGCTCACGGCACACTAGTGTGCCACGGCACACTGGTTGAGAAACACTGCTGTACCATATCATAAACTCTGCATTGCCTTGATATTAATTTTGAAATACAGTAAGTAAATGCAAATTAAGACAAATAAAGCCAAATGTATCTTAATTTGTATTATTTCTTTGCTTTTTTGCTAGTAGCTTGAGAGTTTCAGTTAATTGAAGGTCTACTATAACACTTTAGTACTACTTTCTTACCAAACTATTTAATTTGTAGTGGCAAAACATTTATTTATTTATTTATTCAATTTATACACTGCAATTCTCTACGGCTCGGGGCGGTTTACACAATTAAAATGGAAACACAATGTAAACAACTATTTAAAACAGTAAACAAGAATATCTATTACAAGCATAACTCAAAGGCCTGCTGGAAAAGGAAGGTTTTACAGGCTTTACGGAAGGACATCAAATCCTGCATCGCCCGAGTTTCAGGAGGGAGGGCATTCCACAATGTAAGAGCGATGACTGAAAAGGCCTTCCTCCTGGTGGCAGTTAGGTGACAGCTCTTCATGCTAGGGATTTCTAGAAGATGTTGATCATCGGAACGTAGTGATCTCTGGGATTTATAGGGAGTGAGGCGACCCCTCAGGTACACTGGCCCCAGACCATGCAAGGCCTTAAAAGTTAGAATTTGAATCTAAAGAAACTATGATTTTGCAGACCCTGGGGATTTTGGTCCTTTACCCACTTTTCCTTAGACACCAATCTCTTCTAGTAGGTCTATTCAAATTATTTTAAAATTATCATTTTAAATACTTATCAATTGTTTTAATATGTATTTGTTTCATTGGCAAATTTGCCTCTCCTAACGGAGGATTTCACTGCTTAGTTTTTGAGAAACTCATTTCAAAGACCTATTCAATTCATTCAGCCATGTTTGATTATCACTTCGTGTTCCTTAACATAATCCAGGTTTGGCTCCATACTTTGAAATGCTGTTCTTATTGATGTCACTAGCAAAGATGGCTCAGAATTTGGTTCAGTTGTTTGCTTTTTATCACAACATACTAAAATTCAACAAATATATTCTAATGAAGATCGAAAGGCACTGAGCTTCTTAAAAAGAAAACACAGAGCACAACAGAGTGGAAAGATTCATCCTTCCCTAATCTCTACTAAACACACCCAGATGAGGTTTATATTATTTTGACTGTTAATTTTCCTTCCCAAGAAATCATAACTTCCATCATTCCATGATATTTTCTGTATAGTCCTGCTTTTCCTCACGAAGCTAGCTCACTTAGTTCCCTGTGAAGGAAGGACAGTGATTAAATTGTTTAAATGCTCTACATGGTTCCTTTTTTAACTCTGTGCTTCAATCAATGTAGTTAGACCCTGTAGTTAGGAACCTCAATTATGTTTGACTCTTCTTCTTAGATAAAAAGCTGCACTGTAGCTTCAGTGGTGAGAGTACAGATAATCATCTCTGGAAGCAACAGTTTAAATAAATTCCTGTTTAATTTAATCATTAAATTTACCAGCTTTCATGCTGACTTATTGATCAATTAATAGTCAATGGGATTCCCCTCCCAATGAAGGTCTTGTTTCCTATTGATTAAGGTGTTTGGGGAAACTGTTGCTTCAGCTACCAGAGAAATCTGTCACAAGTAGTCTTTCAACCTTGTGTTATATGTGTGAATTCATGCAAACATCTGTATGCTTTTCAGCAAATTTTAAAGAGACAGTGTCTGTTACAAAGAAAAGAGTATTGTGTCACCTTTAAGTTGAACCAGTTCATTTAAGTTTTTGTGAATTGCTTCTTATTCCTCAGACACACTTGAATACATTAGCTGCAGTTTGCAAAATCTTATCTTGAAATAAATTCATTACTTCTCACATTGTAAAGGTGAAAACTGAGGTGCACTGGCCAACTAACACTAGAGAGTTGTCAAGATGGCAATAAAATAAGGAAGAATTGTTTTTTTGAACTGTATGGTCATGTTCGAGAAGCATTCTCTCTTGATGTTTGGCTTGCATCTATAGCAGGCATCCTCAGAGTTTGTGAGGACAAGGAAGGAAATGGAAGGAAATGAGATGATAGGATTAATTGGAATTATTTCTAACACAATGAGACAATATGAATGATCTAATTAGTTTTAAAGACCTAATTTATTGGGGTTAGCTACACAGATCCCCATAAATATGAAAAGATGCAAATTAAAAATGTTCTATTTTTTTAATCTGAAAGGACACCTTCAGCATGACTCTATGGTCAATTTCCACTGCAAGATTTCTAGAGGTGTTCTCTCCAGGAATCTCTAGGTCCTCCAGCATTCCCCAGCATGGAAGAAGTTGACCACAGAGTCACAAAGAGAGAGAACAGTTTAATTGAAGTATCAAAAGTCAGATCCCCAAATGTGAAGGGCTGACTTAATTTCCACATATCTTCAGTTCTCAAAAGACAAAGGAATAAGAAAATATTGGCTCTCCTTGTCCATATAAGATATATGTTCTTGGCTGACAGCCTGACTACCATATCAGCAAAGAGGCAGGGACTACTGGCACACCAGTCATCTAAAGGCATTGTATTTAAAACAAAGCTTTGTGATGGGGAGAGAGGGAGGGGGGGAGAGAGAGGGAGGAAGGGAGAAAAGGCGGAAGCGGATGAGCTGATATACAGCATCTGCCAGCTTAAGTGTTAACTAGTTTATGGGAAGCTCCTAGCCAGTCAATACATTGCTTTTCTCATTCATCTTTACTTAGAACAACATGAAAAGGTTTTCTTTGGAATATAATTTCCAGAATCTCCAAGACAGAATAACTTTGTCTGCCAGATTCTGACAAGGAGATAGCTAGAGTTTGAAATAATTTGTCCAACTCTGTTATGCACAGCTTTGCCATACTTGTAACATTTTGAAAAGCACAGCCTTCTTTTCCTAATAAAATATTAGAGTTTTATCCATATCCTATTGTGTTCTTCTGCTTCAACCAACCCTAATTCAGGGGATCAATCAGGCCTCTTTTGACACTCCACAATTAGAGCATTATGATTCCATTTTGCCCGTCATGGTTGCTTCCTATAGAATCTCAGGGTTTGTAGTTTCACAAGGCAGTAGTGTTCTCTGGTTGATACTTTTAAATAGCGCTTCTTAATCTGCAAATCCCAGGATTCCATAAAACATTGCCATGGCAGTTAAAGCAGAATGATAACGCTTTAATTGTGGAGCATGAAAAAGGCCCCTGTTTTGTTGAACTGGATAACAAAGGTAGTTGCAGTACCAGCACATGAATATTGTATACCTGTCATAGATACCATAGCCAGGGATATCCTATTAGTAGCAGAGACATTTCTGCTCTCTCCAAACTGTATGATTCTGTGCCCCATGTGTATAGCTCTGTATGAAATGGTGTGCAAAGGGAGCTATCTTTTAAAAAACTTACTTTGCCTGAGGCAAGGACAAGATAATCTCATCCCCCAATTCCATGTACAGAAGCTAACTGACCTGTCCATTTAATCTCACATCAACCCTACATCAGGAGAACATTTCCCACAGCACTTGAGGGTAGCAGGCTGTTTGAGATTACTGGTTTACTTTAAAAGACCAGGCCCTGCAATGGCATACAGAATTCTGCCCTTCAACATATTGGTGTAATTCCTCCTTTAAGGGATCTGCTTCCTGGTGAAGCTCTTTCTGTTTGCTCTCTTTATTGTCCAATAGATGGAATAATGAGACCACAGAAAAACATATGGGTTGAAATTAGGATAATTTTCTTAATGTTCCCTGTTTAATTGTTTCCAAGTGACGATTGAAGCTCAGGCATCGGTGATGGCTAGGAGGGCCTTCGCACAATTGAAGCTCATGTACCAGCTGCAACCATACCTCGTGAAGCTGGCCATCGTGGTCCACGCTTTAGTCACCTCCAGATTGGATTATTGCAATGCACTCTATGTGGTGCTGCCCTTGAAGACGGCCCAGAAATTTAAATGGGTCCAATGGGCGGCAGCCAGATTACTAACTGGAGCTAATTGCAAGGAGAGGTCAACTCCCCTGTTTAAGAAGCTCCACTGGCTGCTGTTCATTTTCTGGGCCCAATTCAAGGTTCAGGTTCTTACCTACAAAGCTCTGAACGGTTTGGGACCCTCCTACCTGTGTGACTGCATTTCCATTTATGAACCCATGTGATCTCTTCAATCATCTGGAGAGGCCCTGCTCTCACTCCCACCCCCTTTGCAGGTGCGACTGGTGGGGACGAGTGAGAGGGCCTTTTCTGTGGTAGCCCCTTGACTCTGGAACTCACTCCCTAAGGATATTAGGCAAGCCCGCACATTGGCAGTCTTTAGAAGGAGCTTAAAAACTTGTTTGTTCCAATGTGTATTCCCTGAATGAAAGAACAATAAATGTCCTCTGAAGCACATTATCTTATCTATTGGAGCAATCAACCCAACCTTATCCTTTAAAACCCCTGATTAGACTCATTTTACTGCTGTCACACCCAGTGTTTAAAATTTTAATCTATTAGAATTGACACTGCCCACAGAATTGGATCCCTATGTTTTAAATGTCTCTAAATGTTTTGTTTTACTGATGATGTGACTTTGTATTGTATTTCTATTTTGTTTGGTTTGGTTGCAGTGTTGGTTTATTGATCTATTGTGTTGTTGGGCTTGGCCTCATGTAAGCCGCCTGGAGTCCCCTTGGGGAGATGGTGGCGGGGTATAAATAAAATTATTATTATTATAATTATTATTATATGCAAAGCTTAGCTGGGGAAGCAAGCTACTGTAGAAGCAGTTGGGGCATTGACAACCCCTCCCCCATCCTCCTCCCCAACATTGTTTGGTTAGATCGTCAGAGTCCCTGAAAGGAGCCCTACTGAAAAATCAGGGTGTATGCAGGCAAGCTATTAAACTGGAAGACAAGAGGGTGTCAGCCCACAAGTCACATGGTCCTTTGGTGAAGATGAAGATCAAGAGACCACATATGTGGTGGCAATGTAAATATGTAAGTACATTTTGGGTAAAGGTATTTAGAGAAATAGAAGATATAATAAATATTAAAATTGAAAGAACTCCTAGTATAGCTTTATTATCATTATATAATAATAAACAATTGGGGGAAAAGATAAAGATGTGATAACAAACCTATTAACAATAGCTAGATTGCTTATAGCAAGGAATTGGAAGAAATAAATAAATATACAAATAGAGGAATGGTACAAAGAAGTGTGGAAATTGGCAATAAATGACAAGTTAACATGTATACTAAAAGTAAAAAGAGGTATATGGAAACAAAGTGATTTCGATGAGGTATGGAAAAAATTCATCGAAAAAGGACTAAAGAAGAAGACAAGTTACCTCCAAAAGAAGAAATGAAAATTTGGACAAATGATATGTAAAAGCTATGGCTTGGGAAGGGGGGAGGGGAGCACAGTGGTGAGGGATAAAAAAAATGTACAAGAAAAATAACGGCAGATCCCAAGATTTAAGTATTGTATTGTAGCTAGTAATGAACAACATGAATCTGCTGTAAAATAGACAAAGAAAAAAAAGAGACCACTTCCCGGTTGCGTACTGCTTAGGAACAGTTCTGGAATTCCATTCCCCACTAAAGGGGTGCCAATGGCATCACCAAACTTGATTTTCTCTCCCTCCCCCCCCCAAACCTATCAATATGGAGCTTTTTAAAGCTCCATCCCTAGTCAACCAACTACATGATAGTGTAGTCCAAAAGAAACTTTTTTAAAAATATCCTACCCAGCCCTTAAGTAGCCAGTATGCTTTCACTGTGAAAACAGAGCATGAGAATGGGCCAACACAGATCCAAGAAGGTGAAAGTGGGTGGAGCAGCCCTGAAATACAGTTGCTCCTTAACACCCCCCCCCCCCCACACACACACATTAGTTGTGACTTGCTTGACATTAATTAATCTGTTCCCTGCCATCTCAGGTCAGAAAATTGATATACCTTGCCCCATACAAGTTAAAGCTGTGAGGAAATCTGGTTCCTCTTTGTACATATGTGTTGTTGACCTTGGGCACATGATAGATTACATCACACATGTAAAATGAATGTACAGAAAACCCTATTCATTCATTGCAGCCCCCACAAAAGTGATAAACAGCAAACAACAAAATGGCTATTATTCTATAAAAGAACATCTTTCCAACATGACACTATGGTCATCCTGAATTATAGTCGAGAATCTTGAGTAAGCTTTGCCAAATTACATATCTCCAGTTGTTTGGGTCTCCAACTACAAGAATTCCTGAACATTCAACAAGCTGGCTAGGGCTTCTGGGAGTGGAAGGCCCAAAAAGATGGAGAGTCACAGTTTTAGGATGCTTGACTGAGGCTCTTCCACACAGCTGTATAAAATCCCCATTAAACTGGGTTATATGGAAGTGTTGGATCAGATAACCCAGTTCAAAGCAGATATCATGGATTATCTTCTGTTGCACTCCAGAACAGGGTTCCCTTTGACTTTAAACACCACAACATTGAGTAAAAATAGCAAGCAGTTTATTGAAGGTAATAAAATCCAAAGCAATAAAAAGTAATACGCAGTAAAAGGTAAATCCAATTGATTAGGTAGAAAAAGGAGCAATTAGTCCAAAGAGAAAATGTCAAAAAACACCCATGAAACTAGTGGCTTGATTTCAAAAACAAAATAACAGCAAAGGCAATTAAAACAAGAATCAAACAAAGGCAAAGGTCCAAGAATTTGGCATGAAGAACTTATCATGAATCCAAAGTTGCTTCATCTGAAAGCTAGATTCAGTACTTGGCTTCATTAAAATCTGCCCCTGGAGACAACTGAGGCGCAGAGCCTTTCCCAGGCTCAAAACCTTGAGGATCCCTTTGCAACAATACAGGCCTCTCTAAGCCATCAACTGAACTGCATTTAGGCCCTACATCTCTAAAACCAGACCTAGAAAATAGACCATTATCCCCAATCCCTTCAGGAACATCTTCATGGACAGCATCCCCATTCCCACCAGAGGAATCAACTTGAACATGAACAACATCTAATGCAACCTGATTGTTAGACACAATCCCAGGCTGACATACAACATCTGCCTTGATATTCTGGGTTATATGGCTGTGTGGAAAGAGCATTTTGATGAAATCAGTGAATAATCCAATCCACAAAAATTAAGTCTGTAAATGTTGATGTTATAATTGTAGTAATAATAATTATAATTGATGTTGCCATACCAGGTGTCAGCCGCATTGAGGAAAAACAACAGGAAAAGCTCAGCCATTATCAAGACCTCAAAATTGAACAGCAAAAGCTCTGGCATAAACCAGTATAGGTGTTCCCAGTGGTCATTGGCACACTGGGTGCCGTGCCAAAAGATCTCAGCCTCCATTTGGAAACAATAAGCTTTGACAAAATCACAATCTGTCAACTGCAAAAGGCCACCTTACTTGGATCTATGCACATCATTCAGAAATACATCACACAGTCCTAGACGCTTGGGAAGTGTTTGATTTGTGATTTTTTGATATGAAATCCAGCATATAGATCTCGTTTGCTGTGACATACTGTGGATGTGTGTCAGAATAATAATAATAATAATAATAATAATTTCTTTCCTGCCTCTCCTCATGGTGTGGACAGCTTGGAAAATATGAATGAGAAGATGCTGGAGGATGGCTCAGCAGTAGAACTGGAGTTGAGCAGTACCCAGCAGTTCCATCAGCCAAGCTCAACATTCATGAAAGGTGCTACTACTCAGCTTACTGAAGAAGTGTAAAAGAGTTCCTCTGAGCAGACTTGGGGCCCTTCCACACAGCCCTATATCCCAGAATATCAAGGCAGAAAATCCCACATTATCTGCTTTGAACTGCGTTATCTGAGTCCACACTCCACACTCAGGTAATGTGGGATTTTCTGCCTTGATCTTCTGAAATATAGGGTTGTGTGGAAGGGGCCTGAGAAAGAATCAACTGTTCCAGTTTTCATGGACCTGTGAAAAGAGAGGTCTCAGCTACGCAGGTCATTGAAATTAGCTGAGAAAATAGCCTGGAACAAGGAACACCCTGGTTTTAAAAGCTATGACCCTGGACTCTGATGTCTCATGTTTCCTGAACTCTGGACTTACCTTGGACCTTGGCTTACAGACCTTTTACTCTGGCCACTGTTGTAATCAGTTCACAACCTTGGAATGGACATTGGGATTCTGTCTTGTGTTATTCTGTTAATATTTGCATCTCTGTTGGACTATTTGCTTAATGTATGCTCTGTTGGTATTTGGGGGTTGAGGCTGACACCTCAAAACTTGAGGCAGGGTACAACATCATTAGGAACAAATAATCATGAAACATGATGCAAAATAATATATTAGCATGTATTTCTATGAAATCCATGTATTAAAATATACAGAGCAAAGATTCAAATATAGAAAGCATAGGTCAAGTTTAAAATTTATAGTAATCCTTTTTGGTATTTATATTAGAGAAGTACAGCAAACTTGTAAATCAGTAGAACTCTTAATCCTTGTAGTCAGCTTTAGAACCCCTTATGTTTATTGTTCCAGGAAATCCAGTCAGACATAACAAAAGAGAAAGAGCTACACTTGGTTTGGTTACAGGATTGTGTGCACTCTGAAGAAAAGAGTCGTGCATGACTAATCCTTGTCTAGCAAAGGAAAGCAACTACAACAAAGAGAGGAAATGTAAAACCTAAGCATGGCAATTTACACATAGATTTACAAAAGACAAGACTTAAAATAGGAGGTAAATAATTGCCTAGTGCCCCACCCCACTAGTTTATGTTACCTGCTACATCATTTTAAGTGTAATCTAGAAGAATAAATTGGCCTTCTCCTCCAGGTAGTTCTCATGCACATAATGCCTGAGCCACATTTTTCAACAAATGAATAGTCTGTGTGGGAGATCAGCTATAATATAACCATTTTGTCATGTGAACATGACACATAATACCAGCAGAGCATATATTAAGCCAATAGTCCAAAAGATATGCAAATATTAACAGCTCCAGTCAATGCTTATTGCATTCCTTTCCCATGAATCCCTGTATATTACTATGCTTTTTTTAGTTCCTCTGTCTTCTCTTTTTGTCAGTGCAGAAATTGGATGTGAACTTTTGAGATGAATTTGGGAAAAAATATAGGAAGTGTTTGATGAAAATGCCAGTTATGAGTCACAAATAAGTTATGGTGCCAGTTACCTGGAGATATAACTAAAATGACCAAATAATCCTTGGTGTCAGATCTGTTTCATTTTCATTGTAAGAAGCCAAGGAGGGTGCGACATAGATCATTCCAATTAGTCCCACAAAGTCTGAGCCAGCAAAAATGACTGAATAATTCAGAACCTGCATATTTCTATCTGTTTGATGACTTGGAAAAATATTAGTTGAGTATTTCTTGATTTGCTTGTTAAAAAATAAAGAAAGAACTGACAAATTTACGGGTAGCCCAAATACACCTGCTGTGGGGGTTTCTTTTTGATCTCTTTGCTTCCCATGATAAGTGAACAGAAAGCAAGAAAACACCACTTCTCATTTCCATTCTGTTGACAATTCATGAACATTGGAGGTTTTTGTCCCTACTCTTTAACTTTGTCCTTTACATGACACCTGTGCTTTTAAAGCAGTGAGCACTGCTGGAGATGACCAAGAAAAGCTAAAAGGAGCTCTCCACAGAAACCTTCTGCTCTTGTCCTGCTGTGTGATTCTCATTGATCAGTGAAGAGGTGACAACATCTCACCCTTACAGCATTGCCCTTTTTCTTAAAAGTTTTTTTAAAGGATATAGTTTGTATATAAACTTTTCTAAGTGTATTGCTTTGTTAATACAGTATACAAAATATGGATTACATTACACACAGGAATGAGGAGTGATAATATGAGCAATGTATGGAAAGTGCTTAGCTGAAATCATCTTATTCTTATTTGGCTGGGAATGTGACATGCTATTTGATGTATAGCAAATGCCATATATCAAACAATTTGTCATATTTTCATCACTTTGTCATTTGTAAGTTCACATGCTTGCATTACTGGCTTTGTATATATTTGATGGCCAACCATGAAAAGGAGTCTAGAAACAGAACGTTGTCTTAAATAAGAACCATTTTATTTGTCTTATAGGCTGTTTAAGATAGATTGAATCTGAAAGAAGTAAGAAGGGGAAACAATGTAGCAGGGCATCAGCTGAGCGTATAGTGGACTGTGGAAAAATGGCTCAGTTGTCTATGTCAGTGTTTCCCAACCTTTTTTGAGCCGAGGCACATTTTTTACATTTACAAAATCCTGGGGCACACCACCAACCAAAATGACACAAAATGTTTTATGGCGTTTCAGCACCTCTTTTTCACAACAGGCTGCATATGCAGGGGAAAAATAGTAGGCAAAATAATAATAATATAGTGAAACTAGCAATATGCACATTTATAAAAGTTTTATAAAGTTAATGTATCAATATAGTGAATTTGAAAAACGGAATACAGTTTGGCACCCACATGATGTTGGCACCTCCATGGGAGAAAAAGGAAAAATCTTCCCTTACCGCTTTGGATTAGGCTCTGTTCTGGATAATCTGCAATATATAGAAGTTCAATATATAGGAGTTATCCACAAACAGAGGGCAGCATGCGAAGGAGGAGAGGAGCGCAAGTGGGTGGTTCCAAAAATTATCCACAACAAGTGGGCGGCTCCAAAATGATGCGGCGTCATTTTGGAGCCGCCCATTGGGGTCCTCTGCTCCTTTGCATGCTGTGTAACACTTTTCCCTCGCAGCAAGGGGCATCTGCGGACAGAGCCTAATACCAACGTGGTAAGGGAAGATTTTTTCTCCCATGGAGGAGGACAAAATAATAGCGGCGGGCAAAAGGAGGGGGGAAGGAAGGGGGGCAAAAAGTTTTTTCTGGAGGCACAGCTGGAGCTCTGCAAAGGCACAGGAGTGTGCCTAGGCACACTGGTTGAAAAAGACTGGTCTATGTAGTGCTTCTGGATCTTTGGCTATATCAATATATTAGTATTATTTTGCTTTTGAAGCATTGTATTTGTCTGCATTATAATGGGCTGTCAGGCAATATTGCTAGATCTGAGAGTCTTAAATAACCAGCAGAGGTCATATCTTTTTCATGAAATAAAATCATATCCTCTGTAAATATAAATCTGGCTTATGGACTGTTTCCACTGTTTAGATATGGATTCTGGAGCCTTTCACTATTATGGCAGTGATTCCACTGTAAACACTATAGCGATAGCCTGTGAGAACATAGCATTTGTAGTTTAGAGAGACACTGAAGTTTTCTGGCCAAAAAATTAAATATCCCTTCCTAAACTGCAAATCATGTAATCCTGTGTGAAGTTGCCATAGCATTTAAAGTAGAATCATAGTGTTATAAATATGTAGTGTGATCCACTTGTTAGGATTGGTGGAGCACCATACACTCCAGCATTCCAAACAGGAAGATAATGAATGGTGCAATATTTAAAGTGTTGGACTGTGACCTTAGAGATCTAAGTTAAGTATCTACTGATCCATGAAACTCATAGGGTGAATCACTTTCTTTTCAAATCTATTCACAGAGGTGTGGTGAGGGGAAATGGGGTAGGAAGACCCACATACATCTTGTTGAGTTTATTGGCAAAATGACTGGATAGTAATATAAACTAGTAAGTAAGACTGAGTTAAACCTAACATTTCATGTTCTCTCCAGATGTTTAAAGCATCCATCAGTAACATTTTTTAAAAAACAAACCTGAATGGTAACAAACTAACTACACAGCTCAGTGCGTTCTATACATCTGCTTTGAGGGTTACTCATAACACTAGGAAGGCCTATCATACTTGTGCTTTTGCCAACTCAATGTAGACATCAGCATATCAGATAATGTCATATGTTGCTACAAAGTTCAGAAATTTTGTACCTATGTTTGGATTGTATTGGGAAAGCTTTCTCCTCATAACAGCAGGAAGAACCAAGCTGATTACAGGTGTGCCCACTTTGCCTGACTGTAAAACCTTGATGATCACCACTTGAAACTTGTTTTTACTGAGGAAGTGCTACTTGTTGCTCCCAAAGCCCATAATCATAGCTGAAGGATTTTGATAAGCTACTAGTACTGAATGGCCTATTCCGCATTTCAGGATATGTGTCATCATTTTTGCTGCCTGCCACTTCTTTGTCATTCTGCTTCTTTGGAGATCGCAAGGCATGAATTATGGAGACAGCTTCATTGCTTTTCCTCTCCCCCCACCCCTTTCTGCTTTCTGTCGGCTATCTGACCAAACTATCAGATTTCAGATTACACATTCTCCTGTGCTTAACACATTGAGGGAACTGAAATGTCATATTTTGGATGAAGAAAAACCTAAATCAGCACCGTAAATTATATGGCACTCCAGATGTTGCCGGACTTCAATTCTCATCAGCCCTAAGTTGTCTAGATAAGAATAATAAGCACTACCGTTCAAAAATGGCACAGCTAACTTTTAATGACTAGAATAATTAATTTTATATTACAAACAGAGATTAGTGTTTTTGGAAAAAGTAAACATAATGTAGACATTACAAGCCCCATTTAATGAAAAAAAACCCCCTAAATTATTTTGTGTTCATTGAAAAACAGTTCCTTTCCTCAATTTTTCTACCTCCAAATATGGTGCGGAATTTGTAGAACACTTTTGTTTAATATCAGCACCATCAGTCACTGTAGCATCTAATTATATGGAAGAGCATGGTTTCAGATTGTGTTCCTCATTTTCATTGCTTCTCTTTTCTCTCCTATTACTCTGTCCTCTCTCCAATATCAGAATTTCAACTATAAATTGCCTAGGTACAGAGAACAATTTGCTCTCACACCTCCATCCAAATCATCTACTTCTTTATACAGTGCCAAGTACATTGATCCAAAAGTAATGGTAGTGTAATACATTTATGAAGACTAAAATGTCACAAAGTTGCAAGCAAGCTTTGAACTTCACTGAACAACTTCTTCAGGCTGAATATTAAGCCAAAATGAAATGACAGTGGAACAATAGCTTTCAGTCTTTGGCTGCTATGAAATAAAGTGACATTTGGCTTAAGCTCTGCAAAGTTAGAATACTGAAAGCTACAGCTGATGTCTTGAGAGATCTGCTGCATGAACTGTCACCAATCATGTACATTCCCACATATTGTATTTGCTTACATTTAACCCTTGAGGCATTTTTATCTTTCAGACTGCAATCCAGATGCGGAAGATGGACTATCTGGTATAAACGAATATGCTCACCTTGTCTTGGTCCAGAAGCACCTGCCGTTTATGTATGATCTGATGCATCTTGTGATGTTTCTTTCAGTACAAGGAAGCTTTTTTCAAATAAAGCATGTTGGCCCACTTACCACAAAATCTGAAATCTTGCTGCTTTAATCCAAAGAGTTAACTTGTACTTGTCTGACAACATCTTCAGCATAGCACGTGAGACTAGAAAACGAAGAACAGTGATCAAACTGTCTTTCTACTTATTTCATTCTGTCATACAAGAATGAACACAGTTGGTCTTCCATATCCACAGATTCTGCATTCATGAATTCAACCATTCAACCAGGTTGTATTACCTCTCTACAAATCGATGGTAAGGCCACATTTGGAGTACTGTGTACCATTCTGGTCTCCGCACCTTAAGAAGGATATAACGGAACTGGAAAAGGTACAGAAAAGGGCAACAAGAATGATCCAAGGGATGGAGCGGCTCCCTTATGAAATCAGGTTGCAATGCCTTGGTCTTTTCAGCCTTGAAAGACGGCGTTTAAGAGGTGACTTGATCGAAGTGTATAAAATGATGCATGGGATAGAAAAGGTGAATAAAGAAAACTATTTTCTTTGTCACAAAACACTAGGAGTAGAGGGCACTCCCTGAAGCTCCAAGGTAGGAAAATTAGGACTAATAAAGGGAAATATTTCTTCACCCAGAGGGTCATTGGGTTATGGAACTCACTTCCAGAAGAGGTTGTGACAGCTGTCAGCCTGAACAACTTCAAGGCAGGATTAGACAGATTCATGGATACCAAGTGTATCGGTAGTTACTGAAAAGGACATTCAAGTGCCACCTCGGAGTTGGTTGAGGTAGGCAGGATTTCCCTGGGTACTAGTTGTGGGGGTCGGGAGCAGGTCAGGGTTTTGCCCTCCCTTCTGCTCGAGATCCCCGTGTACAACTGGTGGGCCACTGTGTGATACAGAATGCTGGACTAGATGGGCTGAGGTCCGATTCAGCATGGCTCTTCTTATGTTCTTATGTTCTTATGTTCACCCATGGTTTAGAATAATTTTTAAAAACCAAACAACAATGTTTGATTTAATGCTGTGGGCATCATTTTACTATGCTGTGTGTGTGTATTTGGACATCCACAAATTTTGGTCATTATTTCATAGTTTGGACAGACAAGGGTTACTATAAAGTATCTCTCTACTTTTCAGCATATTTTATCATAAGTTTTGATATCCACGAACAAAGGCATATTAGCCATATATTTGTCTTCTATGTGCCATTTTGGAACCAGAAGAGACACCTAGTGACTGTACCTAAAATATGATAAAATGCTTCTCACATGCCTTAGAGTAGTGGTTCTCAAACTATGTCCCACAGAGCCCGAATTGCTACATGTGCACTTCCCAGGGGCTCTGCGGCTACTGTAGGAAAATAAAATAAACCTTGAATGTGTATTGGTGGTAGGTGAAAGTAAATTGAGATATGGTAAATTTCATTTTTAAAAAAATCATTGCATGGACATTGCACAATTGTTTAGGTATCTCTTTAGTTTACATTCCCTTACAATCTATCCCTTCTACCTTCCCACACAACACTACTCCTAAACACCATTAACTTGTAAGACATAGAGAAGGGCTAAGGGACTCAGTAAAAAAAAGGCTGGGAATGATAGCCTTAGAGGGCACCTGGGAGTAGTCTGAATGAAAAGGATTTTGTGATGCCCATAGGACCCACAGAATTGACCCAAAGGAATATATACAGCCTGTGGCCTTCACTTTTCCATCCACATCCAATGTACAAACTCCTCTACCTATGGAAAACATATTGAGATAATGCCTTCTATTCTTTTTGATTAACATTTTAACCAAATGGTCAAAGGAGTGAGAGCAATGGCCTTGAATTATCAGACTGAGAAGGTGAGGGACACAGGTCACTAATAATCACAATCTATGGTGAGCAATGTTGCATTTTTATTGAAATGCTGCTAATTATTTCTGAGCTATAGAAATTCCATCAATTTTGTGTATTATAGTAATGATGTATAATTATTTATGCAAGATCACGAACAGGAACCTATAATTGATATATATATATATAATTTTTATGTAGATCTCATCTGGGGGTTTTTGTTTTTGTTTTTGGCATGGTCCTGTATGTCTTTCCCTTTGAAGATGGGAAACCAGCCACTCTGTGCTAGATATACTGTGGCCATTTCCACACAGCCACGTAACCTAGAATATCAAGGCAGATAATCCACAATATCTACTTTGAACTGGGTTATTTGAGTTCACACTGTCATATAATCCACTAGTTCAATGTGGATTTTATACAGCTGTGTGGAAGGGTTCTGTATTTGTGGAAGTGGATTGAATTTACTATGCTAATAGAAGTGTCTCATATAAAGTGTCTTTGTATAGGCTTGCATACATATCCTGGAACTAGAATGAGTAATTCCTGGTGAAAGGAATCCTCTAATCTGAATTACATTGTATGTTATATATCAACGAAACTGAAAAATTATTGTCAGAAGACTATAGTGTTGCTCCCTGGAGCATTTTACATTCATTACATGCCATAAAGCAAGTCCTCCCAGCAGTTCCAAGCTAGTTTTTTTTTTAAAAAAAAATCACTCTTTTTTGTACTTCTTTTCTTCTTTTTATGTCTATAAGAATAATGTACCTGCCATTTTTAATCTACTCTACTTTTCTTTCCCCCGCTAATAAAGGAGAATATGTTACCAATCCTGTGTGCCCCCCTCCCTCGTTAATAATACTTATTCGATTTATCTTCGTAATATCCTTTATACCTGCTCCTCTAAAGACTAATATCACTGGACTTTTTTTTAAAACCCTAACATTTCACATCACATTTTCTGAGAATCACAGTACTCCATGACCAAATAATCTTTAAAAATGGGATGCACATATATAATGATAGAAGTGTAATTATTTTAAGCAATAAGCATCTTTGCGTGCAAGTGCGTTTTGCCATTAATCTGAACAGTGGTTCAATGTCTCTATCCAAAGAGTAGAATAAGATATTCTGCCTTCCATTTACTTATAGATAATCACTGTGTATAAATTCTGTCCTGAGGAGACTGGAGGCCATTTCAATTTTACACAAAATTAGATGGTCAAATTCCAGACCATACCTCTTCAGACTGAAATTAGTCTACCCACATTGTGAAATGATTTTTGGGTAATGATGGTGTTGCTGTTTTTTTTCTCATCACTGAAAAGTCGTGCAACTTTAAATTGCCCCCCCCCCCCACACACACACACAGTTTTAGAATAAAGGTGGCTGGATTATTCTAGTGGGTACCTTATTTTAGGAAACAGTGGCAGAGAGAGTGTGACCTTCTCAAATCCATGGAAGTCTTGACCATCAATTAATGCATTCTTTTGGGTAAAAGTAAGGGGGGGGGTAATCCTTTCTGGAGGGCTGCATCCAGTAGGCGATAATAACATAAGAACATAAGAAGAGCCATGCTGAATCGGATCTCAGCCCATCTAGTCCAGCATTCTGTATCACACAGTGGCCCGCCAGTTGTACACGGGGATCTCGAGCAGAAGGGAGGGAAACCCTGACCCTGCCAAAACCAGTCAGGGAAAACCAACCTCCGAGGTGGCACTTGAATGTCCTTTTCAGTAACTACCGATACACTTGGTATCCATGAATCTGTCTAATCCTGCCTTGAAGTTGTTCAGGCTGACAGCTGTCACAACCTCTTCTGGAAGTGAGTTCCATAACCCAATGACCCTCTGGGTGAAGAAATATTTCCCTTTATTAGTCCTAATTTTCCTACCTTGGAGCTTCAGGGAGTGCCCTCTAGTCCTAGTGTTTTGTGACAAAGAAAATAGTTTTTCTTTATTCACCTTTTCTATCCCATGCATGATTTTATACACTTCGATCAAGTCACCTCTTAAACGCCGTCTTTCAAGGCTGAAAAGACCAAGGCATTGCAACCTGATTTCATAAGGGAGCCGCTCCATCCCTTGGATCATTCTTGTTGCCCTTTTCTGTACCTTTTCCAGTTCCGTTATATCCTTCTTAAGGTGCGGAGACCAGAATTGTACACAGTACTCCAAATGTGGCCTTACCATCGATTTGTAGAGAGGTAATACAACATTTGCTGACCTATTTTCGAGTCCCTTTCTGATCATGCCTAGCATAGAATTTGCTTTTTTCACTGCTGCTGCGCACTGGGTTGACATCTTCATTGAGCTGTCCACCAAGACCCCAAGATCCCTTTCCTGGTTTGTCTCAGAAAGCTTTGATCCCATCAATTTGTAGGTGTAGTTGGGGTTCTTTGCCCCGATGTGCATGACTTCACACTTGTTTAGGTTAAAATGCATTTGCCACTTTGTTGCCCATTCACTCAATTTCGAGAGATCTTTCTGGAGCTCTTTACAATCAGTTTCATTTTTAACTACCCTGAACAATTTAGTGTCATCTGCAAACTTTGCTACCTCAGAATTCACTCCTACATCCAGATCATTAATGAATAAATTAAAAAGTAACGGACCCAAAACTGAACCTTGGGGTACGCCACTTCTCACCTCTTTCCACCCGGAGAAATGTCCGTTTATTACCACCCTTTGTTTCCTACAGTTTAGCCAGGTTCCAATCCAGGACAAGACCTGTCCTCTGATTCCATGGCTGAAGAGCTTATTTAGGAGCCTTTGGTGAGGGACTTTGTCAAAAGCCTTTTGAAAGTCAAGGTAAACAATATCAATTGGGTCCCCTTTATCTATGTGTTTATTTACACCCTCAAAGAATTCTAACAAGTTAGTAAGACATGATTTGCCTTTGCAGAAACCATGTTGATTTTTTTTCAGCAATGCCTGTTCTTCTATGTGCCTAGTAATATTTTCTTTAATAATGGTTTCCATCACTTTGCCTGGAACTGAGGTTAAACTGACTGGTCTATAATTTCCTGGATCACCTCTGGATCCTTTCTTGAAGATCGGTGTTACATTTGCCTCCCTCCAGTCCTCGGGTACAGTGCCTGATCTTAGAGAAAGGTTATATATCTTAGCTAGAAGTTCATCAATTTCACACTTGAGTTCCTTAAGAACTCTGGGGTGGATGCCGTCTGGACCTGGTGATTTGTTGACATTTAGTTTAGTAAGGCATATGAGAACATCCTCCTTGTTTATCTCTATCTGTTTTAATTCTTTTAATTCCCTCCTTGAAAAAACGGACTCAGCTGCAGGCATATGTTGTTTGTCCTCCTGTGTGAAAACGGAGGCAAAGAAGTCAGAGGCGATGCTGGGGAAAAGGTAATTTACTGCTACATCACAATGGGAAATGTGTGGCTTTTGAACAACACAGTCTCTAGTTCCTAGTTATAGGTGTAAACCATAGTGGACAACAGTTTAATAGGAAATGGAGTGCATTTAGTCATAATAGTTGCTCATCCTTCATTTATATAAAACTAATTTTGAATGAGTGTAGAGCAGGAGTGAGAAATGTGTGGTCCTTTAAATGTTTTTGGACTCTAACTGCCATTTGTGCTAGCCAGCACAACATCTTGTGAAGCATGATGGGATTGGTAAACCAACAAGATCTAGAGGAAGTTATTTCATTAGTCAACATTAAAGCCAGCTGAGGATCAGTTACATATGTCCAGTCTAGAGGGCTACATTAGCAGAATAGGCAGTCTGGCTGCTTTGTTCCACTGTTTGCCGTGAGCTAGAAATTTATTTAGTTATATCAGAAGCGGACCAAGGGTATAGTTGTAATATATTTTAAAAAATGACATTATATTAAATGTCCTTTGACCAGTAGCTTGCCACTTCGAGTGCCTTTGGTGTTGTAAAGGTCCTCCATTTTGCTCAGACTGCATTGTAATAGGTGGTCTGTGGTTTGCTCTTCTCCATGCTGGCATGTCATGGACTCCACTTTGTGGCCCCATTTCTTAAGGTTGGCTCTGCATCTTGTGGTACCTGAGCACAGTATGTTCAGCACCTTACAAGTTGCCCAGTCTTCTTTGTGCCTAGGGAGGAGTTTCTCATTTGGTATCAGTTATGGCTTGAGATTCTGGGTTTTAATTTGCCACTTTTGGACTCTTGCTTGCTGAGGTGTTCCTGCGAGTATCCCTGTAGATCTTAGAAAACTATTTCTTGATTTAAAGCTTTGGTGTGCTGGCTGATACCTGCACAGGGGATGAGCTAGAAAAAGAAGATAAGCATTGCTATTTTTGCCAAGTAATTTTGATGTGATTTCCCTTTTCTACAGTAGACTCAACAAAGGTTGTTTTTGACTCAAGCAGATCATAATAGTGCTTAACGGAGATCAATCTGCTTCTCCCAAAGCTAATAGCCAAACTAGCTAATGGTTTCTTTCACCAAACATACTTTTGCTTGTGATGAAACTGTGAAGTATAACAATCCCTTAGAGCATCACCATCAAGAAGGTGGCATCATTCAATTTCAGAAAAGAAAAAAGGACATCAATGATAGATACAGAACAGCTCTTCTAACAGAAGCACCAAAGTAAAACAAATCCCCAGAGAAGATTTGTATATACACTCTACTTTACATTAAAGAAATAAAACTATCAAAACTTTTCCAAGTAGCTGAATAAAACATTCCACAAATTTCAAAGATAAAACAAAACTCAGAAAAAAACAAGTTGTTCATCTAATTTCCTGTTCTCCCTAAATATAAATTTGGTAAACCACAAAATGCTAAAATCAGTGAGTAAAGTACAATGTTATATTTAGCCCAAGGAATGGACAAAACAACCTTGGAAATTTCTATTCACATGTAAGTCCTACAAGCTTCCCTACAGAGGACTCTAGTGTTGCACTAGTTTTGAAATTCACACGCATAAGAATGCCAATGTGTAGATTTATATTAGAACTAAGGAGGATGACTCTATCTCCTAGCATTTTGATGAGAGGCCCACCTTTCCTGTTTCATTCTCAAGCTACCAATGATTATGGATAGGTGATGATTTTGTTCAGTCATGACTTTAACCCTCAGGAAAACTTTCCAAAGGATCAGCTAATTCCTACAAAGATTGTGATAGTGTATTTATTGTTCTAGGGCAGAGTTGTCAAACCCATTTTCAACCTTACGTTTACCTTCAGAGGGCCATGTGTGATTGTAAGACTGTATGAATGTAACTATGTTCCCCTGGCATTAAAAGCCTTGTGGGCCTTGTGGGCTCCCTGACCATGTTCGAATGGTCTCGGAACTCCTCCCATTCCGAAGAGAATGTAAGACGGCCCTCTTCAAGCTTGCAATGTCCAAACTCAACTGGCTCGTCTCGTCTGAATTAAGGCATCATAGCCTTGTAACATCTGGGCTATGTATTGTGTTTTTATTGTTTTTAATGTTTTATTGCCTTACTGCTGTGATCCGCCCCGAGCCTGCTGGGAGGAGCGGAATATAAAACTGATTAATAAATAAATAAATAAATAAAATAAATAAATAAAATGACATGGCAAGCCAAATTTGGCACACAGACCTTGCATCTGACACATGTGTTCTAGACCTCCAGTGGGTGCCTGCATGTTAATGTCATACAATGAGAAAGAGCAGACATGTACTGCATTTTGGGAATGCTCCCCCCCCCCCCTCAAATTCCATGCTGTTCATAGGGCTCACAGTACTAGACATCAGTGGTGGATATAACAAACTGAAAGCTGTTCAAGGACCTGTGCATCAACACCAAGCCTGTATGTTGAATAGAAAGAATGTGACTCTATTGAAAGTCATATTGGCCAGAGCTCGGGACTTGGAAAGACTAGGACTCAATCATGACAAAACACATTTTGAAAAAGACAAAAGACATGTCTATGTAATTTGTCTCTCTGTTTCTCTGACCCATGGGAAACTCATTAGAAGGGTGGATTGCATTGTTTCATGTTATTGTTTTTGCACATTTTGTATTTTATGCATTCACACCTTTGAGTGCTTTGTGAGCCTCCCCGAGTCCCTCTGGGAAATGGTGGCAGGGTATAAATACAGTTTTATTATTTATTGTACATACTCCCCAGCAACTTATATTACAGAAATAATCTCACTGAGTAGCAGTTCCTGCTGTATTTTTTGATCCATAGGAATGGGTAAGCCAAAGTTTGTAGGGTTAAAACCTCAAGACAATTTTAGGACCAAGTACAATGATGTTATTTGATATCTTCCACAGGTTTCCCTGGCATCATCTACACTGTCATTATAATGCAAATCGAACTATATTATATGATATGATCAGCGTAGATTCATAAAATCCAGTTAAATGCAGTTAAACTGCAATATATGAGTCTACATTGACCATATAACGCAGTTTGATATGCATTATAATGGCAATGTAGATGGGGGCCCTGTTTCCTTTGTTATTTTGATTCTCACATTAACTGTAGATAAAAAGGGGAAGTAAATTTCTCGAAATCACTGTGTACTGTTTTGAGATATGTATGCATATATACTTAGATATGCATCTGCTCAGCTGTTTGTATTTGGGAGGCTTTCTTTGTCAGTCTGCCTATAGCAGGGGTGGCAACTACAGAGAGCTGGACAGAGAGCAGTGTTCTCCCCCACAGTAGACTTTGAAGAGCTTTCACCCGCATACAACCAGCTGCTGAATATTTTTCTCAAATATACTCTAGGAGACACAGAAGCATTCTCACCATGTTTTTGTTTCCTTCCCAGGCCACTGTGAAGCAACTGATTTGTGAAAGATAAACCATTTCATTCCAAAAGGGAGCAGCAGGAGGTCTCCAGGTATATTGGAAATTACCTCCACACTCTCAGAGGTCATTTTGGGACATTGTGAAGCAAAGAAAATTGTAAAAAAATGATTTGACATTTTTTGAACTTGAGAAGGGGAATGAGATTCACAGAAATGCCTATGTGGGCCATGGGTTGCACTGCTCACCTCTCATTCACAGGTACGAATACCATACTTTAAAAAAACTATTCAAGACAAAGAATCTCCTTTGCCTTTAGTATCATGCCTATCATCTTGAAACTCTGGACTAGAGGAGATTCATAGTTCTAGTGATATGAAAGCCACCAGCCATCACAGATACATACTCTCATCATGAATGCCTGTATTACTTGTACTTTTAAATTTAAGGCAACACTGTTCTTAGTTAAAGCCACTCAAATTTGTGTACCTCCTAGGATGTTATGAAGAAAAAATACCTTAATCTCACATTTGTTACCCTGAGCACTTTGGAGGAAGACTATGGAACACAAGTGATAAATTGTATTTGCAAGATAAACCCCAACTTCGTTGCTTTTCAAAAACCTCAGCAGTATTTTTCACAGTACACTTTATCGGTGCAAATCAACAGAAGCAAGGAATGAGAAAATATTTCCATTGCTTGGCTGCTGATAGTAATGATAAGCTGGCAGGACAGGTTCTGATTTTTATATATTAGTGGTTTTGAGCTAGTTCCTTAGCATGATTCTGGTTCAGTATAGACTACAAGGTTGTAAAACATGTTTGAATTACAATGAACTGTGGTATGAAGACAGACTTCTTATAGATAAGTTTAGTGAGCTTAATAGCTTTAAAATAATTGGAATCTCATTTTTTCCTTTCATTTTTTTTCAATGTAAAGGGGTAGATTCCTCCAAAAGATTTCTACCTTAGCAGCAAAATATTTCCTAAACTATATACACTGCAAAATAACAAATCACCCACACTTTCAATTTCTAATGAACCACTTAGATTCTGTAAAAATAGTTTTTTTAAAAAAAATTCTTCTCCTCTATCAGCCAACTTTTCTGAAACTATTTGATGGTGGACTCATAATAGATGGAGTCACCTCTGCCTACTCACCTCCTTTATGGCAATATGCTTTTTTTTTGGGAGAGATGGGTCCCTCTGATCTAAAATGCTTGATTTCAACTCTTGAACTGTTATTCTTTTGTAAGGCAAGTAAGCCATAGTATTCACTGGGGATGATGTGGAAGTGAATGGAAATGAAGTAGAATATTCTACTAGTTCGACATACTTCTAGTTAAAGAGTTTTTTGAACTATTCCAAATTTGTTTTCTTAGGATATGTCACCAAGATTCTTCTCTGTTCCAGCCACTTTTTACCTCTAACTTAATGTTAGAGCAAGCCTTTTAAATGCTCTGTTTAAATTGTGTGCTCGATGAATTGATCTATTCATGGTGCTCATTTCCCCCCATTTGTAAAATTGTAAGAACTTTGTGGTTGGAATAAAATGGACATGTGAACTATTTTCTAAATGTCTTCTTTTCTACTTCCATCTTAAAACAGAATTGGAAATTTTTATATTAAACTTTTTTCAGTGCTATACAGAAATTATCTGCTAAAAGAATACAAAGCTGAGCCAACATCTATTGTTCAATCCATATAATATTTTCCAGCTGTATTCTATAGGTACAGTATATATACCTAACCAACCAGTTACACTGTTGGTGCAGACATTATTTAAGAGACATTTCTGACAAATTAACACTATCAGTTAAATTAAGTTCAGAGTAGAACATACACAAATTATTGATCGGAAAGATTACAGAATAAGGGCATATGCAATATCATTGGTGAAATATGTCACCATCATCATCATCATCATCACTGTAAGCAGCAGCAGTAGCAACAACAACTGATCACTGCCACCTTTAAGGAGACATTTAAGTAGAAAAAGTTTGTCATTTTTTTAAAAAAAACTCTAAAAAATCAGTAGATGTTCAAATCTTTCTGAAACTTGGAGGAAATGATCCCCCTTTATCTTGTGTCATTTTTTTTAGAAAATTCAAGAAGATAGCTGTTGTACTGTTCTTTAAAAAATGTTGTTTGTAAAAAAAATCTAAAATTCTCCAAAACTCAGTGGATGAGTGAAATATTCTGAAACTTGGTGGGCTAACAGTGGTAAATATATTTTACAATTATAGAAAATTTCATGTTAAAAATCTCTAACAATGAGGGAGACAGGAACCCCTGAAGTTTCCCCATTGACACAATTACTTTACGAAAATTTAATGGAAGAGTAGTTACCTTGTTATAGTTACAATACAAACCCTGTCCAATTTTGGAAATACTTAAGAAATTATTTCCCCACCCCATATTTTAATTTAGTAATGAGTATTGAAACATTTTGTTCATTAACCTAACAGGCTTAATGTCTACACTGACCATATAATCCATTTCTAAACTACATTACATGGTAGTGTGGATGGGTGTCTAGAATTTATGATACTAGAATATGCCTTTAGAATGTATAGCATAAAAGGAGAGAGAAATCATGAAGCACAGATTGAAATTAATCAAAAGCCATATGCTCTTGCACTCACCAGGAGACTGATACAGTAAGACTAATGCTGCTTACCTATTGAAGAACACATCTAATCAGCAATGTCTAATTGAATCAAGTAGACAAGGTATAGATTAAAGTGACAGTTCTGCAATCACCTGTTGCTAAACGGAGCACATAAATTAGCCCATTTAATTATACTGAACATTGAATTCTTTTCCAATAGCAGTCTTCTTTTAAATCAACATTCTAATTAAAATGAAAAGGGCTCTACAAGTTAGATTTTTAAATCAGTTATAACACATTTCACTTCAACCCTTCCTTCCATACTAAAGCAAAAACCACCATCAGAACATGTAGTGATATTACATCAGCCCCCGTGAAAGCATGAAACAATAAGTACAATATATCTGGCCATTTACTTGTTTCATTCTTGTTTTGATTCTTTGCACACAGTTTGGTAATTTTTAAAAGACTATACATAAAGCAGTGTATAGATTAAATAAATATTCAAACAAATAATTGAGGAAAAGTGATTTCTTTGGTTAGGGAAAGATGCAGGTACAACCACATGTTGAAAGAATAATGTGAGAGCTAAAATACTTCTCAGGAGTTAGAATAAGTGCTATCTCGCCACTGCATGAGCTTTTTCCTATGTATTTTACTTTATTTCATTTCATTTATAATGCCATCTTTCTCCTGCAGTCAGATGATATTTGCTTTATTTCATTTCATTTACAGTGCAGTCAGATCCAAGACAGATCACAAAAAGAATAAATTAAAACCTAAGAATAAACATTTAAACACAGTTAAAACAATCAGACTAAACCACTATGAATTCATTTCGAAGGCACACAAATGTTTTTATAAAGTACTTTCCTGTGAGTAATTAATATAAGGTCAGGGTTTGCCCTCCCTTTCCTGTACAAGTAATTATGCTATATGGGCTAAATGGCTCTTCTTATGTTCTTATGTTCTTATATTAAAAGCCTGCTTAACCAAAAAATATTTGACTGCTTGTGAAAGGGGAGTGGGGAGAAGGCCAGCCTAGCCTCCCCTGGAAAGAAATTCCATAGGGCAGGAGCAGTCACTAAGAAGACTGTATCTTGAATCCTTTCCAAACAAGGCTGGAATGGTGGTGGAACTGGAGGTGCATCTACACTGTAGAATGAATGCAGCTTGACACCACTATAAATGTCATGGTTCATTACTATGGAATCATGGGAGATGGTGAGGCACCAGCATTCTTTAGCAGAGATGGGTAAACCATCTCAATGGTTACAACTCTCAATATTCCATAGCATTGAGCCATAGTGGTTAAAGTCATGTCAAGCTGCATTGATGCTATGGTGTGGATTATTAGATTGCTGTGTTCAATGTAATCGCTGTCCTGGCCACAAACCAGTTCCAGGTATGGCAAACTAAACAGTCACCCAGCTGTTTAATAGTGTCAGTATAGATGAGTGCACAGTCTTTCAGATATTTGGATCTAAGATCTAAATAGGATGCAGTGATTTTTGTTTCTCATGGGCATATGGCTTGTCATTGTCAGTTGATATTATTTTAGAACAGGCATGGGCAAACTTTTTTACCCTGGGGCTGCCCCTTGTGGGCCCAGCCAGGACAGCCAGACAGGGAGGAAGGAGTAGGCCCGGTAGGAGGTGGGTCTGGAGATGGGATGGTCCTGAGAGGAGTGGGCCTGGAGCAGATGAGCCCAGGAGAGCGTAGGACAGGGGACTGGAGAGACAGAGTCAGGGTGGGGCCAAGGGCAGAGCCAGAGGTGGGAGGGCAGGGCCAGGGGCAAATAATCTGCTGGCTTTCCTTCCAGCATAAGGATGGGAGGAGGGTGAGGCTTTGGAGTGCCCTCAGTCCCCTCAGTCCCCTCCCTTCTTCCAACATCAGGATGGGGACTTGCCTCTCCTGATACCGGGAAAGGGGAAAGGCAGATGTGAGCAAGGGGGCTTTGGAACTTGCTCTTTTCTTGGCATGACTGTTTTTGAGATATTTAACACCTATGCTACACTGTCTTTTTCTTCTCCTCTTTGCTTCTTTCGATTATGTTTGATAGGACAATTTCTTAATGACCTCCAGGTTCTGGTTGAGATCTTCTCCATTTTAACTGCATTGGGGTAGGCAAAGTGCAGTCCAAGAACCAGAATATTCTAGTTGTTTGGCCAATGAACAACACAGAACATGCTTTGAAGCCCCACTCATCCATGGAAATCCACGGAGGGGAAATCTAACATGTTACAGCCTCTGAGGAAAGTCAAAGATACCCAACTTTGGATACATCTTTCCAGGAAAGCCCTATAATAGGTTCACCTTGGGATAACCATAAGTTGGTAATGACTTGAAAGCACACAATAACAGAGTGCAGAATGTTAGTTGCACATGACCCCAACATCCAGTTTCAAAGCTTCCGAGTTCCATGGATCCTAAATATGACCCTCCCCCACCCCTGGTGACCCCAGGAAAAAATGATGGATTCAAGGATTCAATGTGATTGAATTAAATGCATTTCTGCCTATGGCTGCCACAGTTTTGAGTTGGCTTGGGGATGCAATAAATGGTCAGTGTAGATAAGCCCAAAGACAAATAGAGCTGGTGGCCATCATTATACCAATATAGTCAATAGAATGGAATTGTATTTATTTTACTGTCTTATAGTGTGGAATCCTGATGCATGTCTGGGAAATGTATACTGGAATATTTCCAACCACATGCAAAACCCTTCAGATATAGAAGAAAGGTGGCAGAAAAATGGTTTATTCCCTATAATGTTCGCCACTGTGCTAGTTTTGTAAGTTTAGAGTTAGGAGTGGCATTTCATAGACAAATATTCTATTATTTAACCCCCAGTTGCAGTCTAAGGCAGCACAATTTTATTTTTAAAAGTCATCTCATTTGTTATTTATGGCGACAATGTCTAAAATGGGAGATATTCTCAGACATCTGGAAGGTCAAATTTTGATGCAGTGCCTAATAGCAATAATGAGTGCTATTACACACCACAATAGATTATCTAGCCACACACAGCATTTGATCTCATCCATCATGCTTGTTGCACAAATTATTTTCTAGGAATTCAAACAACAAATTTAAAATGCTGTACTTATCACTATGGTCAGGAAACACTATAATCTAAATAACATCTATAATCTAAATAACATGAGCTGTTTGCCTAGTCCTAATGTTGATATTTCTGAATTGAATTTATATCTAAAAGAAAACAGCAGTTCATATAACCTCTGATTAGGTAGTTAAAAGAGCCTTAGAAACTTTGTGCACAAATCAAGAAGTGGCACATACTATGAAGGATAATGATCTGCTTTAAAGGGTGTTTTTTTAAAGCAGGCTAGAAGAAATTAAAGGGAAGTATAATTCCAAGTATTCAATAATTAGATCATTAGTTTTTAAGGTAAGGATGTCTAAACATGATCAGTGGAAATTGTTAGATTGTAGGTTGCCTTCACCAGAGGGAATTATATGTATATTTTTCCTTACAACTTGCAAAGAACTACAGTCATCGTGAATCACTATGTGAAGGCTCGTATGGGGGAGAGGAGGAAAGTGTTTTCAAACTCATTAAAAATAATAACTTCTAGCAGAACCATGATGACTTACTTCAGAAAGTAATTCATGGTTCTTTTTCCTGCATATCTGGATATCTCTGGTGGTCTATTCCAACTCTTTGTTTCTAGATGTTTATCTGCATTAAGGGAAAGCCCTAGACTCACTCCAAATGGACCACTGGCTGTCCCCATGACACACAGAGACTTCTGGTGAGTATCATTGGACTTTTCAGTTTTCTACTCCAAGGACAGAAGTTTGGGAAACACTTAGGATTTCATCAGACAATTGGGTGAAAAGCAGAGGAAAGTGAAGAAAAACGTCTCACCCTGTTCCCTCCCATCTTTCCCTGTCTTCTGGGATGTCCATCCATCTCACATCTTTTCACTATCTTCCCCTGTTTTTCCTCCACTTTACCTTGTATTTCTCTACCAGAAGTATATTAACCCCTGATAGAGGTCTTCAGCCTCCATTTCCATACACTTTGGAAATGGAGCACTACAGAGTCCCACCTTAAGTTGTCTGATGGCCTCCGTGAGACTCCCTTAGTGTCCTGTTTCCCAAGTGCATGGAAATGGAGCCGAAAGACTGTCTGATGAAGTTCTCAGTGTCTCAACTCTAGATCTCTTGAAGCACATGGATGGTGGGTGCTCAGGCTCATTTCCCATATTGTTTTTCACCCCCAGGCTCAACTTGTCAGCAATTATAAGATAGCTTTAGGCTCTGTAAATCTAAAGAAAACCATAATGTGTAAAAGATGGCCAGGATGATGTAGTGGTTTGAATTGTCAAATTCTTGCTCAGCTATGGAAACTTGCTGGATGACTTTCAGGAAGTCATAATCTCTCAGCCTTATAGAAAAGAAATGACAAGCATCATTTGAACAAAATTTTGCTGAGAATACCCTTTGGATCACCAGACATCTTGAAGGCATATAGTAACAACAAATAATGTGTAAGCAGCATAATATAGTTAAGCGCTGTCCTACAGGGAGGGAAGATGCAGAAGATGTTTCTGAAGACATTGGGGAACTCTTCCAGGCAGCTTACTTTCAGTCCACCAGGAAAAATCTAACAATATGACACTATTACCTGCCCCATACTTGTTTACCCCAGTTGCCTAGTTACAAACAAGTTTCCAAGTTAAACATAGTTATTGTTGATTGTAAAATGTTAATTACATGTTAGCTCTATTCAGGCATTCTGCTTGAAGAGATTATATCCATACATTGTGGTATTCTTATCACTGTGACCTTATTTTCAGGCATAATGTCTGAATAGGTCTACTGTGATTCTGGTGTGTTAAGAGAATTTGTTGGATTTGAGTTACAGTGGGGTGGAAATTACAAGAGATTTGTAGCATGATACTGGGCAGAAGGTGCCTTGGCAAGCTTTCAAGACAATAAAAATGGGAGGTTTGCCATTTTATTCATGAACATTTTAACACTCAATTGAGTTTCTTCTGTAATGGGGAACCTTATTAATATAATATATTGTTTCTGTCAAGAAGTAAATAATTAAAAAACATTATTCTAAAGCTTTCCTGATTGTAGCAGCAAGAACTGATTTTATTCTGAAACAAATCCAGATAGAGTCAATTTTTATTGTATTCTGCTATCTGTTCTCAAAGACCTGGAGGGGAATTGACACCCATTAGTTTTTCTTCTCAAAGATCTACTTCCTTCTCCATCCAGGACATCAGAACATGAAAGACCTTGCAAAAATGAGAGCAGCTGGTGATTCCTGAATTATATATCATAGTCACCATGTTTGTTGTATAGAGTCAAGATTTGCTGCAATAGTAGCTGTCAGCACAGAAGAGGAGAAACATACAAGAGTACTACTTTCAGCCAAATTATAGAAAACCACAGTATTTATTATAATTTATTTATTACACTTGCAATGTGCACTTCCTCCAAAGCAGGAAGAGCAGCTTGTATATCACATCCAGGTGGTTTCCCCTCTAGGCAGCTTGAAGGGCCAAATATGTTTAGCAAAGCTATGCAGTGTGTGTCCAAATATTCTCTAATCATCTTTTAGGATTCTTAGTATGCACATAGCCATATTTGAAGCATTGGAGCATTACATCTGAAATCCTTTGACTATTTGTAAGATTGTCTGCTGTTATCTTTGTTTAGCAAATGAAGAAAATGTGAACGTTTTTCCTTTTTAAAAATCTGCTTGAAAGAACAACACCAGCAAAGACTCTCATTTGGATTTTCTAAGATTTAACCACATCCTATTGTTAGCCCCCAGAAGCCCAGTTCTCTAGCTTCTGGATTCAAGAACATTGTCTACAATTGACATGATACCGTTGGAAAGGAGAAAGGCTAGAAAAATCCATTCTTGCCATTCTTGGCACCAAGTATGTTTGATAGAATGAAAAGAACTTTCAAGTCTTTATAGGGTTTCTTGCGAGAGGGGAATCCTCTAGTTCCTTTACTTTTTACTGTCTTTCCTTGCAGTTCCTCAAACACTAATCTATACATAGTACACACATAAAACAATGCATATGAAATTTACATAGAGCCGGTAAACAATTTAAAAAGTTACAAGTTACTTATTAGGGCTGGTTGATCCAAGAAAAAAACATTTCGAAACTCGTTTCAGATCTAATTGTAGCTGTTGTTTCTGATTATATGGACTTCCGGGAAAATTCCAATAAATTTAAAAATTGATTCGGAAGTATTTCCGAAATTCAGAAGTCTTCAGAAATGGCGTCCACTTTCAAAAATGGGCAAAAAAATCAGCAGAAGAGGGAGTCAGCTGTTAGCCATCAGCCAATGAGCAATCAGCAAAAAAATTCGGAAACGACATCCAAAATTCAGAATTTTGTATTCCGAAATTCGGAATTTTGGATTTCGGAATTCCTGTTGGGAGGGTTGCTCTCGAAATTGCTAAAAAAGTCAGAAGAATCCGAAAAACTTCCAAAATTTGGGCCTATCCAAAATTGTAGAACAACCCTATTACTTATATGGCATAGGTACATTAGGAATCACAATGGAACCTTCTTAAACCAAATTTCTGCTATGTGCTTCCTCCTGATTTTTTTTGCTGCAAGGGCAAACAAGGCTACGTGCCAGGTCATATATTTATCTGTATCCATAAGGAGGTAGAGTACCATTTCCTGGGGATTTGGAAGTAGGGGGGGTTGCTCATGTAGTTTTCACTCCTGAATGAGAAGGTATTTGCCTGCTGGGGGAGGAATAGAAGGTAAGGAGCATTCTATCCCAATTCTCTCTCCATCATCAACAGAAATAACTTTTGAGGATGGCAGTACTGAGAGCCCTTCCAAGCAGGCCCAAAACTCGTGATGGGTTTTGGATTAACCTGAGGCACTCAAACAACACTACAGGTTAATTTGGATTAATCCAGAGTAAACTGGAATTCTGGGTTTAAAAACACCTCAACTGATGCACACCAGATCTGTTGAAGTGCTGGGCCTGTGGGGATTGACTCTTGAGAACGCCTTCTGTGATCCCAAGGACCAATCCCCATTGCCCTCCTGGTTCTTCAGGCTCTAAGAGCCTGAAGGAGTAGGATGGCACCCCTCCTAGCCCCCCATTTCCCCTCTAAAATTATCAAAGTAGCCTGGCTTCTCCTCAGGCCCTGCGGAGAAAGCTCAAAATAATGCATCAGGATCATTGGAGTGGGGCAGGGGGAATTCAGCCAGGCTCCTCTGGTAAGTTTAGAGGGGAAATGGGGGGGGGGCTGGGGGCTGGCTAGATCCCAGGGTTTGGGGCTGCTGTGTTCCTCTTAGGATTTTGGCCTGTCTTGAAGGGCCCTGAGAGAGAAGCTATTCATGATTTTAGGACTGAGGGAGCCTTCAAATCACTTGGTCTCAAACTGTAGGAAATTTTCTTTTTGTTTTTTTGCAGTCCATGATGGTACTCAAAATGGTGCTAATTGGATATATGAGCAGAGAAATAGCATGCACAAGCAGGCTGCCAGACCATTATCTGTACCTTTGCCAATTGGTTCAATCTGCATTGTGTGTGTGTAACTGAGGAGCATAACTGCAGGACCGATGCCCCAAAGATCTCTGGAATACTCAGTAAAGTATTCACCAGCAGTGAAGAATCATAATTCATTAGCAATGGCAAGCTTATTACAAAAGCATTTATCGATGCATTTGAAAGCCAATTGAACATATTGGTGGGTGGTTAAGTGCTGCCATGCTCCTGGCCACACAGGCCATTCACAGTGGAGCAAGACGGTAGGGTGGATCCATTAAGTGCACCTGGGACTCCGTGTCAGCCAAAACATAGCATTAATTAGTCAAGTGGCCTGGAGTTTGTACAGCCATTAAGAACAAAGTGGCTTTTTAGTATGCTGCCCTATTGAAAATCTACAAAGTGCTCTGTTTGGTAGCAGCTCTACTACCAGATGGAGATTTCAACATTCACTAGTATGCCTACTGGCTTGTTGGACTTGAATCCAGCTTTCCTTTTTCATTCATTGACAGCTTTTGTTCCCACACTACAATAATTGATAAGTAAGGATGCTTGAGGAATTAGACCTTTGCACATTCTTATAAAAAGCACACCCCCTGAACTAGTTGCATAGTTCAGAGAGAAGCTATTCTGTGCTTGTTACACTTCTCTGATTTCTTACATCAAAAAAGTCTAGTAGCAAAATACAATTAAATATATGTTGGAATATCAAATGCATTTAGAAATATATACATTGAAAGGAGAGAGATCATAGTACTCATTTGTCCTTTGATATATTTAGAATCAGAACCACAGCACTGGAAAAAAACTAAAGGGTCAACTAATTTAACATTCTCCCAAGGTATGATGGCACTGTTGAAGTACATGTCTTTTTGTGTGGAATGTTTCATCTGTTCTTCCATGGTGGTTCCTTCTTTTCATTTGTGTAATGCTTCCTAAAAGTCATCTATGCTACTGCTCATTGTTATATCTTGTGGTAATTGATCAAATTATTATTATTATTATTATGTTTATTTATATCTCACCTTTTCTCTCCACCAGGAAACTCATTAACTAATTAATTGTATTAGGCCTATGTCTCATTGGGTAGGTCTGAAGCTGGATCCACACTGCCCTATAACCCATGCTTTTAACTTGTTTATATTAATCCTCACTGCCATATACTCTGGGATAAACACATAATCTGAGATCAAATCCTGGGATATAGGGGTGTAGAAGGGGCCTGAGACCTCTTCTACACTGTCATATAAAATCCAAATTATCTGCTTTTAACTGGATTATATGGAAATTCAATATTTGGATTAAATGCATTGATTATCTGGATTATATGGCAGTGTAGAAGGAACTGAGGTAATTAATAGAGAGGGAGGTTAAGGAGAGGGAGAGCATGAAGTTCTTCTATTATTTTCTGAACCCCACATTTCTTCCATACTTTAAAAACTGCTTCTATGCTTCATTATTTAACACCAGAAACTCCACCATTCTTTTATCCAGCATTTTATTGCAGATTGATTTATTGCACTGGAACAAACCATAGAAACCATTCTAGACTTCATAGCAAAGTTCTGCCACTGTCTTGCAAAAACACAGTAAAACCTGAAGTTTGTAACCATCCTTATATATTGCTATATTCCTTCCAATTGTAACTTTATCAGAAATTGTTTTATGACATTTGTGATTTTTTTTCATAAAGTAAAATTTTGCACTGGTTTAAGAGTGCAATTATACACCGTATTTGGGAATCCAAATTTACCTCATGCTTGTAGTGTGATATTTCATTGCACAAACACACACACATTTAAAAAATCTGCAGTCATCCAAGTGGGCTCTCCTGTATATCACGATGATACTTATTTTGTGATTGCAGGATTAATTAATTGTACTTAATAGATGGTTAAAAATAAATGGTTGATCATACATAAATTAGTTTGTGATATCTACAATGCACTTGTTTTGATGTTCCACTGCTAGATTAGATATCCTAAAGTGTGTGCTAGAGTTTTCCTGGATGCACTCACTCCATACATTCTGAAATGAGTCAATGCAGCTCTTTCTACTTAGCTTTCAGAAGAACAGTGCCCTCTTGTTTAGATGAAATATGGTCCTTCAGGCCTTTGCCACCATCAGCCAATGAAAGACATGCAATCTACAGCTATGTAATACTCTTCACTTAAAGTGCATATTACCATAGAAGATATATGGCTAATATCAGAAAAAAGCACCCCGTTTAAGAGCAGCTAGTGCTAAAAAGAGATTATTTTAGTAGCTCCTAAAAAACTCTCCTGAACTAAAGATAAGGATCTGCCAGAGTTTCCATTACATGTTTAATGATACATTTCAAAGAGTTATAATTCATTCCGTTTGAGCCTCTATAATTCATTGGTCTAAAAAATTCCACAAGTTTTTAGATCAGCAATATTTTTCCACCTAGAAGTTGAGAACTGCCCTCATCATTAACTATAAAATAGGATGGAGGATCAATATCCACATACATCATGACATTGCCACAATCAACACAGAGATGCAAGTTGAATAAGCTAACCAAATATACCTTCTACTGTGCAAATCATTGTTAAACATCTTGCCTGGATCAGTTCACCCATTACACTATTTCTTACAGTGGAATAAGCAAATGTCACCTATTAAAATACATTGCTCTGTGAAGAATCTGGCTAAGAAGCTCTCTAAAGTTTGAAAGGGGAACAAAAAGGGGAGAGGGTGTAAGTGTGGAATGCTAGTTAATGTGAGTCTGGAATGCTTTAGTTAGACCTCGCCTGGTACACTGTTTCCAATTGTGGAGGGCAACCAAAATGATCAAAGGTCTGGAGACCAAGCCCTATGAGGAAAGTCGTATAGAGCTGGGTATGTTGTTTAGCCTGCAAAAGAGAAGGTTGAGAGGAGACATGATAGCCATAGAATCAAAGAGTTGGAAGAAACCTTGTGGGTCATCCAGTCCAACTCCCTGCCAAGAAGCAGGAAAATCACATTCAAATCACCCCATGTATAAATATGTGAAAGGATGTCATAAGGAAGAGGGAGCAGGCTTGTGTGTTTTTTGTTTGGTTGTTGTTTGTTTGCTGCTCTGGAAACTAGGACTTGGAGAAATGGGTTTAGTTCAAATTACAGGAAAGGAGATTTCACCTGAACCTTAGGAAGAACTTCCTGGCTGTAAGAGTTGTTTAACTGTGGAAATCTTTGCCTCAGAGTCTGGTGGAAGCTTCTTACTCTTACTTACTTTTAAATGGAGGCTGGATGGCAATCTGTTGGGGGGTGCTTTGATTGTGCTTTTCCTGCATGGCAGAAGGTAGGACTAGGTGGCCCATATGGTCTCTTCCAACTCTATGATTATATAATTCTAAGAACAGTTAAAAATAAGGCTTAAAAGTGGCATAATCCAAATGTCCAGTGTTGAAAAATAAAGCTTTTGTACTGCTCTATATTTCAAGGGTGGTTACATAAGATAGACTCTGCTACATCTTGCATATTTGCATGTCTTGAATAATGTAGTGTACATGTAATATATGCCTGATAAAAACTTTATTATTATAATGCTAGTATTGCAATAATTTAGAAGCATAATCCAAATATTGATTCCAATTAGATTCACTGGACCAATGGAGACTTGGTAAATCAATATGTTTATAATCTGCTCACTGAATCAATTATTTTACACTAGTTCATCCAAAAATGTGGATTATTTTGTTAACATTGGGTACATTTATACTGACCATTTAGGTTGTAGTGGGGATGCATTAGCCTATGTGTGTACTGATCTGGATTAACAACGGGAAAGCCACTTAATGACGGATTTGGATGTTCTCCTGATTTCTGGAAGTTCCTGCATGACAGAAAGGGGTTGGACTGGATGGCTCTGACTTTGATCTACTGCAGGTTTCCCTCCACTATCACCATTAACATACACTTACTTGCAGAGGTGTGCAATTTGGTTAAAAAAAAGAATGCCATTTTGGGGTTCATTTTTGGTTAACCCCTCATTCTGTTTACCAGGAAGTTACTCAAATGGGGAGGAGTGTTGCCATTTTTATTTGACAAAGATTTGGCTCATTGGCTACAATGGAAAACTTTAAAAGCTCAATTCTCAGTCATTTTAAGGCCTATCTGCATGAAAGCTACCTCAGTTTTAGACCCCAAATTTCCAAACAATTCACCAATCTACTGGTTTTTTAAAGAATTATTTTAAGTCTTTACCATAGCATTTGAAAAATAATACAAATTGCAAGAGAGGGTTCTGGGAATTGTAGTTGTCTTTTATTAACCAGGCCTTTTATTGGCTGAGAAACAGAGAGAGAGAGAGAGAGAGAGAGAGAGAGAGAGAGAGAGAGTATCTAACTCCCATCATGCTCATAGAGGGACACAAAGACTTTTCAATGCCCATCCCATGCAAGTGCTGCTGGGAAAGAGTTCCCAGCAGGGACCTTTATGGAGGAAGAGCCTAGAAAACTTGTCCACTGCCATGGAGGGAGAAAAGACTTTGCAGGATCTTCTCCAGGAACCCTAAAGGCAGAACCCTGCTTTAGGTATAATGCAGACTTAACTCCATCCTCTTCAGTAGACCATAAATCCAGTAGCTCTCTTGATCCATTTTGCCCAGCCTTTTGGTTCCCTCTTCCCTGCTCTGTTTTGGGGGATTAAATGAAATGGACTACCAAATATTTCTATTTTCAAAGTGAACACATTTTCTCATGTGTGTGTGTGTGTGTGTGTGTGTGTGTGTGTGTGTGTGTGTGTGGAGAGAGAGAGAGAGAGAGAGAGAGAGATTCCCAATGATACTCCTCTATTTCTATAAAACTCAATGCAAGCTCAAACAATGGCATCATCAGTAGAATATGTGTGCTCGAGTCTGTATTAGTACTTATTTGATGTGAGTTAAAATATCATTAAAATTCAAGTACAATAAGCCAGATGTAACTACGACACTGAATCTTTATCTTTGCAGTGACATCTATGATACTAGTACCTACAATGGCCTCCAGAAAAGATTTATCACCTACCTTGATGAATGCCAAAATGTTCCTCCCCTCCTCTCCTTTGTCTTCACTATTTCTTTGCAGATTGGGACAAGGATGAGGGTCTGCATTGCCCAAGAAGATTTCGAAACATTTACTCTGATGCTCTTTCACTGCCAAGCAATTATCTTTTGCTATTTCCCAAAGGCTTGTGCTTATTATTATTATTATTATTATTATTATTTTAAAAAACAGCCGCCCTTGGGGTAGACTATTATAACCATTTCTTACGGCATCTTACATATTTGGGACCCTTTATTTGTATTTTTTTTTAAAAAAATTTATATCAAATGTTGAAGTCTTCAAATGAATATATAAAGCATGACCTCAAGCTAATCCTTCGGTTTATTCAGTTTTTGTCAGAGGTAGTATTTAATACTGAAATAATGAATTAATCATACTAGTTCAGATAACACAATTTTAAAGTGCTTTTGTAGTTCCCAAGGGAGCACTTATAGTTTTCAACAGGCTTTGGAGGAAAATGCTAAGGAAATGCATATATGAACTTTTCTATTGCAATGCTCCATTGAATATCATCTCCTGCTTGACACAGTCCTGTGCTGTGCAAAAAAGGGGGAAAATAATTTAGCACAGAGGACCATTACAACAGAATTTTTCAGATAACAGATTCTTCCTATTTGCTATAGAAAATGGAACACTGGAAGATCAATTTGATTCCCACCCCTTTCAATGATAATAAATGTCAGAGGATCTACGACTTTGAAAGCTGAAACAGAGAAGATATGATTGATTGAATACAAATACCGGAAAATGTCCAGGTTTTAGAAAGAAATGCCTCAAAGAGCTTTTAACATTTTCCTTTATGATTTTTATTTTACCAGAGGCATTTATATGCCACCTTTCAAGGCCAACCCTCCCAGGGCAACTGTGATCATATTAAAACAAAGTTCATTAGGAAGCAATTGTATTATTTTTAAAACCTGCAATCCAAAAATACAATAGCAGTTAAGATAATGGCAGCACTCTGAAACAAAATGCATATAAAATGGTTAAACTCTGGAGAACCCCATGGCTTCTGGCAGTTCTGGTCTGGTTCAGACCACTCCATTTATCAAAAGTGGATTTTGTGCACCATTTTACAGGCAAAGTTGCTCACATACATCTTAAGCTGGACTCCAGTTTAAACACAGTGCCAGATGAGGTAAACGCGGCACCAGTCTGTTTGATTTTATGGGATTATTTCCGTCTTGTTCTTCCTGTTGACATGGAGGGGATGCTTGGGACTGTGAGAGTGACCACTTGTGCTCTGGATCCTTGCCCTTCCTGGCTAGTTAAGCTGGCTAGAGAGAGGTTGTTGTATTGGCTTGTTGCGATAAGAAATGCTTCATTGGGCCAGGGGAAATCCCTGTCTTGCCTTATGCAGGCGGTGGTAAAAACCTCTACTAAAGAAGATCTCCCTTGACCCGACCATATGTAACAATTACAGACCAATTTCCAACCTCCCTTTCTTGGGCAAGGTTCTGGAGTGGGTGGCCACCTCGCAGCTTCAGGGATTCCTCAAATACACTGATTTTCTGGATCGTTCACAGTCTGGCTTTGGTGGATGACCTCTGCAGAGAACTGGACAGGAGGAATGTGACCATGCTCGTTCTCTCAGCAGCTTTCGATACCATCGATCATGGTATACTTGTGGGGAGACTCGCTGGGATGGGACTCGGAGGCACGGTTTTACTGTGGCTCTGGTCCTTCCTGGAGGGTCATTCTCAATCAGTGAAGCTCAGGGACTCCTGCTAGGACCCCTGGACAGTGACTTGTAGGGTCCCACAAGGTTCTATTCTGTCCCCCATGCTATTTAACATCTACAGTGGTCATCGGAGTTTTGGTGTACGGTGCCATCTGCACACAGATGACAACCAACTTCACTACTCATTTCCACCAGATTCCAAGGAAACCCCTCAGATACTAGAACAGTGCCTGGCTGATGTGATGATCTGAATGAGGACGAACAAGCTGAGGATTAATCCTGACAAGACAGAGGTCCTCCAGGTTTGTCGCTTGTCTGACCAGGGTATTGGGTAGAAACCTGTACTGGACGAGGTTGCATTCCCCCTGAAGTCATGGGTTTGCCATTCGGGGGTCCTCCTGGACTCAGTGCTTATGCTTGATACACAGGTGTCAGCGGTGGCCAGGAAGGCCTTCGCACAATTAAAACTTGTGCGCCAATTGTGACCATACCTCGTGACGTCTGAATTGATCATGGTAGTCCTCTAGACTGGACTACTGCAATGCACTCTACATCGGGCTACCCTTGAAGACGGCCCAGAAATTATAACTCATCCAATGCTTGGCAGCCAGATTAATAACTGGAGTAAGTTACAGGGAGCGGTCAACCCCCTGTTTAAGGAGCTTCACTGGCTGACATTCATTTTCCGGTCCCAATTCAAGATACAGGTTGTCACCGATAAAGCCCTAAACAGTTTGGGACCCACCTATCTTTGTGACTGTATCTCTCTCCATGAACCAGCCCGAGATCTTTGATCTTCGGGGGGAGGCCCTACTTTTGCCCCTGCCGGTATCACAGACCCAACCTGGATTTTCCGTTGTGCCTTCGGAGAGTAGCCATACAACCCATACACTATTGCTCCCCTCAAAATCTTTGTTCCTGAAGTACACTTCCCCCGCTTCTATGAAGGCCTGGGGTTTTTTTTTACAACCCTGTTTCCTTATGTGCTCCCCTTCACAAATAAGCTGCTCATCCTTTATCTTATCCTGAGTATTAGCATTTTATTTTGTCTTTGATTTTTATTTTATTGTAATTATTTTATTGGCCTCATGTAAGCTGCCCCGAGTCCTCATTGGGGGAAATGGTGGTGGGGAGGTATAAATAAAGATGATGATGATGAAGCCTGCTAGATAGTCCCCCATGGAATTTTCCATACTAACCTATAGTACTCCAAATCTACATTATGGACATCCAAATGTAGAGGTTCAAATATGGCACACCACTATTTCTTCCTTTGGGATTCTATTTGTCCGGTTTTATGCTTGCCTGTTAGAAGCATGGCCCCAATTCACTTGCTTGCATTAGCTATAATATAGTCATCATAATTTCCATTTGTCTGAAAATGTAACTCAGAATAATACTTATGACATTCCTATACTGAAGTTAATATGCAAAATCTGTACAAAGTAAAGTAGATGCTGAATTTCTCTCCAAAGAACACATTGAAGCTCATAGCTCATGGAAGCCAGGATCTAATTTTCAGTTTAACATGTATTGCACATTGTGCTAAGTAATATTAACAATGTATAACAATCTTTGAGCCAGAGAACATTGATTATGTAGCAGCATGCCAGCTGAGTCTCTGTGTGCCTTTGTCAATATCACATATTTCCCCTCCACTTTGTCTAAAAATGGGAACCAAATTGTTCAAGCAGAAGCTTAACTGCTGCTCTTTTGTTTCAAGTAGTACAATGAGAAACCGCATCCTAGCCATATATCCTAATTGTACTATCTAGGAGAAATGAGGTCAGGCATAACACTGACAATAAGAGGCAGAATCTAGTCCACTTCTATGAATGACTCTAAAAGCTAAATTATTTTTGACACATTATTATCATTGTGATGTCATTAAAATTCAAAAGCTGACATAACTTTGATCTGATTAAACAACAATCCATCAATTCAAACCAATGAGTCCTGAGATCATCCTGAAAATCCTATGTCAAGAACAGACTTGAAAATCTCCCCCTTTCACTGTGAATTATAATTTGGTTTAAAAAAAATATTTTTATTGAGATTTTTAAAATGCAAACCGATAAAAAGAAAAGCAAAATAACACAAATTAAGAAAGTTTTTTTAAACATGGAAAGTGTGTGAACAATATGTATAAAAAGTAGAAATTTTAGAGAAGAGAAGAGAAAAATAGAAAAAACAAAGAAGAAAACAAAATTTTAATTGAGAAATTATAATAAATAATCCCTCAATTGTCATTTGTTTTCAAGTTAGCTATTCCATGAATCTATACTAAAAACAAGAATTTGGGAAAAAGTATAGGTCAGCAGCCATTCTTACTGGGAGATTATGTGAATTGTATTTCAAGGAATCACCTGATTAGAAGCCACAGGTTTGAGGTTGAAGCATTGAGGAACATCAGTTGCAGTAGGGAAAAGTTGTGTCAACCACCTCTTTGTATTCCTTGCCAAACACAATGTTATGGAATTCATGAGGTCACCTTATATTGACAGGTGACTTGCACGCAAGTGAATTGACTCCTAGTTTTCTTTTTTATGGGGTTTTAATGAGTCCATGCAGCCCTGAAAATTGATCCCTGGACCCATTGCAGTTGCCTACCTGACTATAGGAGACAACAAAATGAGATAAGAAACAGTTAAAAGAATTTTAAAAAATCCCAGACAGATCTCATAAAGGTTGGTCAATGGGATATACTGATGAAAAATGGGCCTCCCCAAGCAAGAAAACATACAGCTATTTCCAGGTTCCATCATTTAATAAAAGGAGAAAGCTAGCACACCACTATTTCTTCCTACCTTCACCAAGAGCTTAGGGATGTTTTTAGTTATGATTTCCAGAATTTCTCAGGTAGCAAGGTCATAGGTTATACTGTCTAAAAGATTCTGTGACTTACAGACTGTGAAATGGAAATTTCTAAGCGCCCTGCCATAAATTTTTCTGAATGCCCAGCTTTATGACTGCTGTTCTATAAGTCATGGATACAACTGAACTTGCCAGTTGGGGAACTAGTACCTGAAGTTCAGCTGTAAAAAGTATGTGTTCATAAGCACTGTATTCCTTCCAATACAGTGGTAGACCTTGGTAGACCAATAGGAGGCATGGAAGACAACGCTGTGGCTTGGTACATTGTGGTGCCCCTTCCCTTGCTACCTTCTACACATAGAGAACAAGATTGTACTCCTCCAGTTTCAACTACGATTGATTGTTAAAATACCTGCTTCCTACTAGGTGAGATTTCCAATGAAGTTCACAGTTTGATGGCCTCCAGAACTACAGTTAGTTTAAGTGAAATGGCAGTAATAGTTACCTATACCTCTCTAGGGTTTTCTTTAATATACCTAGTTAATAATTAATGTCATTCACTTGATATCTCCAAAGAGATGCTATGAAAGCTTTAATAACTTTGCTTTAAATGGCCTACTGAGGTCTCAAGAGCTATTATAATAATTAATGCCTAACTGTGAAGCCGAACATGCTTCAGCTTGCCTCTGTACAACCTTCTCTTCAGATAAATAGTGTTTGCAGTAGCAATGATTAATCAAAATGATAAGGGTGCATCTCTGTTTGTAAGGCAGATGCTTATAAAAGGGAACTTTTGTTTCCTGGTGTCTTTGCAATGGATAAAAGAAACTTGTGGAAAAGGCAAGCAGCAGGCATACATGATGCAAGCAGCAAGCACACATGCTTTGCAAAGTGAGCAATCCCAGTGCTATCACTGTGATGTATTTCTACCTTAGGGGTGAAGGTTCTGCCATTATAGTGATATAGGATGTTCTCCAGGGCAATGCTCATCGAAATGCAGGGATGCACTTTAGCTTTCCAAATAGGACCTGTTATTTTCTAGCAAGATTTAAGTGTGCCTCACATCATTTAGTTGATACATTTGTCCCACGCGAGGCATACCCGACCTAAAATTAATTAGCTCCATGTCATAGGGAGAAGTGAAACTCTAGAGTCATTCATCACAGTTGAATGGTAGAAACTGCATTCTTTAGCTTTGCAAATGGAATTCTTGAATTCTGCTAGAACATGAACCTTCCCTCTACATCCTGTTCAGTGGGATGGAGAGACATGAGCTTCACCTCTTTCTTTGGCATAAAGATCTCTGGGAAGAAAAGAGACAGGTGTAAGAATCTGGACATTATATGAATAACCAGGCTATACACACAAACCGTGTACTGTATATTAATCAGACAATCAAATTAATCTGAAGTCTCTAGTCCACCCTTAAGATCATATTCAAAAACATAAGTTGTGAAGAGTCATCAAGAACATTTACTATGACTATTCTCTGAACACACACCTTTTTAGAATCATGGCAAATGCTGTTCTGCTAGAAGACCAAAGTCCTCATCTGAACACCCCCCCCCTTTGTTTATTGTTAATTCTACATCTGATTTCTGATTTGCTATTCTTATTTAAAAACTTCATTGGAAAAACAACCTCAAGAAAGAATGGAGTATATTTGTCCAAAATTGGCATTGAATCAAACAAAGTCATTTGAACATTCCCCTTTGTTTATTGTTAATTCTCCAAATTTGCAATGAAAACAACTGAAAAAAATGATATTTGTCCAAAATTTAATCAAACAGTTTTGACATAGTGAAAATGCAATGAACACAACTGATACTGATAGTGTAATTAAGTCAATTACAAGTGAGGACATTAATTTATGGATTGGCATAGCTCTTATTTTGCATTGATTATGATGTTCCCTTTTCTTTGAACCATTAATCAGAAAATCAACAGAAGTTATTGTACTTCTAAAACAATGTTAGCCCATTTGACCTCTATGAAAGTACCTTAACATTCCTTTACTTCAACTACTCTTACAGAATGTTGGTGCATTCTGCGTTTTAAATGGAGTGGGAGTAATACTGAGAAGTATTTTCTATAATTGTATTACGACGTGGAGATGAGTTCTGACAATTTCACTTTCTGTTACACTATTTTTTTAAAAAAATTACGTTTTTTCTTTAGAATTTATCAAAAAGTGAATTTTTTGGGTGGATTCTTATCTAAAATGAACAAAACAAAATTTTCAGCAATCTATACTGGCAAAAGAGATACACATATTCCCAGAACACACAAGCTCATGTTACACACACATCCCTTTCATGTAGCTGTTAAATATGAAGTTGTTTATTCGTTCAGTTGCCTCTGACTTTTTGTGACCATCTTAGAATTTTATTGTTGTTGTTGTTTATTTTTTCAGTCACTTCCTACTCTTTGCTCCCTGTCGGCCATCACCACCCCCAGCTTCTTCAAGGTCAAGCCAGTTACTTCAAGAATACCATCCATCCATCTTGCCCTTGGTTGGCCCCTCTTCCTTTTTCCTTTCTTTTTCCCCGGCATCATTATCTTCTCCAAGCTTTCCTGTCTTCTCATTATGTGGCCAATATAATGATATCCTTTTATCCAGTGAGCAGCCAGGCATTATTTCCTAGAGTACGGACTGGTTGGATCTTCTTGCGGTCCAAGGCACTCTCAGAATTTTCCTCCAAGACCAGCGTTCAAAAGTGTCTATCTTCCTTCACTTACCCTTCCTTATGGTCCGTCTCTAGCATCCACAGTTACTACAGGGAATACCATTGTTTTAAATATGCAGATGTTTGTTGCCAGTGTAATGTTTCTACCTTTCACTATTTAATCGAGATTTCTCATTGCTCTCCTTCCAAGAAGTGAATGTCTTCTGATTACCTGGCTGCAGTCTGTGTGTGCAGTAATCTTTGCAGGTAGAAAAGTCTGTCACTGTTTCCATGTTTTTCTCCCTCTATTTGCCAGTTATCAATCGTTCTGGTTGCCAGGAGCCCACCAGAAAAAATTGTGGTGGTAATCAGTTTTCAGTGTTATAGACAAAGGGATACAAAGGCTAGAATTAAAAGAAAGACTGTTCTAACCATTCTTATACACCACAATAAGGGGACTGTTGGGTATTTTAATCCCTAAATAACTTGTGTCTTCATTGCCATGGATATTGAATCCACTCTCAGTTTTATGACAGCTCTCACTGCAGCTCTTTCCAATGATATGTGAACTTTTCCCTGCCAAACCCTTGTAGGGTTCAGCATGATAAAAGTTCCTACGCAAATTATAAAAGCTGAAAATAGAACAGTTTTAAAACTGGGGGTAGACCAGATTTAATATCTTCATGGCAATAAATTGATTTGCTGCCCCAGTAGGGAACTGAATATCTGCAAAATAATGCCTCTACTTATACTAATATCTCTATCATTTATTACTGAGGTGTCTTTCCCATATCCACATTATGTCATTCCCAGCTGGACTGTGTTTATCTATTAAATTGTCTATCTTCTGGTCCCACTATATCATACAATTATGCTGGAGGACTTAGAGATTCCTAGGGAGGTACACTGGTAACTTCCAGGGTGAACATACCATAGAATCACCTTGAGGTCCTAGGAAATTTTAAGAGAGCCCATTTTCCCCAGCAGACAATACTTGGGATGATGAGATTGAGCTGAGATTTTAATTATTCATGTAGACAGTAAATATCAGATAATGATGGACTGATATAAGACTTGCTGGGTTGGGTTTCACAAATGCAGGTCAGCATTAGTCTTGCTTGTAAGCAGAATTTCCCCCACTTTTATGCTGCAATTGTAGCCCCCAGAACTAAATTTTAGTCATGTCTTTTGCTTGCAACAACAGAGTTAGCCTCCTCTTATCTCTGCATCCGTATATTTCTGCCTCCAAGAGATGTTAATGCCTTTAGGATACAACACCTATCATTTTAGCTATACACAAAAAGGCAATTCCAAGAAAAAATCTGACTCAATTGTCAGAATTTATAGCATCATCACGTACTCATTTTTCTTCAAGCACAAAGCATCAGTAGCTTTCGTGCTGCAGGATAAAATAAATGATGTCCAAAGAGATTCTTAATCTTGGAATTATTTACTTCAGTGTTATCTTTCCTGGGAATTTTCAAAGCTGGTTATGTTCAAAAAGAGACCACCTATATAATATGTTCATTGAATTGAAAGTATTTGAGATTTTTTCTCTCTCTCTGATATTTTATTTTTTAGGTACCAGGCATCAATAGATTTTTTAAAAAAAACAGGTTATGAGTTTTTACAAGTTCATTCTTGTATTATTAAGTCCAAAGGAATTGAACATACTAATAATGCAGTTATGGCAGTGTTCATGTTAACTCTTTTCCTTAGTTCACTGCTAGTTGCTCATGAACTACATAAAAGTATCCCTCATATTCGATCAGTCACAAGTTGAGGTTGTCATTGCTTGAACAGAAGGTATTGGAAGAATGAAAACTAGCATGCCAGAAGGATCTACCAGTCTCCTGTGTTAATTTCATACAATTTAAGGAGAAATGGGGTGCATCTGCACTGTAGAATTAATGCAGTTTGATACCTCTTTAACTGCTAAGGCTTAATGATTATGGAAGCTTGGGATTTGTACTTTGGTGAGAGAACAGCACTTTCTGGCAGAGAAGGCAAAAGACCTTGTAAAAGTACAACTTCCCCATTCCATAGTATCAAGCCATAGCAGTGGCAAGAAACTGTATCACTTCTACAATGTAGAAGCATCTGATGTCTTTTCTGTAGAGTTTGGATACAACTAGCTACAAAAAACTTGTTTGGTTCCTTATTCCAATAGAAAAGATATAACTAATATGTTACATTACAACCACATTACATAATGTTTTGTTAATCAACTCCCCCACCCCTCTACATTGCTGGGGGAAGTTGCTTTGCCACCTCCCTCTGGAATGTAGTTCTTGCAGGGGCAGAGCATTGCTGGAACAGCGTGCCCCCTCTTCATCACTCAGAAGACATTGATCCACCTACCTGCCACTAACATTATAACACTTTGATTTCCTATTGGGGCTGGGTAGGATTTTTTCCCCTCCATTCTAGGAGGGTTTTTTGACTGTTCCAAATGGCAAATTGAGAGGTGCACTTAAATAGGCCATAATGAAAACAGTAAGGGACTGAGATCTTTTGTGTATACCCAAGGCACCTCATTTGTGTGTAGGCCAGAAATGGAAACCCTCACATAGGGTTCAAACAACCCAGGTGATGGAGAATTATAATGGAATGGGAGAGTATGACCTCAATCTATCCTTGGGGCAAAACTCTCTGCCACATTTCCTTTAGGACAGGGGTGCTCACACTTTTTCAGCATGTGAGCTACTCTTAAAACAACCAAGTCCAAAAGATCTACCTGCCCCTGCTGCCATGCACTCCTGTGTGCTCTCGCCGCTGCGCGCTCTTGCCACCGCACGTGCTCCTGCTACTGTTTTCCGCCCGCGCAGCTCTTCTTCTGCCTGCGGGGCATTGCAGGAAGGAGAAAACACGAGGCGGGGCATCCAGAGGGAGCGCTCTGCCCTGCCTGTCTCGCCGGCAATGGAGGCTGCACAGCTGCTTCTGGACGAGAGAGAGGCAGGACGCTCCCTCCAGAGGCCCCGCCTCATGCTTCCTTCTTCCTGCAATGCCCCGCAGGTGAAAGAAGCACTGTGAGAGCGGAAGCCAGCAGCAGGAGCGCATGCGCACGCAGGGTGTGCGCGCGCATGGCAGGAGCGCCCCATCCGGCTGGTGAGGTCCGAAGATCACCTGGAAGAGGGCCGAAGATCTACTAGTAGCTCCCAAGCTACCTAATGAGCACCCCTGCTTTAGGACATCCAGGTTTAGTTTAGCAGGGGACCTGGTTTTTCACCCAAATTCATCCAAGATGTAGGTTGGAAAGGTCCACTACCTGGACTTTATGCCACACCAAATTTATTATCCACTTTAGAGTTAGCTTCAATTTACAAGTTTATTTATTGATTTATTTACTTCATTTATACCCCACACCCATCTCCCCAGGGGACTCGGGGTGGTTTACATGGGGCCAAGCCCAATAACACACAATAAAAAACAATAGCAATTATAAAAACAATACAATCAATAAAACTCAAACACAAGCAGTAACAGAAAATTTAAAAACCATTTCGGGCGGACCACATGTGACTGTTAAAATTTTAAAATAAATAAACACTGGGTGTAGACAGAGGTAGTTTGCATATAGCAGGGAGGACAATATGGGGATGACACACAACAGATAATTAAAGTGCTTCTGAGGACTTTTGCAGAGAATGAACATGGCAGGGCATCATTTACTTCATCCAGGGAAGGCACATTGGAACAGCATCCTCCTAAAAACTGCCAAAATGGGGGCTTGTCTGATATCCTTGGGGAGCACATTCCAGAGTCGGGGCGCCACTACAGAGAAGTTACAAAGTTTAAATTAGGTAACATTTAATAAAGTTGCCCACATTTGAACCTATACCTGTTGTGTTGGCTCCTTATTTTGGTGGGTTGGAAGGCAATAAGGGATACATTTACTTCCTTTATATGATATGACTAGGTAATAGCTGTACTGAATTCTGTCTGTGTGACTTATTTTACATAGACATGGATGGGATTACACTAAGCAAATCTATTTCACATGGCTTATCTTATTTTAAGAGATTTGCTTTATCACGACACATATCATGCAATGATGAAATTAAGGTACAATTTTAAAGGTTTAACAAATGCTCTATTTTTACAGAACTGCTTTAAAAAAAACTCTAGTTTACTTGAGGTACTAAATAACCAAATACAGCTATTCTGGGGAGAAAAGTCATTTTGTGTTATTTAGTTTCCATTTGATACATACTGATGGTATAATGTGTCTTTTAAGAAGAAGAAACGACACTTGGCGTTCTCCATTCAGCCTCTTATCTGATTGGGTTTCACAGCCTGAAGAATTACTGCATTTAAAAGGCAGCTGAAATTAATGAGCCATAATGAGCATTTCTCCAATACTGTCCTTCAGAAAATGTTGCATTCACCACATTGCCTTTGAACTACCTATAGATCCTATGATATGCCGATCAGACAGCTATAATTATTCTGTCTGATATTTTTCAAGAGAAGAGAACAACCTGGTCCCTATGGTTTGTTTACAAACAATATTTTCAAATTTGGGGATTTTAGTCAATTAAAGAAATATTTATTTTCCTTATAATCCTAGAGTTGGAAGAGACCACAAAGGCTACTTTCTCATCCTTAGTCATATTACCAAGAAAAGGAAAAGAAGTGAGGTCAACATATAATTTTCTAGATAATTAAATGTGCTCTGACTTTTTTCTGTTTTTAAAATACAATTGATTTTCCAAAAAGGAAAGAAAAGGATATAGAAAAATTGATGGTGGCATGATAGTGCTTTATGTTGCAGTGAGGCAGGGCCGTAGCCAGGATTTTGATTTTGATTTGGGGGGGGCTGAGACTGGGTGGAAGAGGGTCTACCCTAGCAAACCTTTTGTATTGTTATCCCAATAACCTCATTAATGTGGGATATAATGAGCATGGTGATCAGATCATGATATGAATAAACATAACAGTTTAAATAATGTACCAGTAAGGCCTTTTCGCGGACCACCCTGAGAATTTCGGGGGGGGGCTGAATCCCCCTTAGCCCCCCCCTGGCTACATGCCTGCAGTGAGGTAATGTGAGAGTGGTCATCTGAGCAAAGGTTAAGTCACATTTTAGGCAAGGTTAAAATTCCATATACGTTGTATCTCTTCCCATGTATTAGTTTCATGTAGGAATGATGTATGAATCAACAAAAGTGAATACAGACAGTCCCCAAGTAATGATCAAGATAGGTTCTGTAGGTTTGTATGTACATCAGAACAGGTATATTTTTGTGTAACTCCAGCCAAATATGTGTGTGGGTGTTTGTACACACACATACATGCTTTAGGTAGCACAGGGAATGATTAAACCTCTTTGGTGGTTGTTTTGCTTTCTGTGTCCCTGTTCAGAAGATTTCACCTAACCTTCTGTTCCTGTGATATTTGGATTTTGGAAAATTGGACTTGTTGTGGCTACAAGGAAACTTCAGTGGAGACACATTTTACAGAAGTGTATGTCCTTTATTAGGGGTAGATTTCGCTCACTTTCTGTTGTCTCACCCCCATTTCTAATGATGAGGCATTTGTAAGTCAGATGTTTGCAACTCAGTGGACTGACACCTGTATTTGTTTTTCTTTGGGATTGGAAAGTCAGGGATATTGCTAAAACCTAAATCACTCCAATTTGGACCTACAGTGGCAGCCAGTGACTTTAAATCAAGGGTGTAATGAATCCATCCCATGTTTTAGCCCAAAGTGTAAGGGAACAATCCCAAGTTTTGTTCCCCCAAAAGATCCAGCACCTTGAATGGCTCCTTCAAGCTTATACTATATATTCCAGATCTCATTTGCTGCTCCATTATCATGGGACCATTGACTGCCACCACCTGGAGAATATTTTAATTAATATCATATATCACATTGAAGTCTTGGCTCTTTGGCAGAGCATTTGATTAGTTGTTTTAATCATAATTGTTTTAAAGTGTTTTATTGGTTTTAGGTTGTAAGCCGCCCAGAGCACTGCTGGTGGAGGGCGACTAAGCAAGTAAAAAAAAATGATTGATTGACTGACTGATTGATATTGTCTATTCCATTCTATACTAAGTTTCATGTCAACTTCATTTATTTTTAAATTACTTCACTGCTGTTATCTTTCTAGTATTAGTGTGTATCTACAACCCTTAGATGGCTGATATTTATTTAATTTAAAGCAACTGGATACCATGTATCTAGTGATTGAGAGAATATATTAGCTTGATAATATTACAGCTTTCCATTTAATCAGCCCACAGTTTGACTACTGAATTATCAGTATGCTACACAAGGTTCTGTACTATTCTCAACTGAATTACAGCAAGGCTTCCAATACCATTTTCTTAATGTGTCTCCAACAGTAATATAACCAAGTGTCAGGAATTATTAATTGTCCTTTGCTTTTCATTATGTGGTTTTTTCCAATGTATGAGTACGTATTTATAAAAGAAGGCATTTCTACAAGGCAATAAGGGAGAAACCATAGGTTTCCTTATCATACGAACATATAGTCATCTATGCAAGCAACTTTTAGTACATGGGCCTCCTGCAGACTGCAGTTGAAACATGCAGTGTTTCAGATGTTTTAGATGTTCGGATTTGAGACCATCTGAAATAGACTTCATTTCCTGAGAGTTCACTTCCATTGACCTGTCTTTACCTGATCTGCCATCTAAAAACCTCTCTATACTTGAAAGCAAAGAAGACTTCCTAAAGGCTCACTGTTCTTTACTTGTAAAGTAGATGTTAAGCTTCACATTGGCAGTGGCTAGAGCCAGTTTTGACTTTTTAAGAAGGCGATTTGCATTTTTAAAATCAAGGATCAACACTGATGGTCTCTAGAAATCCACAAGAAATCAGTAATGTTTGTGTGTATGTGCATCCCATTTAAAGAGATTAAGCAATATGTAAAATTAAAACTATTTAAAATAATGAATATAAAAATGTAATATAAAAGTGTTCAAAAAAATAATTTTCCAAAGTTAATTTTCTGGAGGAATGAGAACAAACAAGGGCCCAATCATGCCTTCTTAGGAATGAATTTCCAAGTGTTGGGAGAAGCTGTTAAGAAGGCCCTCTCCTGGATTTCCACCAAAATGTGGTAGGAATGAGAGAAAGGTCTTCCTTCAAGATCTTAGAACTAAGGAAAACTCATACTGGAGGACAATTGTGTTGTAATATTTTCATAAAATATTCAGTATATAGGACTCCTACCATCCTCATTGCTTAGAATACTTTCTGTAACATCTTTGCTTGAAGAACAGGTGTGATGCATACATTGTGATATCTTTCAGTTTAAGATAATAAAATTATTTCAACAATATTTATTTTGGAAGTCATAGTTTCAATTTCAAAGTGCAAGCAAATGATTTGAAAAGGTATACTTTAAAAGCCTTTCAATTGTATGAGGGTAAAGAAATTGACTAGCAGTTCGGAATGCAGTCGTGTTAAATGGAATTTCCTACAATTTGTGTATGAATGTTTATGTATTTGACTGTTTGTTGTGAATTAGAGCTGTTTCCACTTCTCTGTCATGAGTTTCCATGCTTATAAAACACACACATAAGAGAGCACACCATGGGACTTTCTATCCAGAGAATCACTGTGCCTATTAGATTTGGATGCTACAAAATATACAGAACATTTTCCCATTAATTTTTGAAGAATGTGAGCATTTTCAAATTTCTTCATATTTTGGTTATAAAGAACTTGAAGATGAAAAATTCAGATGGAGGACAAAATGAAATTAATAGATTTCCTCCTCCTAATTTTTGTACAATAAAACTTAACTGTCATTAACTGTTGAAGATTATGACAGTGATGAGAATCAGACTAGGTACTTTGATTTGCAGCTTTCAGGGGAAAACATGTGAAATTATCAAAGCATTTTTAAGATTCATAAATTTTCACAACACACACACACACCTAAACATCTTTATGGTAGTAGAAACTGACTCTTATGTAAATCTTTTTTTTTTAAATCAACATTCTGATTTTGATATTTTTTTAAAAAATGTGGTAGATTCCTTTCCATCTTTAAACCAGCCAGGCCATGGAATTATTCATTGTGCCTACACTCACCACATTTGTTTTTAACTAGAGTATGGCAATTGAAGATTCATTTGAGCTTCGGGTTTTGTTCTTTTACAATTTACTGGAATAAAGTGGGAGGAATAAAAACTTTGTGTACAGTCTTCTCAGTCATATGTCCCTCAGAGATTGGTGAGAATTACTGTGAAGATTAAAGCCTAATGGTGCAATTTTCGATATGCTTGCTGACAAGTGTTTTCAACTAAGCTTGGGAGAAGGGTGCCTTCTAAAATAAAGCCGCACATATTGCAGTTCTATTAATGAAACTACGGCAGTCCGAGAATCTGAATGATATACTTTCATTTCAGGTTAAATGTAAAACTATGTAAACTGTGACAGCTTTGGCCTGTGATATGTCTTTGTCCTCCAAGTCCTACTACACCTAGTTTGCATAGTAAATGAAATGAAATATAAAAGCTGCAGTTCAAAAACAACAATAGAACATCCATATCTTGACTGTGGCATACAAAATTGATGGGTAGAGTAGTTACCCAAAGGGGGTGGGGAATCCACTAAACCCAAGTACCAGAGTTATCACAGAAACACTTTACAGCATTTTTTGCATAGCAATGTAAATTTTCCCCTACAATATGACCCCTGTATCTATGGGGGATATGTTCAAGATTTCGTATGAGTACTTGAAACCACAGGCAGTAGTGAATGACTTCTAATAAAAGAACCATACATTTGAGCTGAAAAAGTGGGAAAAGCCTAAAGATGGCAAGTTTATGATCAACTTCTAATGGAAACATACCATAGAATTCTAGTGGACCTAGAAAATGTCTAGAGAAGACATATTTCACCAATATGAGTAATACAATTGCAAATACCAGTCCACAGATCCAGGATTGTACTGTAAATCATTCTTTCATACATAGGCAATATAATATGGTATCAACATGGCAGGCAAAAATGCAAAAGTGTTTGAGAATTTTGGATTTTTCACTTTTAATGATTTTTTTTCCAGAAAATTTTAAAAAAGAAACTTTTACAGGAAAAACATATTTTGTGAAAAATTCAGTCTTTTGTCTAACCTTCCCTGTAAAGAACCACCATTCAAAAGTTCTAAGAAGTGTAAGACACCAAGGCTACAAAAACTGCACAAAAGTAAGAAAGAAAAATGTGCACATACGTTTTCAATTCCTAATTGGTAAGAATTACAGTACGTGAGGACAATGCTCGAGGGTACATTTTTTGAATCAAGAGCATGTAAACAGCATATAAACAAACCAAGATATTTTACTGGGCTAGAGGATAGAACCACAATGAGCAAAAGCTACAGGCACGATTTATGATCTTCTCTGTAGCAGTTCCTCTTCAAGAGAACATGAATCTGAGAGACAAAGGAGCAGCCAAGAGAGATTCATTTATTTGTACTGGAATTTTCAAAATGCCCATAGCCTAGAAGTTGAATAGAAAGGGGGGACAAGTGAAAGGAGAAAAGAAGAGTGAAAGGAGGCCAGATTTAAACTGGCCAAGCAGGAACCATTGCTGTGAAATATACCATTGTTTACGAAGAAGCAAGCAATCTCTTTCTATCAAACATATAACTTTAGGTGCTGAGCAGCTCACAGATAAGAGCAGCAAGAGACGTGCAAAGCAAAAAGTTAAAAATGCAAGCAATAAAACTCAGGGAACTACATGCTTCAGAAACTTAGAATTAAATGTTAAAAGGAACAGTCAGGCAAGAGGGAATTATAGCTGCAGCCTTGTCATACATTAGGGAAAGTTGTGAACTCCACCTGAATTCTAAGAAAAATTGTATTCAGCTTCTCCAATAAATCACTTTTTACTCCCTTTCAGGGTACTGAGAGAGATAGAATTTGGTTTAGAAGGATTTCAGGACTAAAAAGTCCATCTTCAGCTGTTTGCGCATCCACTTTCTGGTAAGGCAGACTTTTAAATGTATTTTGGATCTTGCAGTAAGCCCCTTTGGTAAGATGTTCATCTTTTTTAGAAAGCTACAACTGTTTCAGTGGCATCCACTGTCTGAATTACCTATTACACAAATACCTTTGGGACTTACATAGATATGGGAAAGAAAATCACGCCATTATTCTTGCAAATCCAGAACATATTATTTGTAGGTTCTTTTGTTTTGTGTGTTTTGAAGTAAGGGATTTATGTGCTCTTGGATTTATCTCTGATTAATTGCTCTATCTTCTACTTGTATAAAGGCATTATCTGGAGAAATACAATTTAATCTCCTCTGGGTGTCTTGAGGTACTTAAGCTAGTCAAGAAGAATATTCAGTGTATTATATAATAAAACAAAATCGTATTTGTTGTGATATTGTTTTCCCCATCAAATTTAAAATCAAAACATACTTCCTTAGAGAACAAAAATGCATAACCTTTGGATTCTTTGTTGTTTGAACTGACTGGTGCCTGGTACTAAAAGACAAATGCTTTCAGTTAAAAGAAAACATATGTGAATACAGCACAAAACTCCCCAATTATTCTTTCTGTTCCTTACTGATGATCCCCCAATAACAATGCTTCTCTTTCTAATGAATTACCATTAACATCCCTAGTCTATTCACTCCCTGTCTTCTGCACCCAATTATCTGAACTCTTTGGCATCCATGTTTATTAATTGGATTGCACCATATTTGTATAGTGTTAGATATTTTTGTTTTTCAAATGTTATTGTAACTTGACCATACTCATAAACTGTAGCCTTTTTTTTAATCCTCCCAAAAGCTGTGTTTTTAGCTCAAAACACTGGAGTAGTAAAACTTTTTCTCAAAATTCTTCATTTCTGTAGTTGAGGAAGATTAATATATGTTTCACTATTAGACAGTATTATTGTTTGCCTTCCAGTGATCGCAAAATGATGGTGATCCTAAGTGAGCCTATCACAGTGTTTTCTTAGTACCATTTGGACAGCAAGCATAACAGCACTTTGTATGTGGAAGTGGACTGGAATTGCTAAATGGTTGACAAAATATTTTAATTGTTTTTAACTTAATGGTTTATCTATTGTTTTACACTGTTGTTATATTGTTTTAATTGCTTGTATGTTGCAGCATCGAATTGTTGTCGAGTGTGAGCTGTCCTGAGTCCTCTCCCCCTCAGGTGTGTGTGAGAAGGATGGGGTAGAAATGCTGGAAATAAATAAGTTTAGGGTGGATTCCCTACTGCATTCTCCAAAGGCTGAGCATGTGACTTGCCCAAGGTCTTCCAGTGAACTTCCAAGGCTGAACAGGAATTTAAACTCTGGTTATTAGAATTTTAGGACATTATCACATGTCTCCTAAAACAGAATATCCAGTGGTAAATACATGTTGATTTTTTTTGAGATGGAAGGAAGCTTACTTAGCTTGGCTTCTTGCCACATAAATCATTGCATAAATCCTTTTTGAAGGGAGCTTTTTGAAAGGCTGTGTGATAAAGCAGGGAGCATGGAGGTAGAGAGCTAACAAACCAAAATTAACCCTTTGTCCTTCTCCCTGGTTGGATGTCTCTCTTCAGCTCCTAAGAGTGCATCTACACTATAGTATTTCATGGCATTTAGGTTCTGTATTTAATCAATTCTTAGATTCACCTTTTCCTCATATAAACATCTTTAAAAATGGGGTGCATCCTAGAGTTGTGGGATCTATCTATCGATCTCTTTATCTATCTCTTTATCTATCTATCTATCATCTATCTATCTATATGGTGTTGCTGGTGATAGTACTGAAATTAAGTAAGTGTGTGTGTGTGTGTGTGTGTGTTGGAATCAATGGCATCCTAAAATTAATGAAATATGGTATGTCAGTTCAAGTGGTGTCAAACTGGGTGAAACTTACGGTTAGGTGCACCCATAGTTTTTACAATGGCTTTAGTCTTCTCTGCCTAAGAGTGCTGTTGCCTCCACAAACTACAACTCCCAGAATTTTATAGCATTGAGCCATCGCAATTCAAGAGGTTTCAAATTGAATCTTGGGAGTTGTGGTTTGCGGAGGCAACAGAACACTTGGCCAGAGAAGGCTGAAGACTTTGTAATGCTACAACTCCAAGGATTCCATAGCATTGAACCCTGTCTATGGTGTCACACTGCAGTGATCCTACAATGTAGACTCACCCATAGTTTGTACAAATGAATATTTCTGTATTCTGACTCAGGGACAAGCAGGGCAAGGACACTTCAGTTAATGTCCCTGCCTACGAGGGCCCACTTCCTTCAAAGGCCATCAACCTCAAACAGATATGTAACTTTGTGTTTCTGGCCATGAAAGCCAAAATGTAGATGGGTGGGGTAGCACGCATTGTCTTCTCTCATGTTTCATCAAAACAGGACATCAAGGACATATCTACACTAATCACTTACCCAAAACTCTGTGGTAGCTAAACAACAGATGGACCTGATTCTGGTTAATGTGAACCAAGGCCATTTTTAAAGCAGCTTTAACCTACATAACTAAGGTCCCATCTACATTGCCATATAATCCAGTTTACAAATGAATATTAATTGGATTATATGACAGTGGAGTCTCATATAAATTCAGATATATGCAGTTAATCTGCATTCTGGGGGCCCTTCCACACAGCCATGTAACCCAGAATATCAAGGCAAACCCCCCTTCCCAATATTTGCTTTGAACTGGGTTGTCTGAGTCCAGACTGCCATATATTCCAGTTCAAAGCAGAAAATGTGAACCCAGGCCCCTTCCACACAGATGAATAAAATCCCCCATTATCTGCTTTGAACTGGAATATATGGCAGTGTGAAGTCAGATAACCCAATTCAAAGTAAATATTGTGGGATTTTCTGCTTTGCTTTTCTGGGTTATATGGCTGTATACAATACCGCCATGCAATCCAATACCAAAGCAGATAATCCAGATTATTTTATTTGAACTTGATTATATGTATTTACATAGCCATATAATTCAATTAAAAGCAGATAATCTGGATTTTATAAGGCAGTGTATACCCGGCCAAAGTCACGGGTTGCTCTGAATTCTCCCTGACAATCAAAAGGGATTGGGCTTATGTTTGGGCAACCGCTTGCATGGCTATCCTACATTCCTTGGGGTTTGTGTTACTTTAATCATTGTTGATTACAATCACATTCAACTATTTTGGAGGTCTTGGACTACAGCTGTAATAAACTATGTCTAAAAAGCTTCCCAAGCTTAAGGTACTGGAGGTCACAAATGGATATCCTGATTTGTTATATATCTCTGCAGCTTTACAACAATTCCAACTGTGATATTACTGTAGCTTTGTTTAAGTGCACTGTTAACTCCCCCCCCCCTCATTCTTTCTGCTTCAAAGCAGTTTTTCTTCATTCCGGATTTCCTCCAACACATGACATATTGCTTATTAGACTTTCACACAAGCTTTATTTTACTTTATTTCTTTTCAGTCAGAGGTGACCTTGATTTTTTTTGTTAAAAGTAATATTTTCTAGGGCAGTGTGACTCTGTAAGAAGAATCCGTATTCCCTGAAATGTCACCTTTCACAGAGAAAAATGAACGCAATCGCAATTCAGGGTTGGTCCTAGTAGGCAACAGTCTGTTGAAAATAACCTCAAGAGGAAGATGGCTGTTTTTAAATACTTCTTCATAAAGTATCTGTTTTCCATGGGCAGAGGTTGTCAGCTCTGTTGTATTTATACGAGAAAGTGTTTCAACAATATTTACACCAAGAGTTGGGCATGTTTTATCCATTCCATCTAAGGAAAAGAAAAAAGGCTGTATTTCCTAGATCCATGGCACACCTTTGCTTTCGATGCTGTCCCATCGAAATTGTCTTCAAACGTTACTGACTGGAAACCAATACTGATTAAGGATGTCTGCCACCTCAAGGCTGGAAATGGTCCTGCTGGCAGTAAACACAGGCACTTTTAAAGGTGAGAGAGCAAATCTTTATACATTCAGTCAAACATGAGCTACAATTAGAAATCAAATGCACAAAATGAGAATGAAGATGCCATAATGCATGATACTGTTGTGAATTCCATGCACTCTTTGAGGTTAATTACCACAAACTGTGTGATTTTTGAAGGACCTATAACACTTTTGAATGTTTGACTGGGACCCCAAAACATCAGGTTTGAATCCCTGCTCGGCCATGGAAGCTCACCTATGTGGCCTTGGGTAAATCACACTTTCTCATCCTTATAGGAAGGGAATGCTAAATCTCTGAAGAAATCTTTACAAGAAAACTCTACAAGGTCATCACCATAAAGAGGCAACTTGAAGACACATAACAACATGGTTTTATGACTATGTTTTAAGTGGCTTTGAATCTTTCCAGAGTTGTAAGCCACCTTGAGTCCCCTACAGGGGCGAGGAAGGTGGAGTATAAATGAATCAAATAATAATAATAATAATAATGGTGCACAATTCTGAACTGGTAGGCTGTGTATTTTTCACATACTATTTCTAAAATAGATATTGGTTCTTATCCTGCAGGGAGGAGCGGAATACAAGACCAAACAATAAATAAATAAATAAATGCTTCCAGATGCAAAAATAGTGTCTTATTGGAACATTCTTTCACTTTAAACCTTTATATCCGAAGTGGTTCTGAGAAGTTCTTTCAGATTGCCATGTTATAAACTCAATGACACTGTCAAAAATGTTAGTTCTTTCTCTCAGCACATCAAATCAGGCACACCAATTCCTATTTAGCCTATTCCAGTCAATAAAGATGTGAGATCTGACAGTGCAGATCATTAGATGACGGTTTATTTATCATGTTGACTTGGTGCTTAGATTACCAAAGTGATAAGTGTCCCTGAAATACTGGAGACAGCAGAGAGAATAATCGGATAATGAGTTTTAATCAAAAACAGGTGGCAGCTGCATAATGTTGGTGATGACAAAATTCTTTGAAGTCAAATCCTTAACACATCAAGCTGTGTTAAGCCTTCATTTTTGCTTTTAGAAAATGTAAAGATTGAGAGCCTCCACAGTGGTAACAATTCTGCTTTGACTCCATAACTTCTAAGAAAAAGACTGGATGTATTTAGGATCTTTATGCTAGCATGCCCTGCCCCAGGAACACAGCAATATTTTAGGGGCATAGTCGTGGTCACCAAGGAAAAACAGAAAAATCACAATATATCTATATATGTATGCATGTTATATCTTGTGAGCTTAAGTAGAGACCTATTTTCTTTGCTCAGAAATCTGTCAAAAATAATTAGTATTTTGTTTCTTCTGTGAAAAGCACTGACTTCTGTACAGGTAATTTAACATAAATCAGTGTTTGTGTTCATATGTCTGTGATATGATGATATATCACTACAGTGGAAACTCTACTTAAGAGACTTTCAACTAAGAGTGTTTTGAGTTAAGATCTGTCACTTGGCCCAGGTTTTGCCCTAATATAAGAGTAGTGTTTTGAGTTGAGAGCTAGTGCAAGAGTACTGGACTTTATGGTTTCAAGAGGCAGCCTCTGTCCTTGTGCTCTTGTACGCTTTGACAGATTATTGTCCACGTTGCTTGTCTCTGCTTTGGGAGATTGCTGTCTGCTTTGCTCTTGTCCACTTTTAATGAACTTTGGGTTAATTGATTTTGTGTGGTTTTTTATTCCTGGTGTGTTTGGCTTCATGAAGAGAGAGAGGGAGAGAGAGCAAGAGAGGGAGGGAAGTTGGAATAAGTGCAGTATGAAGAAAATTATGCTTCTGCTCTTCATTCATTAGTGCTTCCTTGACACAACTTTGTGCTTCTCTTGTGATAAATATGATGTGTGGATTGAATGAAATTGTATGAAAGGTGTATTACTGGGGTCTGGCAAAGACTGAAGACACCATCCTAATAAGAATGCAAAAAAGGAAAACTGCAAAAGTTGGATGAAGGAAAAAAATACTAAACTGCCGAACTGCTGACATGACTAGAGACAATGATTAATTGTGGTTGAAAACAACATGTTTACATGATCAGAGCCAATAATTCTTTAAGTTAACACAATGGTTCCTTATGTTAAGAAAAAAAATGGAACAAGAACAGCAAGAAATACTTTCCAAAAGTGTTGCAGACAGCAGGGTGTCATCATCCGCCTCTTTCTCCAAGAGACAGAGAAAGGTGGTGTATGGTAGAATGGCAGATTTGCAGGGAAATCAATCGGACCCACATTCAGTTCTCTTCTCTAAGAGACAGAAGAATGGATGGCAATTTATGCATGTAGGGATGTTAATGTATCCATAAACATGTTTATGTGTGTGAATGCCGAGTAAAATGTAATGTCCCCTTTGTTTGTGTAACCAATGTAGTTATGTAGTCTGTGTGTCTAACTTCTTTCTCTGTAAAGTGCCTAATATACTCTCATTGTAAGCAGGATAAAAGAACACTTTAAATGTATTCATGACACTATCATTTTAAAGTTGATCTTTTTATTGTTCCATGTGAATGTGCATTTATACATTATTTGCTATTTATATTTTTTAATGTTTTTATTATAAACAACTATACATAACCACAATTACCATGCCTTTTGTCCTTTTTCATCCCTTTCTCCCTCCCCCTCCCACCCCTCCCTCTTCCCTGTTGACAATGAAGTCCTTTTTTCTCCGTTACATGAGCCTTCTTTCAATTCTTTCAATTTTTTTCTTCCATCTTTCATCATCTGGTTTAATGACCTGTAACCATCTTTTAAATGGAGCCCAAATTTCTTTAATTTTCTTCTGTTTGTCTGACCATGTCTTTTTGCTTCTTATGATGTCCAAAATATCTAGTTGTGTTTGGTCCCACACATATTCATACCATTTTTCAAGTGTCCATTTCTTTTTTTCTTTCCAACCCCAAGCTATTACTGCATGTACTGCTCTAAACATCATCACCATCAATTCCTGGTCTTGGTCCTTAACTCATATATTCCTATTAACAAAATTTGCATATTTATATCAAATTTTATTTTAGTATGTAATTCTACCTGGTCTAGAATTTGACTCCAGAATTTTTTAATTATTTGCTATTTATAAAGTACATTTTCTTATTTAAAATGCTTAACAAATACATGGAGGGAGAGGCTCAGGGGGCTGGAAGAGATTAATAGTATTTCAATTGGAAAATTGCTTTGAGATAAGAGCATTTTGAATTCTTCCTGAGTTAAGAACTCGAGCATTGAACAAATTAAACTCTTGAATCAAGGTAACACTCTATTACTATATATGATGATTTACAAATAAAAGAGCAAAATGGATTCCTGCTTTCATTATTACAAACTAATTAAGGACATGGCACAAGGGGAACGGCAGTGTGGGAGGGGATATTGCCTGTTCCAAGACTGGGACAGTGGCAATTGGAATGAAGGGGAGGACCTTTCATCACATTCTAGGCCTAGAAATGATGTTGTGGTGCTTATCTCTTCTTCTCACCCTCTGCAATGGCAGTTGAGATGGGGGGAGGCTTTCAAAAATGGTATCATCTATGCCTTAGCTCAGCGATCAATCAAAATAAAACTAGAACTAGGAAGTGCAACTAGGAAGGAATTTGTAAGCTCCTTAAATATAAAAAGTTGTCATTGTATATCAAAGTCTGGATCATCCATGCCTTTGCATTTCCAATTTCTTTGTATAGATCTGAAAGCTAGATAATGAAAAAGCTACCTTAAATAGGAGTTGACTATTCTGAAACATACTAGAAGACAGTTCTATGGGTAGCAAGGATGTACAAAATGAGCAATAAACAGGCTCTAGAACAAATCAAGCTCGAACCCTCCCTAAAAATCAAAATAATAAAACTATGGTTATCAAACTTTGGCCATATCATGAAATGACATGAATTAGAAAAGGCAATAATGCTTGCTGAAGCAAGAGGCAGTAGGAAAATAGGAAAACTGTATCATAGCTAGATATGCCCACAAATTCATCATACTGGAATTTTAAAGAGTAGGTAAAATGTATACTCTTATTTTAAATCTTGTGGCTCTCTTTTGCAGAATTCTGAAGTTTGTAGTTTAGGGAGACCATGGACATCTCTGGGTGAGTATTTTAAACTTTACTTTAAAATGCAAGTGTGATGAGGTGGTCAGTCAGAGTTTGCAGAACCTGAACTGACAGGTGCTCTGAAAGTCTCTAATTCAGTGAGCTATTGTGAGTTGAAACCAATTTGACAGTAGGGCTATGCACAGATCTGTTTTTCAAAATGGGCTCCTGCTCTTTCGACCAGCCATAATGGCATGAGTACTACTACCATTGTTTCCAGTCACAACAGACAATATGGCTGCTGAAAACAGTTGGTTTCTGTTTCTTTCAGCTATATGTGGAGCAAGGAGAGGCAGTCGTGCATGCACATGGGTTTCCCCGTGAAGCTGGGCCCTGCTGCCTGGGCCAATCAGAAGAAGAAGGCCACTCACATGCTAGCTAGCTCCATGTTCTATCACAGTGCTTTGCTTGCTCTTTTCAATTCCAGTATTTTCCTTTGGCAATTTCATTTATTTTTCTTAGTTTAATATATTTTATTTTATTTTATTTTTTACTGTTTTGCTAGGGAAATGAGAGTGGCCATGCCTTTTGGGGTGGGGTGGGGTGGGGCTGTGAAAGGATATGTTTAAATATTTGTTTAAATATTGGGTTTGTTTACTGAAGGGAGAGGATAGCCTGACTCCCTTGAGTCCCCACAGGGAGAATTTAATTCCTCCCCAGGCCTAGTTGAAGGATATTAGGGGAAAGGATTCCAGAAAAGGTGGTTTCTTAAGACCGGTGCCCTAAAATGATTGAAAGGGGAGCCTCAAAAGTTCCCCCATTGCAATAAATGGGCCGGATCTTCCTAGAATAAAAATGGCTCTCTTGGCTGCTGGATTAAAAAACAGAATTTTGCCCATCCAAATTTGGAAGGCTCTCGAATTGCACCTACTTGACAGCAATTATCAACAACAGCAATTGTATCATAAATACATTTTAAACATTAAAAAGCATTAAAAAGTTTATTTTATTTCATTCATAATGAGACAGAATATTAAGCACTTTACAGAGAAAGAAAGTAGAAACACAGACTCTATAGCTACATTGGGTACACAAACAAAGGGGAATTACATTTTACTTCAGCATTTGCACACATATGAACATTTATTCATTCATGCAAACATTACCACCTCTTCTATCTTCTCCTGGAAAAGAGACCACAAAGTAGGCCAGATGGTGTGTAATTTGAAATATTTATTTTTCAATTCATATGTTCAGTTAATAAGCTCATCCCTATTTTAATTCGCATGGAATTATATGTAAACAAATACATCCACCTAGGCAGTGATCTTTTGCTATGGTAGTTCTTCATGACACCCGGAAGAAATGGGGCAAGTCATCATTCATGAAGAAGATGGCGTGTTGGGCTTAACTGTAGAAGACTGAAAACCACACCTTTAGGAGTGACCCTAAGATGCTCAGATCAATATTGTGTAGCTTCAGGAAAGTTCTAACTCCCGGCTCAATTGTTTTGTGGTTCTTTGAGATGATGGAAAATAATTGTGTAAAATTGTGTAATAAAACTTATAAAAATGCGTAAGGTTAATTGATGCTGTTCAAAGTGAAGTTTAAAAAATATTATTGATGAGGATGGAACTAGGCAATTATCAGAACATACACAAGACAATTTTCCTTCAATGTGCCCAGTATCTCAAATCATTTTTGAAGAACTTTATGCAATGTTATCTTGATTCCTATGCTGGAAGAAACGTAATATATTATGGCACTGAGAGATAGTGGATAAGTCTACCATCTGATTGTTCCTTTGAGGTTCTTGCTCTCTCCAAGTGCAGATAATGAAATCCACAAGGAAAAGCTTTCTTGGAAACCTCTCAATGCTTGATGGCAGGAGCATCTGTAATGGATCACCTTCCTCCTCCTCCTCTAGGTTTTGGCACTCCCCAGGCAGTTGTTAGGAGGCAGCACTTAATCTAGAGTTGTTGCAGAATAGTTAGGGGAATAAATCCAACAGAGGTACAGGAGATGTACTTGTTTGGAAAAATGTTTTGCAAAGGAGTGCACAGAAGAGAAGTGAAAGCCAATCCAAATGTTCAAGAGTCAACAGGGTATTCAGCCAGTTCAAGATACCAGGAAGCATGCAGGGTCATCACTTAGTCCAAAGTCAGGGGCCAGATCCAGACAGGCCATTATCCCAGGAGAATCCACGTTTAAAAATGCAGATTTTCCTGGGGGCCTGTCCACACCCACCTCAGAAAGAGTGCACTTTCTGGGGTGGGTATCCAGACGTTTTCTCAGAATTAGCCTGAGAGAATGTCTGGAGGCCCTCCCCCCATCCCCCCGAGCCCCCAGACCCCTTAGAAAATAAAAATGTACCAGGTCTTCATTACAAGCCTCAGCAGGCTCTCCCAGCATGTAGAAATGATGCACCAGGAGAGTGGGTGGGTGGGTGGGTTCCTCCCTCATCCCCCCAGCTCTCATGGTGAGTCATCTCTACATGTTGGGAGAGCACGCTGAGGTTTGTAATAGAGGCCTGGTAAGTTTTTATTACTTTTCTAAGTGGTCTGGAGGCTTGGGGGGAAGGGAGTGGGTATTCCCACAGTAAACTGTTCAGCAGTTCAGACACTGGAAATAGTGGATTTATTCAATGCCTTTTCCTGGTTTGTAGCAAATTAATTCAGGATTGTCCAGAACATTGTCTGGACAGCCCCTCCAATATTGCGGAAGTTGTTGAGAAGAAAAGACCTAGAACTTTTTTTAAGTTGAAAAGTTAGGATAACAGAGCATGAAGAACAACTATCTCTGCCTGATCTGGACATCTGGAAGGTATTTATTTTATTTATTATTCACTTTTATAAACCGCTCCTCCCTGCAGGCTCGGGGTGGTTTACACAGTACACGTACAATAGTGCAAAGCAGTTTAATACATTTTACTAAAAGTATAAAACATTAAACATTAAAACCATAGAAGTACAACTACCCCTAAGGCAAGCATCTACATAGTCACATATTAATTCTAAACTTATATTTGACTTCATGGGCTGGTGAGGTTAAAGGCTTGTTTAAACAAGAAAGTCTTACAAGCTCTCCGAAATGGGGCTAATTCCGAAATGGAGCGAACCTCATCTGGCATGGAGTTCCAGAGGGATGGTGCAGCTGCATAGAAGGCTCTCAATCTCGTTGATGATAGCCGACAAGAGTGGATCGACGGGACTACCAGGAGATTTTGTTCTTCTAAATGTATGAAGGAGATTCATTGAGTTGCAGAAGAAACGCCAGGAGAGAATGCTACCCAAGCATAGGTTAGGCATAGAGAAGGAGGCAGAGTTAGCCAGCACGTTAGAGAACAGCAGTGATTGGTTTAGAAGGGACGCCATCTCATTGGTTGTCCTGATGCATTACAATTGGTTTAGAGAAACACCATGTGCTCTTTGTTTACTAGACAGTGATTGGTCTAGGAGACATCACATGTGTTAGCCTAATGAAACACCCACTTGGCTGGTCCGTGGAAAAGCTTATCAGAAAAGTAACAATCTAGGGACAATCTACGCATAGAGAAAGCTTTAATAACTGGTCAGGAAAATAAACTGCGCAGTGTTTGTTAGCCAATGAATTATTAGATTACCTAATGCATTGTTAATTGGTTAGAATCAGAAGCACATCATGAGTGATAGCCAGTGAAATGAATGAACGGGGTGGGACTTAGACCGGCTCCATTGATTGTATAAAACTGAATGACTGGAAGGAGGGGGTGTTCTGTTCCTTGCGTCTTGTTACGCCAAAGGGCAGACCCTACAGCTGTGGATTTGGAATAAACTGTGTTTCCTGAAAAGTAACCCAGTTGTCACGTCTTCTCGTTCCTGCGCCCGCACGGATAGCAGCCTTGGAGTCAAAGGGGTAATATTTGGTAGGATTTTTCCTGCTACAGTTCTTTGGTGACCCCGAGCGACGTGATTTGACGTCATTGGAAAGACGGGCCGCGACGCAGGAGACGCGATTCTGTTGGCAGAACGGTCCTCATTCGAAGGTGGGGTCCTGAGACGATGCGCGTGGGCTGAGAGGGGCCCCGATGTGACCGGCTGCGCACCTCGTCTCTGAGGCAACGCTGCTTCGACCGGAGGAGCCGCAACTGACGTGGGTTACCAGAGAAACCAGTTTCGGAGGAGTCGCGCGCACGGAGGAAGTCCGGGGGCGAGGGTGTCCCGAGTCTACAGAAATCCGGCGAGTATTAAGTGGTCAAGTAAGACACTAGGTAACACACACTGGTACCAGGGGGAGGAAACACTAAGTACCCCTGAAATGGGAGGGAACAGCTCCAAGGGGACGCCCTTGCAGTGCTTGTTAGAGAATTTTGACAAGTTCTCACAATTAACAGTAGAAGGGGATCCACAAGACCTGAAGGATTTTAGATTGAGGAATCTGTGCACAGATGAGTGGCCCACTTTCAAGTTAGGTTGGCCGAAAGGGGGAACTTGGGATCTGAAGAAGTGTAGGCAGTTAGAATCCTATTGTGCCGACACATACCCAGATCAATGGGTTTATGCCGCAACATGGGAAAGGGTGGTTGAAAATGAAGTCTGGTGGGTTAAGAAACACCACCAGGGCAGATGCATGTTTAGCAGGAAGGAAGGGAAGAGAGCTCCGGTGCTCCAAGCAGAATTGGAGGAAATAATACCACTGAGGAGACCGAGACGCCGAGTAAACGCACCAGCGAATGCGGAAGTGCCTGCCTGCTGGATGCGCTTTAAATCCACCTCAGCCCCTGGCCCCAGCCCCAGCGATGGCTTCACCCGTTTCCGCCGGTGATAGCCACACCTGTAACTTCCCCTGTGATAGCCTCAGCGATGGCTCCAGCCCCAGAGATGGCTTCAGCAGCTGCGACGGCAACCCCAGCTGTGATGGCCACTCCAATGGCAGTCGTACCCCTCCCGACATCACCCCCAGCAATGATCTCGCCACCCATGGCAATTCCGCCAGCCATGGTGCCGCCAGCAATGGCGATTCCCATGATGCCCCGATTGGTGCATAATCCTTTCTCTGCCAGTCCGCCAGCTTATGAAAAGCCACAACCAAGGGAAGCTTTATATCCAATAGTAGAAGCAAGAGAAGTGGAAAGAAGGGGGAGGGAGGAATCCCCAACCGTTAGAAGAAGGAGACCCCGGGAGCCCACGGATGCTTCACCGGTTCATACTAGGAGCAGGTCGCTAGAGTCACTAAGATCAAAGACAGAGTCCCTGGGAGTCCTGGAAATGCCAATACGGCAAGTGCCACTGTTGGATGCCAACAATGGCGTGGTGCAAGCTTTTCAGATTATTCCATTCTCTTCATCGGATATTTTTAATTGGCGCAATTCTACGCCACCATATTCAGAACAGCCCAAGGCAATGGCAGATTTGTTAGAGGGAGTCATTGCCACCCATGACCCTACCTGGAGGGATTGTAAACAGCTCTTAAATGCTCTGTTTACCACTGAAGAGAGGAGGAACATTATAAATCAAGGAAGTTTACTGGCCCAAGAGGGACATGGAGCAGCTGACCCCGTAGCTTACGGGGCAGAGAGGTTTCCAGTAGAAGTGGATCCACAGTGGGATCCGAATGATGCGGTTCACCGGAACCGCATAAGAGAGTTTCAACAGATTCTCTTAAAGGCAATAAGAAGAGGGCCACCCCGACCTTCCAATTTACAGAAAATTCAGAGAGTTCAACAGGAAAAGACAGAGTCACCAGCAGCATTCTTAGAAAGGCTGGAAGAGGCATACAGAAAGTTCAGCCCTTACAACTTAGAGCAGGATGATGGGAGACGGGCCTTAACCCAATCCTTCATCACACAAGCAGCGGATGATATAAGGAGGAAGATTCAGAAACAGCCAGGGTTCTTGGGAAAGACCTTAAATGAACTGTTGGCCCTGGCAGATCAGGTTTTTATGGCAAGAGAGCATGCAGAAGAGGAAAAGAAAGAAAGAAAAAAGAAAGAGGGGTATAGAGTGTTGTTAAGCATGATGGATGAGAGGCAAAGAGGAAGAGGAAGTGGGAATAGTCGTGGGAGAGGCCTGAGACGAGGGCGAAGCTTCAGGGAAGGAAAAGGAGGGAGTCAAGAACGTTTGGGATGGAATCAGTGTGCTAGGTGCAGAAGATATGGTCATTGGAAAGCAGAATGTGTGGAGGATGTGAAGGAAGAAAGTGAGGAGCAAAGTTTCAGGGGAGGAAGAGGACAAGGAAGAGGAAGTCAAGGCAGAGGGAAAAGTCGTGGAACATATAGGCCATACCAGGACAAGGAAGCTATAGTGGCAGCCGCTTTAGAAGACAATGAAGATGATGATGATTGATGGAGCCAGGCTTTCCTTTTGCTGGACCCCGGGGAGCCTATGGTTACAATGACAGTAGGGGACCAGCCTATAGATTTCCTAGTAGATACAGGAGCGGACAAGACAGTAGTGAACACCAAAGTAGCCCCAGTGAGCAATAAGACAATTCAAGTAGTAGGAGTGTCCGGAAAGCCACAAAAATGCCCCCTTTTAAAGGAACAGAAATGTAACTTAGCAGGAAGAGAAGTAAGCCATCAGCTTTTGTATGTACCAGAATGCCCAGTCCCCTTACTGGGACGGGATGTGTTGGCCAAAATCAGAGCAAGGATTGAGTTCTTGGAAAAGGGATGGATGGAGTTAACAATTCCCATGGCAGAAGAATGGAGATTGTTTCAGTTAAAGGAGGTCAAACAAGAAAGAACAGAATGGCCCTGGGAGGAGACGCCTTTAGTGTGGGCTGAAGACAACCCTCCAGGGTTGGCAAAGTATGTACCACCAGTTGTGGTAGAGATAAAGTCAGGACATGTACCCGTAAAGAAGCCACAGTACCCAATCAGCCGAGAAGCGGTGGCAGGGATTCAAGAACATTTGAACAGATTGTTGCAGTATGGGATCATAGTGCCTTGTAGTTCTCCTTGGAACTCCCCGCTGCTTCCTGTCAGGAAGCCAGGCGGGGGAGGGGCCTTCAGGCCGGTTCAAGATTTGCGAGCAGTCAATCAGGCTACAGTTTTTCTGACACCAGTGGTTCAAAATCCTTACATCATGTTGAGTCTAATCCCAGCCACAGCTGCTTGGTTCTCAGTTTTGGACCTGCGAGATGCTTTCTTTTGTATCAGATTGGCACCAGTGTCCCAGCCCATCTTCGCATTTCAGTGGGAGACCCAAAGGGGAGGGAAAAGGTCTCAGTTCACTTGGGCTCGCCTTCCGCAAGGTTTTCAAATTCGCCAACGATATTTGGACAAGCATTGGCCAAAGATCTGTCAGAATTTGAAATTCCAGAAGAGGAAGGGACTTGGTTGCAGTACGTGGATGATCTACTTCTCGCTTGCAGGACGCAAGAGGGATGCAGACACTACACTCTAGAAATGTTGAAAGTACTAGAGGAAAAGGGATACAAAGTGTCCAGGAAGAAAGCACAGTTATGTCAAAAGAAAGTCAAGTATTTAGGGTTCGGACTTACACAAGGAAGCAAGATTCTGGAGGTAGAAAGAAAGGAAGTCATATGTGCAATTCCCACACCTTCCACCAGGAGGCAGACGAGGGAATTCCTTGGGTCAACATCGTACGTGCGCCATTGGTTGCCTGGCTACGCTGTGCTAGCCAAGCCTTTGTATCAAGCCACGAGAGGGAGCAGACAGGATCCATTTGTGTGGACAGAAGAATGTGAAAAATCGTTTCTAGCTCAAAAGAAGGCCCTCATGTCTTCCCCAGCATTGGGCCTGCCAGATTTAAATAAACCATTCTTCCTTTTCGTTTTCGAGCGAGAGGAAACCGCGGTAGGTGTGCTCACTCAGATGTTAGGCACATGGCACAGGCCTGTAGCTTATCTGTCAAAACAGTTAGACACAGTGGCTCAAGGGATGCCGCCATGCTTGAGAGCTGTGGCAGCTGCAGTAGATTTAATTAGAGAAGCAAACAAACTGACATTATGCCAGCCATTGACCGTCAGGACACCTCATAGCGTCAAAGCATTGTTAGATTCCAAGGGACCACGCTGGCTCACGAATGAAAGACTGACTAAGTATGAAGGAGTGCTGTGTGACAATCCACTCGTAACCCTAGAGATGTGCTCTACTTTAAACCTGGCAACCTTGTTGCCAGCCCCAGGGGAGGTAACTGAGCATCAGTGTGTCCAGGTGATGGACCAGGTTTATTCCAGCAGACCAGATTTGAAGGTCGTACCTCTGGAGAAGGTAGAGTTAACCCTTTTTACAGATGGCAGTAGCTTTGTGGAGAGTGGGGTGCGACATGCCGGCTATGCGGTGGTGACGGGGGAGGGAGAGGCGCTGGAAGCAGGGTCTCTGCCTCCGGGAACTTCCGCTCAACGGGCCGAGCTTGTGGCCCTCACTCGGTCACTGCAGTTGGCAGAAGGGCAAAGGGTTAATCTCTATACGGATTCTCGATACGCCTTCATTACGTTACATGCTCACGGAGCTTTGTACAGAGAACGAGGCTTCTTGACCTCGGCTGGAAAGGGCATAAAGCATGCTGATGAGATAGTTGCTCTCCTGGAGGCCGTTTGGAAACCGAGAAAAGTTGCTGTCATGCACTGTAGAGGGCATCAAAGGGGCGAGGACCCGGTTGTTAGAGGAAATAGACAGGCAGATTTGGCCGCTAGGGAAGCAGCACTCCAAAGCCCATCATCTGTGTCAAGAATAACCCCAGGGAAGGACCATTGAAACCCCCAGGAATACAACACCAAGGGAGTACACCATTTGAAGCACTAGTGACAGACTTCACAGAGATGCCTTCGCATGGAGGATTCAAATACTGGTTAGTTTTTGTGGATACTCACACCGGATGGCCGGAAGCTTATCCGACCAAGACAGAGAAAGCAATGGAGGTGGCGAGGGCTTTGTTAAAGGACATTATTCCAAGATTTGGCATGCCGTTACAGATCGGATCAGATAACGGCCCAGCATACGTACATCAGGTTGTTCAAGGACTAAGCAAGTTGTTAGGCATTACATGGAGACTTCATTGCGCTTACAGGCCGCAGTCTTCAGGACGGGTGGAAAGGGTTAATCGGACCCTAAAAAACAGTCTGGCAAAGATTTGTCAAGAGACAGGACTTAATTGGAGACTAGCTTTACCTATGGCATTGTTTAAAATCAGATGCACACCTCACAAGAAGACAGGATTGTCTCCTTATGAAAGATTATATGGAAGACCCCCATTAAATTTAAAGACCATAGCAGGATTGGCTTCAGACAGTCACGTTTTGGGAAATCAACAGACATTAGAGCAAGTTCAACTTTTGGGAAAACACATTGAGAAATTGAGTCAGTACACTGCAGAGTTGAATCCGCCATATCCTACCACGCCTTTGCATTGTTTTTCACCAGGTGACGACGTATTGGTGAAAGAGTGGAAAATCGATCCGTTGAGACCAAGGTGGAGGGGAACATATACAGTGCTGTTGTCCACACCCACGGCAGTAAAGGTGAAAGAGGTGAAACCGTGGATACACTACACCAGGATGAAGTGTGCACCCCCCAGTTGGAGAGCGGAGATCGATCCGGAGGACGAACTGAGGCTTAAGATCACCCAGCAAGCCCCTGGTAAAGGGTCAACAAGGCCACGAAGTTGATCCCTACGGGTGCAAGTGATCTGTGTGGTCAAGTATGATGCAGTGTGGCCCACCGAGAGAAAGAAAAGAACCCAAAGCATTATCATTGAGATGGTGGCCTCAGATACTGATGGGAAGGATGGGAAGGAGGAGACCACCCACAGGGGTGAGGACAGTCTATGATTACATGACACTTGTTCTGATACTTTACACTGTTGAAACAAGGGGGGAATGGAATCACAATTTGTTCCACCAGTTAATTACTAACATAACACATGAGCTTAATTTATCAGATTGTTGGGTATGTTCGCATGGGCCGTCCTCGCATTCACAAGGGTGGCCGGTTCTGCCTACAGCATTGTTGACATTAAAAGGATGGAATGACACCAAATGCTGTGACAAATATACCGCAAGCAATAGAGACAAAGCTCAGTTCATGATAGCACACCGACCCCCAGTGTTGAAAGCTCCACTATGTTTCATGCGGAACAGTAAACGCACCAGATATGAAGTACGTGAGCACAACAGGGAAAGCTATTTCATTAATAGATTTAATTTGGGATCATATCCCTCATGTAATCACACAATCATAGTGCGTGATGATTACTTAGCAAATTGCAGCATACATCTAGAAGGAACCTGGACTTGGGGAAAGAATTATTCTGATTGCATACACATTTTGTATGGGAATCATTTGAAACTAACATTGGTCAACATCATACAGGACCTAGATGTCAACAGCAGAGGCAGTTATTTGGGTGGTTTGCCCCAAGGTTTAATGTGGATTTGCGGCAAATGGGCAGGGAGGTTGCTTCCTCCCGCATGGAGAGGAATTTGCACAGTTGGGACCCGAGGTCTAGGAGGCCTGAGAGTATATCCGAGAGAGATGTCACTCTCCAACCTACACATGCACCTACACAAAAGGACAGCTGACCAGGTGGCTAAATTTGGGTACGATCCAGACAAGACGTACCTTTCAGAGAAAAGTAGATTCGCTGCAATAGGCATGCCGCGTTTAGGCGTAGCCTGGAACATAAAACAGATTCGCATTCTGTCTTATGAAATGGAAAAATTGGCAAACGAGACAGCTCTGGGACTGAACGCGTTGCAAACGGAAGTAGGTTCCTTAGCTGGAGCTCTAATGCAGCATAAATTGGCCTTAGACTACCTCCTCACAAAGGAGGGTGGTTTGTGTGTTTCGTTGTATACCACCTGCTGTCATTTCATTAACAAGACGGGAGACATTGAGCTACATTTGGAAAAAATACAGGAAATAGCAAGGGAGGTTCAAAAGTCATATGAGCCACCAAACAACTTGTGGGGCTGGTTAACCGAATGGTTACCAGATGAAAAGTGGTTAAAGTCGCTGGTGGTGATAGGTTTTGGAACCTTCTGTGCGATTGGACTTGTATTTTGTTGTTTTCCATTGATGTTAAAGTGTTGTGTCTCGATTGCATGTCAAACTGTCAAGATAGAGAAGATAGCCATGTTACAAAAGAAACGAGATTGGAAAAAGAGCTGGAGAGATTTCTAGGCTGCGTTAATCATGTTTGCATTCGCTTTTTGTAAAACGCTTTGCAAAAGTGAGGAAATGAAGGAGATTCATTGAGTTGCAGAAGAAACGCCAGGAGAGAATGCTACCCAAGCATACGCTAGGCATAGAGAAGGAGGCAGAGTTAGCCAGCACGTTAGAGAACAGCAGTGATTGGTTTAGAAGGGACGCCATTTCATTGGTTGTCCTGGTGCATTACAATTGGTTTAGAGAAACACCATGTGCTCTTTGTTTACTAGACAGTGATTGGTCTAGGAGACATCACATGTGTTAGCCTAATGAAACACCCACTTGGCTGGTCCGTGGAAAAGCTTATCAGAAAAGAAACAATATAGGGACAATCTACGCACATAGAGAAAGCTTTAATAACTGGTCAGGAAAATAAACTGCGCAGTGTTTGTTAGCCAATGAATTATTAGATTACCTAATGCATTGTTAATTGGTTAGAATCAGAAGCACATCATGAGTGATAGCCAGTGAAATGAATGAATGGGGCGGGACTTAGACCGGCTCCATTGATTGTATAAAACTGAATGACTGGAAGGAGGGGGTGTGCTGTTCCTTGCATCTTGTTACACCAAAGGGCAGACCCTACAGCTGTGGATTTGGAATAAACTGTGTTTCCTGAAAAGTAACCCAGTTGTCACGTCTTCTCGTTCCTGCGCCCACACGGATAGCAGCCTTGGAGTCAAAGGGGTAATATTTGGTAGGATTTTTCCTGCTACAACACCTTGAAAACAATTCGGTACTCTATTGGTAGCCAGTGCAGTTGCTGCAAGATGGGTGTTATATGCGCTCAGACCGACACTCCTGCCAGAAGTCGAGCCACAGCATTCTGCACCAACTTGAGTTTCCAGATTGTTGCCAAGGGAAGGCCTATGTAGAGGGCATTACAGTAGTCCAGCCTCGAGATGACCGTCGCCTGGATCACCGTGGCCAGGCCACCTCTGGACAAGTAGGGAGCCAGCCACCTAGCCTGCCTCAGATGATAAAATGCGGTCTTGCATACCGTGGAGATTTGTGTCTCCATCGATAGCAATGGGTCCAAATCGACCCCCTGACTCTATACGGAGGACGACGAGCTTAGAGGCTCGCCATCCAGGGTAGGCAGCCGGCAACCACTCAATCTAGGGCAACCCAGCCATAGGATCTCCGTCTTCGACGGGTTAGCCTTCAATCGGCTAGCCCGCAGCCATCCAGTCACGGCTTCAAGGCATTGATGGAAACAATCGGGTACGGTCTCCGGCCTGCCGTCCATTCTCAGCACAAGCTGGCTGTCATCCGCGTACTGTTGGCACTCCAGACCGAAGTCGCGAACCAGCTGGGCCAGTGGGCGCATATAGATGTTGAGCAATAGCGGGGAAAGGATGGCACCCTGGGGAACCCCACAAGTTAATGGGAGTCTCCCAGAAACCATCCCCCCCACCTCCACTCGTCCCCGGTCCTGGAGAAAAGAGGCCACCCATTTAAGGGCAGTCCCCCTGACTCCTGACACAGCTAAACAGTGGGTCAATAGCGCATGATCTACCGTGTCAAAAGCAGCTGTCAGATCTAACAGAACAAGCAGCGCTGACCCATCCTGGTCCAGCTGGCAGCGAAGTCGGTCTGTAATGGAGACAAGCACGGTTTCCGTCCCATGCCCAATATGGAAGCCGGACTGGAAGGGATCAAGTCCAGCTGTGTCATCTAAGAACCGTTGCAGCTGATCCGCTACTGCCCTCTCAGTTACCTTGCCCAGAAACGGCAAGTTCGAAACTGGGCGGTAACTGGAGGGAGCCGAGGGATCTAAATTCGGCTTTTTCAGTAGCGGACTTACCATGGCCTCTTTCAAACCCCCTGGGAATACTCCTTGCTCAAGGGAGCTATTGATTATTCTACCCAGGGGGTCTCGCAACCCCTCCCGGCACGATCTAACTAGCCAGGAGGGGCACGGATCGAGGGAGCAAGTTGTTGGTCTAGCTGCAACTAGTATCTCATCGACAGCTGCTGCGTCTAGCAGTTGGAAACGATCGAAGGTGCGCCCGCCGAGTGGCGGCGAGGTCTCGAGTTCCCTTACTGTATCAATTGTGGCTGGAATGTCCTGGCGGAGTCTTGCAATTTAGTTGGTGAAGTAGCTCTGAAAAGCCTCAGCTGTTGGAACCAATTCCCTATCATTTTGGACAGTCGGGATTGTTGTCAGATACCGAATTAATTTAAATAATTGAGCTGGGCGTGAACTTGCCGACTCTATCAAGGAAGAGTAATGGACCTTTTTGGCTTCCTTGATAGCCTGCTCATAAGCATCTTTAATTTGCTTATAAGCTAATTTCGAAGTTCCGTCATGGCGTTTCCGCCACACATCCTCTAGCCGTCTCTTTTCCCTTTTCATCGTCCGCAGGTCCTCTGTGAACCATGGTGAACGATTTACTTGGGGTCTGAGAGGGCACCTGGGGGCGATTTCATCTAGAGCGTTGGAGAGCCTGATGTTCCAATTCCCCACTTGCTCCTCGAGTGAATCGCTGGTAGGTTCCAGATCCTTCAGAGCATTCAGGAACCTTGTGGGTTCCATAAGTCTCCTTGGGCGAGCCAAAATTTGCTCGGCACCCTTACAGGGTGAAGTATGTGAAGTTATGTTGTGTTTAGCTACAGTCACATAGCCAAATCCTTCTGCTTCTTTCCACCCTGGGCAGCTGGCCATTATCACTTAAATTGGTATGGAAGAAGGATCTCAGGAGACAGGGGAGTCCTATGGAAGTTCCCAGGCATTATTTCCAAAGAGAGATACTTTTTAATCTCTCTCTCTCTCTCTCTCTCTCTCTCTCTCTCTCTCTCTCTCTATATATATATATATATATATATATATATCTTATACATATATTCCTTGTGATTCCTATTAGAACCACTTATGAATAAGGTTTATTAATGGAGTGTGTTATATTATTTTATTTCAGTTTTCTTAATCCCTTAATGACCTTTCAAAATAAATCTCTGCTTTCTTGAGATGGGTCAAAAATGGTAATTACAACAACAATAAAATCTAGTTAGTGATTTTAAGTAAACATAGCTAGGGTTGGTTTCTTAATGGTTTAATTGATGCTGCCACAAAATTAAAAGTAAAAAGTTAAGATTTTTGGGGAGTGCTGGGCTTTTCAAGTGTTCGTTGAAATATTACATATCATTGTGTTCTATCAATCTCAACAGTGAGCAGTCATGGCTCTTGGTTGCAACGAGTTTCTAGTTGTGTTTCAACCTGTGAATCAAATGGCAACATGAGCAACAATAAAACTCTGTTTTTAGTACTGTGTCAAATTGCTCCTGTCAGAGAGATTATTTTCCTCAACCTGAAAATATCATGACATTTTTTGTTGTTGAGCTAAAGGGCAGACTTTCGGTTTATTTTCTCACAGAACCATTGCAGTTCTTTTCACTTCACTCAACAGAAAAGTGGTGTCTTTCCCCCCTTTTCTTCTTTGGTCTCACAATTTTCCTCTTGATACTATTTTAAGGGCAATGAATCACTGTAAGGTTCGAATAGTTTCAGAGAACAGTTGGTTCATAGGTCCCAAGTACTTTATATGTCAGTGTTCTTCAGCAACTTTGAAAACAAGCACAATAACCAATATAGCACATTTCTTATTACAGATGTCAGGTCCCTATAAAGCACAATTTCTGCTGCAGTCTTCAAAAATGTATAATGTTATGAGTTTCTAGTCTAGAAATCAATGGGTAATTTTTGTCTAATTAATCATACAAATTGAGGCTTTCACAAAGCACAATGTCTTATGTTATGTACCAACTTTTAGGTACAAGATAGATTGTTATTTTATTTGTCTTTCCTTTTCAGGATCTTTGAATGCTGTACTCTATTTTGGCATAAATTTAATGTAAGAGTGAAAATTCTTGGAGTTGCATTGAATTAGACATTTGCACTAGCAGTTTTATTTTTACACTTTTAAAGGAAAGACTTCTACAACTTCGGGTTCTAGAATACACATGGATACTGATTCAATTAGTGGTGGGAATTCATTTGTTTTGAGATCTTCTAGGGAAGATCCTATTTGCTAACACACCCGTTTCTTTTTGGTGATTGCTTCCAATCTCAGGAACTCACTTCCCAGAAGAATTAGACCACCACCCACCTTATGATCTTTCCACAGACAGGAAAGGACCTTTATATTCCAGCAGATCTTTAAAAAGTGACGTTTAAAAAGTAGAAGCAGACCTTGTATAATGTGCTGTTATTGTCACACTTCAGCAGCATCAGGCATCATCTTGGCCTGCGCGGCGCCCCAGTCGAGGTAATCGAAACTTACTTTCTAAAACAGCTTGTCTTGCTCTTAAACTGTGCTCAAGCCCTTCTGACCTTGCCTGTGTGAACCAAAGGGGATGCAATCATAACAGAACTTCCAAGGCTGGGTTGCGCCGGCAGTCGATAGTGAAAGCGGCTGAGAGAATGCCTCCCCTCAGCCAGATGACTCCCAGTAATGAGGCCTGCATTCCGAGAGGCCTGAGATCACATCAACATGCTAGGGATCATCCATCATGGGCTTTGACGTGCGACGTACTTTCAGGATCCTATAATTGCCCCGTGCACCCTCCAGCCTTTGTCTTCTACCAACATCACATCCAGGATGGACTAGGGAAGCGGCCGATTGGGCCTTCCCTTCAAGAGAAAGCCAACCAGCCAACTCCGGGCTGGTTCGTCTCTGCTCCACCTAGTCTCGCCCCTGCATCACCTGCGGTTTGGCAGTGCTTTGCCTGTGTCCCAGGTCACCGTCGAAACATGGGGTGGAAGCCTGAAGCCGTCCCAATGTATGAACTCTCTGCTACTGAAACATTGTTCCTGCCTCCATGCCTCAGCAGGGATTCCCTCAAGGTCTCTGGACTCTTTGCTACTGAAAGCGCTGCTCCCTGCCTCCTTGCCTCGGCAGGGACCCCTCAGGATCTTCCATGGGATTCTACAACTGTCCCCGTCTTCCGCTACGGTGAGGTCTCCCTTTAAAAGACCTGTGCCATTGAAGAGGCCATTGAGGAGGCCATCCCAGCCTTATTGCATCGGCTGGAATTCTAAGAGACATTTTGCTTGCTTCTTTGACCGTCCCTGTCTGTTAGCTGCAGCAGGGATTCCTTGAGGAAAAGACTCTAGCCTTAACGCCATTATCCCAGCCTCCCTGCCTCGGCTGGGATACTTCCTATGGGCTCTACAGCGTCCGGCCCGGGATCATGCTTGCCAGCCCCTCCCAACCGGGCTGCCTTGACCGGCGTCCCTGAGCGCACCTGGCTTACCGCAATTCCTAAGAGACTCTCCTACTTTTGAATTCTGTGCTTCCCGAGCCGCAACGTTTGCTGAACCAGAGGGAACTTTGCTAAAGACTCTCTCTCTCTTGCTGCCGGCATCCGGCTTGTGGTCCGAGCTATGGGATTATACCTACCTGTAGATCTTGCCTGCTACTTTAAAGGCACTATATATGCCTTCAAGCTTTCTATTGTTTCCTGCACAATAAAACCCGGTTGTACCCATGTCATTGTGTGGTTTATCCAGGGAGGTCGTGAGCCAAGGCCCTAGGGGGCGACAGTTATTTTCCTTTTTATGGTTTATGTTTTAACTGGTTTTAAATTTTTTGCTAGTACAATTGCTTTCTATTTTTTGTAGATATATTTAATTGTCCTTCGGAGTCATCAACTGCGGTGGTGCAATAATAGTAGTGGTACTACTAGTAGTGATGATGATGGTGATTTCCAAGAAAGAAAGAAAATGCTTTTAATAATCTCGTCAGCCCCCTATATTTCCATGGATTAGGGTGACTTGAATGAACCCCCACCCCTGGTCATTTTTCTTACTTAAGAGAACAACTTAATGATCACTTATAAAATAATGAATGTCCACTAATTTTCTTACCTAAGAGTAAATCTCTGTAGGAAAATCTAGGTTTTGCAGTACAATTCTAGGAATGCAAACTTTAAATTCTCTGGGAATCTCTAGTTTCTTCATTGCAATTCTATGGTTAACTTCCAGAGGCAAAGTCCAAAGCAAACCATTTTTGACTGTGTTCTCAGCAACTTTAATACCTTGCTTAGATTACCAATTCCAGAAGTTCATGGAATGCAACCATGACAATTAAAGTAGGATGAAAATGATATATCAGTGCAATGAGAAATAAGCTCTTAGTTGCTCTTCAAAGGGAACTCCTGAGATAGGAAGTGCCCCCTTATAAGCATGAGGTTAGCAGGGGAGGAGATTCTCAAAACTAACTGGGTCACCTGTAGCTAATGGGCATTTGAGAGGCCAACCTTCTAAGGTGATGGGAGGGTAGAAGGAGCCTGAGAATCATGTGACATGTGCTCTGAAGGTGAGTATCATTTCCCCCATGGTGCTCTGTGTATCACTCTATTATTAAAATGCTACCTGTTGTTTCCAGTCCTGTTTTTCAGAACACACTTCTCTCACTACCCAGAGATTGCCCCTCAGCTACATCAATTGATCAGATAGATCAAGTACACTTCTTAAGAAGCAATAGATAAGTAGGTGATAGTAAGTACCGTAAGAAGCTTTACTCTAATTCCTGTCCTCTTTAGAGTTATTGCTACAATTAAAAAGAGCACATATCTTTTTGAGCAATTGAAATGTGCAAGTACAGTATGACCTTCATATCTGCAGGGATGTATTCCTGAACTTCCAGCGGAAACCTTAGATAATAGCAAACAACTTCCTATTGCATTATATTTTCCCACCAGTGTTATAGAATGGAGACTATCATCTGTCTATCATCTGAGTTGCTCCTATAGAATTCTGGAAAATTTAGTTCAGGGCAGAGAAATTGGAATTCTCAGCTAGAGAGGTCCTCAGTTTCCTTAAACTATTTATTTATTTGTCACGTTTCTATACCGCCCCTCTCAGCCCGAAGGCAACTCGGGACGGTTTACACAGGCAGTCTCTGCCCTCAATACAACACAGCAACAAGTCAACCCCCCCAGAAAAAAACATATAATAACAATTTAACAATTAAAAACATACAATTGCAGCCTCAGCGTCATGTTGAAATCAGTTTCCATCACATCGTCGTCATTCCTTATATTCAATTAAGTCTTATATTTCATCAACAAATGCCTGCTCAAATAACCAGGTCTTGACTTTCTTGCGAAACATCAGGAGGGAGGGGGCCGATCTGATGTCTTTAGGGAGGGCGTTCCAAAGCCGAGGAGCCACAACTGAAAAGGCCCTGTCTCTCGTCCCCGCCAGTCGCGCCTGCGAAGAAGGCAGGACCGAGAGCAGGGCCTCTCCAGATGATCTTAAACAACTCGATGGTTCATACGGAGAGATGCGTTCGGACAGGTAAGTTGGACCTGAACCGTTTAGGGCTTTAAAGGCTAAAGCCAGCACTTTGAATTGTGCCTGGTAGCAAACTGGCAGCCAGTGGAGTTGGCACAACAGAGGAGTTGTACGCTCTCTGAATGGTGCTCCTGTTATCAACCTGGCTGCTGTCCGTTGGACTAGTTGCAGCTTCTGAACAGTCTTCAAAGGCAACCCCACATAGAGAGCATTGCAGTAATCTATATGGGATGTAACCAGAGCATGGACCACCGTGACCAAGTCAGACTTCTCAAGGTACGGGCGCAGCTGGTGCACAAGTTTTAACTGTGCAAATGCTCCCCTGGTCACCGCCGAAACCTGGGGTTCCAGGCTCAGCGATGAGTCCAGGATCACACCCAAACTGCGAACCTGCGTCTTCAGGGGGAGTGTAACCCCGTTTAACACAGGCTCTAACCCTATGCCCTGTTTGGCCTTTCGACTGAGCAGGAGTCCCTCTGTCTTGTCTGGATTCAATTTCAATTTGTTCGCCCTCATCCAGTCCGACACAGTGGCCAAGCACCGGTTCAGGACCTGAACAGCCTCCTTAGTAGCAGGTGGGAAGGAGTCACAGAGTTGGACATCATCTGCGTACAGATGACACCGCACTCTGAAACTCCGGATGACCTCCCCCAGCGGCTTCATGTAGATGTTAAACAACATGGGAGATAATACTGAACCCTGAGGAACCCCACAAGACAATGGTTGTGGGGTTGAACAGGTGTCTCCCAATAACACCTTCTGAGATCGGCCCTCCAGAAAGGACCGGAGCCACTGCAAGACAGTACCTCCAAGCCCCATCTCTGCGAGGCATCCCAGAAGGATACCGTGGTCAACGGTATCGAAGGCCACTGAGAGGTCCAGCAGAACCAATAGGGACACACTCCCCCTATCAAGCTCCCAGCGTAGATCATCCACTAAGGCGACCAAGGCTGTCTAGGTACCATGTCCCGGCCTAAAACCGACTGCGCCGGATCCAGATAATCCGTGTCTTTCAATAATACCTGGAGTTGTGAGGCCACCACACATTCCAGGACTTTGCCCAAGAAGGGAAGATTGGAAACAGGCCGATAGTTGAGGAATTGAATGGGGTCCAGTGATGGTTTCTTCAACAGCGGTTTTATAACAGCTTGTTTTAAGCTAGGATGCACGTGGTTGCTCTCATTCCTCCAAGTATCTTGTCCACATCCTCAGGTTTCACCAATTGAAATTGATCCATCAAAATCGGACAAGCAGATTCTCCAGCTACATCCTCAGAGACTGCCATTAACATGGTGTCCAGGCCAGAACGGATCAAAGCAACTTCATCTGCAAAGAACTTTGCAAATGCTTCACAGCGTGCTGCCGAGTTGTCAGGGCTCCCATCCTGGACGGTGGCATGCAATAGGCCTCTGACAACTCGAAACAGCTCCGCTGGACGGTTCTTTGCGGACGCAATATTGGCTGCCAGAAAGGATTTCTTTGCAGCCTTTATTGCCGCACCATATGCCCTTAGACAGGCATCAAAGCGTGTTCGATTTGGCCCGCTTGGATCTGAACGCCACACGTTCTCTAGGTCCCTCTTCCTTTGCTTCATTGCTGCCAACTCCTCGTTAAACCAAGGAGCTGGTTTAGCTTGGCTACTTGAGAGGAGCCATTCCGGAGCAATCGTGTCTATTGCCCTAGTCATCTCCCCGTTCCAGAGAGTGACCAGAGCATCGACAGAATCACCTACCAAGGTGGCGGGAAATTCCCCAAGAGCCGTCAAGAATCCATCAGGATCCATAAGCCTCCTAGGGCGGACCATCTTAATGGGTCCTCCACCCCTGCAGAGGTTGGAGGGTGCGGAAAGTCTAAACCTGATCAGATGATGGTCGGTCCATGGCAACGGAGTGATGGTCAGCTCCTCCACACCACCATCGTTCTCCCATCCCTGACAGAAAACCAAGTCTAAGGTGTGGCCAGCACAGTGGGTAGGGCCAGATACCTGTTGGGACAGCCTCATGGTAGACATGAAGTCCTGAGCCGCTCCTGAAAGGGTGGACTCTGCATGAATGTTGAAGTCCCCCAGCACTAAGAGCCGTTGGGACTCCAACACCAGGCTCGAGACCACCCCCGCTAGCTCAGTTGGGAGACTGTAGTGCAGCGGGGTGGACGGTACACTAACAGAACCTCTATCCTGTCCCGGTCACCTACCCTCAGGTGGACACATTCGAAATTGGTTGACTGAGGAATGGGACATCTGGTCAGGGAGATGGAATCCTTATAGACCACCGCAACCCCGCCTCCCCGCCCTCCGGATCTCAGCTGGTGTTGCACGGAGCAACCTACATTTCCCAGAACTCTTCAGGAGCAGATAGGACGAATGACCTCTATTCTATAACACTGCTGGGAAAACGTCGGGAATGAACAACTTCCACCTGATGTTACCATAGAATTGCACTGAAGGATTTAGCAGATTTCTAAAGTTTAATCCTCTCTAGGAATTTGTTAGCTGCTCCAGGGTAACTATATAGTAACATGTAGTGGAAGCATACTATAGAATTTCAATGAGAACCTAGAAAACTCCTAGAGAGAGCATTGTGTTGGGTGTGAGTAGGTGAAACCATGAGGGATTGTACTGTTTTGTTACTTTAGCAATAAGGAAATTCTTAAACATGTATCTGAAACTAATCCTGGATGCTAATTGCCTCTTCCTCACAAACATCTATTTCCCTTTACAATAAGGGAAATTAAGAGCCTTGTAAACAGCTTTTTGAAAGTAAACCATGAATTATGGATGCTACATTACTCACCATTGATCTATGTTGTACTTTTTTTTAAAAAAGTCTCTCTTCTAGAAAATCATTTTACCCTGTTTAAAATCTTTTAGCAAACCTGATTAAATCTCGTCAAAAGTCATAATGGGTATAATTAAGGTGCACAGGCATTAAAACTGTGTGTGGTCAATACTTGACTTAATCTCCATGATAGAAAGAATAATCATTGAACAAAAGCAGAGGGCATCACATCTAGTAAGATTATATTAGGTTTCGGTTTGAAGAAAATAACATGTTTTCCCAGTGAGTGGATTACTTATTATTATTTTAAAAGGATATTATGAAGAAATTGGAAAATAAAGTATTAATGAATGGCAAATCCTACATGGGATTAGTGACAAATCTCTTAGATTGCTGAAGGCCATTACTGAGATTTTATGACAGACTGGAAAAAGATGATGAGAAGCAAAATCTTTAAAAACAACTTCTTCAGGGAGAAAGTTTTAATGATAAAGTTGTGAATAAGTGGACAGAATTTCCAACAAATAAACTATGTGTATTCATTGGTAAGTCAACCTCATGTATAAATTGTGGAGAAGCTTTGGGGCCAAAGTTATGGATTTTGATATGACATATAGTTAAGTCAAGGGTAAACACGGGGGCATGTAATCTATATATATAAAAAGAGAGAGTCCGTTTTTGACGCTTATGGACGGGAAAACTGAAGGCCCCCCAACCACAAAACCCACCCAACACATTCCCCCAGGCCACAGGATACAATCGTGGCACAAAAACCCACCTCCCTACCTTCCAACCCCCCCAAAATCAGCCCCCAAAAACCGCCCATTGGCTCCCGTTCTGCGCAGGCCACGAGCGCAGAACACAGGGAGAGCCATCGCGCAGGCGCACTCCCCCCCCCCAACGCAGGACAGAGGGAGAGCAATCACACACGCACACTGCGCACTCCGACTCCCCCCCCCCAACCCATCCCCTCCCACCCCCAACCCATCCCGTCCCCCTCTCTCCCCACACACCGGCACCTTCACCGCCACACCGGCGGCGCTAACCCGCCTCCTCCGCCGCCTCACGGAGGCGGGGGTCGCGTGGCGGCGCCATTCCCGCCTACTCCGCTGGCTTCTCGCCCTCCTTCCCCACTTCCCTGCCGCTCCTGGAGGAGGAGGCGCAGGAAAGTGCAGTGAGGGACGGACGATCGCTCCCTCTCCTCCTCTTCCTTACCGACTTCGTGGTTGCCAGGGCCTTCCTCGCTCCGGCCGGTTCTTTCTTCATCCCGGCAGAGGAGGGGGGAGGGTTGCCCTCTTCGCGGGCACCTCTCTCTCCTCCTCTCCCTGCCCTCCTGCCTTAAATCAAGGGAGGACGGCGGGCGATGTGGTGAGAGAGGAGCCCGGGAAATGGGCAACCAACCCCTGCCGGGATACAGAAAGAACCGGCCGGAAGAGGAAGACCCTGGCAACCACGAAGCCAGCAAGGAGGAGAAGAGGGAGCGATCATACGACCCTCGCTGCACTTTCCTGCGCCTCCTCCTCCTCGCAAGCTCCGTGATCGCCAGGCCTGCCTTCCTCCGGCCGGTTCTTTCTGTACCCCGGCAAAGGAGGGAGGGATGTTGCCCTTTTCCTGGGCATCTCTTTCTCCTCCTCTCCCTGCCCTCCTGCCTTAAATCAAGGGAGGACGGCGGGGCGAAGAGGACAGAGAGGAGCCCGGGAAAAGGACAACCCCCCCTCCTCTGCCGGGAAACACAAAGAACCGGCCGGAGGAGAAGGCCTGGCGATCACGGAGGTGGCAAGGAGGAGGAGGCGCAGGAACTGATCGCTCCCACTCCTCCTCCTCCTTGCCGGCTTCATACCCACACATACATACACAGACACACACATACAAAGACACACATACATACACACACATATACCTATACATACATACACACATATACATACACAATCACACACATACATACACAGACACATACATACATACACACACATACATACACAGACACACACACATACATACACACACATACCTACACATACATACACACATAACATACACAGACACACACATACATACACAAACACATATACAGACACACATACAGTACATACACAAACAAACATACATACACACACATACATACACTGACACACACACATACACACACATACACACACACACATACATACACAAGCACACATACATTCACATACATACAAAGACACACACACATACATACCCACACATACATACACACACACACACATACATACACAGACACACATACCTACACATACATACACACATATACATACACAGACACACACATACATACACACACATATACAGACACACACATATACATACACAAACACACATACATACACACACATACATACACTGACACACATACATACACACACATATACCTACACATACATACACACATATACATACACAGACACACACATATATACAGACACACACACATACATACACAAGCACATACATTCACACACATACATACAAACACACACACATACACACACACACACACACACACACACACATACATACACACACACACACACACACACATATACACACACACACACATACATACACAAGCACACATACATTCACACACATACATACAAAGACACACACATACATACCCACACATACATACAAAGACACACACATACATACACACATACATACACACACATATACCTACACATACATACACACATATACACACACATATACCTACACATACATACACACACATATACAGACACACACACAAACATACACAAACACACATACATACACACACACACACATACACTGACACACACATACATACACACACATATACCTACACATACATACACACATATACATACACAGACACACACATACATACACAAACACACATACATACACACACATACATACAAAGACACACACACACACATACACACACACACATACATACACACACACACACATACATACACACACATACATACACAAACACATATATATATACACAAACATACACATACATACACAAACACATATCCAGACACAGACACACACATACATACACAAACACATATACATACTCAGACACACACACAAACACATATACATACTCTCACACACATACATACACACACACATATACATACTCAGACACATACATACACACACACAAACACATATACATACTCAGACACACACACACACATACATACACACACACACATACATACTCAGACACACACAAACATACACACGCACATACATACTCACATCTCCTAAATAGGGCACAGCAACGCGTGCCGGGATCAGCTAGTAAATGATATAAAAGATGAAGCCAAGGAAAGCAGTGTCAAATAATTGTCCACTGTTGGTATTTTCCTACTTTGGCATTTAGAAAGTCCTGAAACAGTGCCATGTGAAGACAGTATTGGGGAGTGGTGCTTCGTTCAGGTTGTCCTAGGAGGAACTAAGATCTCACCTTTTGCTGTTCTACTCAGAGAAAGAGAAAAGATTTAAGATACAGTGCCTACATTGACCTGTGGGTATGCTGATGATTGCAGAATGATGAAAAGAAGAGTCACATCTATGCTAGAAAAGTTTTAATCTACTCTTCTTTCAAAATCTGCCCAGCTCCATGTGCCACCAGGCAGAAATAAACCATGCAGACACACCCAAGTTACAAACATCAGGGAGGGAGGGAGGAGGGAGGGAGGGGGAGGGAGGGGGAGGGAGGGAGGGAGGGGGAGGGAGAGAGAGAGAGAGAGAGAGAGAGAGAGAGACAAGTAAATTCAATTTACTTACAAACCTAAAGAGCCTATTATTTCATAACTTGGGGACTGCCTGTATCTTTTCAGAAGTATAAACTTAAACAACATTAAGTGCCTTCAAGTGGATTCTGTTTCATGCTGAGGCTTTCTAAAGTTTTTCTTGTGAAGAATGATTAAGAGGTGGTTCACCATTGCCTTCACCCAAGAGGGTGTGATATGCCTATGGACAATGCCCTATAGCTTGCATCAGCCTCCTCCCCATCTTTTGTTGAGGCATGAACACCAAATATGCTGACTACCAATGGGCAGTGGGATAGAGATTGTGAATATAGATGTGTGAGATTATGATGGCCACCATACACACAAAAACCTCCTTCTAACCTTCACTGAAGGGAGCCCCCGGTGGCACAGTGGGTTAAACTGCTGAGCTGCAGAACTTGCTGACCAAAAAGTCACCAGTTAGAATCCAGGGAATGACATGAGCTCCCACTATTAGCCCCAACTTCTGCCAACCTAGCAGTTCGAAAACACGCAAATGTAAGTAGCTCAATAGTTACTGCTCTGGTGGAAAGGTAACAGCACTCCATGCAGTCATGCTGACCACATGACTTTGGAGGTGTCTATAGACAATGCCAGGTCTTTGGCTTAGAAATGGAGATGAGCACCAATCCCCAGAGTCGGACACGACTGGACTTAATGTCAGGGGAAAACCTTTACTTTTACTAACATCAACTGGGAAAATCCTTGCAAGAATCCTTGCAAACTGCCTTCTACCTGTCTCAGAAGTCACCCTCCCAGAATTCCTCCAGAGGAACAGTGGACATGATTTTCACTGCATGACAGCTCCAAGAAAAATGCAGGGAACAAAATCAACCTCTGGACGTGGCATTCATTGACCTTTCAAAGGCATTCGACACAGTGACTGTAAGTGCTCTCTGGACCATCCTCCAAAAAAATCAGATGCCCTGATAAATATGTGAACATCCTGCAGTTCCTTCACGATGACATGATGGACAGCAGTGGCTCCCAAAGTGACCCATTTAAGATGGAATTAGGTGTCAAATAGGGATGTCTTATTGCCACATTATTTTCTATCTTCATCATTATGATACTTCATCTTGATGATGGGAAGCTTCCCACCAGAGTGAAAATTATCTATCAACAGATGGCAAACTGTCTAATATCATCAGACTGAAAGCCAAACCCAAGGTCACAAAAACATCTGTTATAGAACTCCAATATGCTGATGACAATGTCGTCTGTGCTCACTCAGAAGACGACCTACAAGCCACTCTAAAAACCTTTGCAAAAGCATACAGGAAGCATGGCCTCTCATTGAACATCGAGAAAACCAAAGTACTCTTCCAACGGTTACCAGCCAATCCCCCTGCAATGCCAGAAATAAGCTTAATGGTGTAACATTAGAAATTGTTGACCATTTCCACTACCTTGGCAGCCACTTCCCCATAAAAGTCAACATTGACACTGAAATACAACATTGCCTGAGCTTTGTGAATGCAGCATTTTTCTGAATAAAGCTGGGAGTGTTTGAGGACCGGGGCATCTGTAGGGAGACCAAGGTACTTGTTTATAAAGCTATTGTCCTCCCAGCCCCACTATATGCCTGCAAAACATAAGACTGTCTACAGACGTCATACTCAAATCATAGAACGATTCCATCAGCGTTGCCTCTGAAAAATCCTACAAATCTTTTGAGAAGATAGATGGAAAAATGTCAGCGTGCTGAAAGAAGCAAAGACCACCAGCGTTGAAGCGATTCTCCTATGCCATCAACTCCACTGGACTGACCATGTTGTCCAAATGCCTGATCAAAGCAGCTACTATACTCTGAACTCAGGAATGGAAAACGTAACATTGATGGACAGGAAAGGAGATTTAAAGATGAGTTTAAAGCCAATCTTTAACAAAATGTGGCATAGACAAAGAGAACTGGGAAGCACTAGCCCTTGAGTGCTCTAACTGGAGGTCAGCTGTGACCAGCAGTGCTGCAGAATTCAAAGAGGCACGAATAGAGGGCAAAAGGGAGATATGTGCCAAGAGGAAGATGTGGCAAGCCAACCCTGACTGGGACCACCTTCCACCTGGAAACCGATGTCCTCACTGCAGGATAACATGCGGATTAAAAATAAGGTTCCACAGCCAGCTACAGACTTATCACCAAGACACTACACTGGGAGGGCCGTTATCCTCAGTCTACAAGGGATCACCTAAGAAGAAGACACACAAAAATGTGGAAATGGGTTAAATTCTGCCAAATTTTTTTTGTTTATTATAGAAAGAGGGAATAAGGGGAAAAATGATCGCAAGTTATTTTTGATTTTTTTTAAAAAAAAAATCTGCTGGGAAAAAAATCAATATTAACCATCATGACATGGTACTTTGAACCTATAATTCTGCTGACCATGGTTAAAATCCATGCTCAGCCATGGAAGCCAACCTTGTGCAAGTCACATTGTCACTAAAATAGACCTACCAAATCAAGGTGAACTTGGTAAGTCAACACTTTCTAATGATACAGTGGGATTACTCAAGTTCAAACTAACATTTTGATAGAAACTTTAGTTTTTAAAGTCATACAACACTGTCATGCAAGGCTAAAGGGCTGAAGTCAGTGTCTGAAAGTTATTGGTTGCTGCACTAGTCATAAGCACTGAAAGCATGCAAAATATATTTTAATGTTAGCAGTGAACATGCTTATATAATAGCATTGCAACATAACCCGGTTTATGAACAAAGGGTTATGTGCAAAGTTAATGAACACTTCACCCTGTGAAGTGTTTCCAGTTTTGGAAACAGTTCCAAAACTGTAAGCAGGAAACACCTTGGAGTCATTATTGCCCCTGTTAACATGCTTCTATAATAAGTTAATTTGCATTTCCAAGGAAAATATACTGTTCTGTATACTCTTGAAAAGGCAATTGAAGTCATATCTTTTTCGAGTGATGCAAAGAACACATAATGGGAAAATATGGGCAGGCATAAAATGAAATCGTGCCATTTAAAAACAAAGGCAAAACAAGAATCATTAACTGAACAAGATTCTCGCATTTAAGTGCCAGAGGGTGCAAATTACTTGTCTGCATGCAAAAGGGAGATTTCACTTCATTGCAGAAGATTAGGCTTTACTTTGGTTGTAATATGTGGCATGCTGTTATATTTATGATTTTTCATTCTCCCACAGTAAGTATTGGGTCTGGTACAAATTGATATCCCTGTACGAGAAAGGGCAATTATATACTTCCCATCTACAGCTCCCCTTGAAACTCACCACATAATACACCCATACATTATGCATTGTGTGATGGCACATGACAGGCCCTGTCTTTGCTGCACATAAAAGCAGCAAAAAGGGACAAAACGTCTCAAGTGAAGAGGTCCTAGTTCAGAGTTCTTATTTGGAAGCAATGGTTTCATTTTACTGTTGCTCAAGGTAGTTAAATTCCTGGGTACATTCATATCTGTAATTGTATTTGCACATATTCACACCTTAAGGAAAGAGTCTATATTTTCCTTTCTCCTTTATTTGCTCCATGTAGTATAGTAAATGGATATGTGCCTAACAGAGAGGGAAACAAACCTTTCACTTCCCTCTTTCTGTCTTCATTTTTCCCCTGTTTACCAACCACATCAATCCTGTTAAATAACTTAACAAAATTAAAGTTCCAAGAACATTTTCTACTTTAGCATTAGGTTGAGAAAAGCACTTATCTTCTCTGCACAGATTGGGGATATTTATGATAAAATAAAACATAGGACAATTTGTGTGCTTATGCTGTAGTGCTAAACACTCTTACTAAGGAATAAGCTCAGTTGAACACAGTAGGATGGGATTTGTGTCTGAATAAGCATGCTGAGTATTAGAACATTAAACACCTTTCTTTACAGGGTTTTTTTTAAAAATCAAGAACAAAAGCTATATGAGCTGCTTGTTAGAATGCAGCTTGCTATTAAAAAGTGACATACAAGAGCATGGGACACTTTTCTGGGCATGGTTCAGATGTTTCTTGGAAGCTCTACTCCCTTTTCTTTCTTTTCAGCTTTTCAAGCAAAGGTAGATTATAGAGGAGAACAAGATTTATTCACTCACTTTATAGGAATTCAGTGGAGAATAGAGTAGTGAAAACTGAGGTAGTGTAGGAATGGATAGGGTGATGTATGTGTCTAGATTTAGAAACAGAAAAAAGGCATTTTATAGATGTTCATGAAAAATGTCTTTCTGCATGAAGGAAGTCATCTTCCAGAACAACTTGAATGAAAATAGACTTTTGAATGACTCAAAAGATAAATGGGTTGGAAACAGGCATGGTTTTTTTTCTTCATGCAGTCCATAAATTTATGGACAAGTTGTTTAAAATATTCTCAAAGATTCGTTATAGCACTCTACAAGTCCAGGACCACCTAGAATAGTGTTACAGTTAGTGGAAGTTATTTATTTCCACACAGAAAACTGGGCAACTTGGAAGGCGCTGAACAGACTGCACTCTGGCACCATGAGATGCAGAGCCAACTTTAAGAAATGGGGCTACAAGGTGGAATCCATGACATGCGAGTGTAGAGAAGAGCAAACCACAGACCACTTACTATAATGCAACCTGAGCCCTGCTACATGCACAATCGAGGACCTTCTTATGGCAACACCAGAAGCACTCCAAGTGGCCAGCTACTGGTCAAAGGACATTAAATAGAATACCAAGTCTGCAAACTTTGTGTTTTGTTTGTTTGTTTTTAATGCAATACAACTGTTTGGTTCGCTCCTGACACGATAAATACTTATTTCCAAATTTCATTGATATGGTTCTCTCTTATCTTTTGGTTGATTTGCACTTCATGTTTATTTATGATTATTTTTTAAGTATATGTTTTATTTTACTATAGTTAGGCTTATAGTGTAAAATGTGAATATCAAATAAAAAATTAACACTGATTTGTGCATCTGGTTTATGCTAAGGCAACATATTTTGGGGGTACATAGTTATCATAAAAAAAAACCCCTGGCCTTTGACCTGTGGGGTCCCGCAAGGATCTATTTTATCCCCTATGCTATTTAACATGTACATGAAACCGCTGGGTGCGGCCATCCGGAGTTTTAGAGTATGGTGCCATCTCTACGCAGATGACACCCAATTCCACTACTCTTTTCCATCAGATTCCAAGGAGGCCCCTCGGATATTTCTAGTATTACCAAAACTTGAAACCTTGCCTGAGCAATTAGGAATGTGAAGACAGCAAATACGATGTCATAGTTCAGAAGTGAATTTATATCACCCACTTTCTGAAATTCTAGAACATTTGGGACTGGAAGAAAATTTCATTGAGAGAGCAAATTCTTGGCGAAGGTGGAAATGTCTTCATTTGGGCCCCCATAGCCATGCCCCTGTTTTTGTATCGCAGGTACAATGAATTCTCATTTGTCCCCCTTTCCCCACCCAATTATTTTAAGCTCTGTGATGCAAGGTATAAAGTCTCAAGCTTCCATACTTTTCAGAATGTTATATTATTTAACCACATTAATCACTATACAGCTCTGAGTGTCCCGCGCTTTCTTGGGAATGTTGAAGACCATCTTGTATAAATATGGGAATTTCTCTAGAGATCAACAACATTGTGCCTAATCACAGAAGAATAGCAAACAAGCCTAAATTATCTGGAGAGTTGGTTACATTTTCAAATAACTCTTATAATTTAACTGATATAATTTTCCCAGACTGTAGTTGGAAAGTTCCCAGGGATGTTTCTGATGGGAATGGTACACCATATGCTCATCCTTAGGAGGCCATCCAAAACTCCACTTAATTCTTAATTCATCGCATGAATTCATCACTTGCTCTCAGACCATAAAAATAACCATAATAATTTGCAAGAGAAAGATTTATGTTTGCTATTTTATGGTAGGAAGAAAAATAAAAACAAGAAAAGGAACGTTTTGAAAGGACCCAATACCAATGAAGTAACCTGAGAGACCTGTAGAAGAGATGATGTAAAAGATGGGCAAACTAGACAAAGATAGATAAACTAACAATGTTTTAAGAGAAAAACTGTAGAAAAATGTAAAGAATGGACTGAAGTGATTGAGTAAATAACCTGAAAATGGAATCTACAACTAACTTAATTTTTAGTTAAAAAATTAGCTATACCTATATGTAGAGGTAATACTTAAAGGTGAAATACGTATTTATTAGTGTTAGACTTCTTTTTTAATAAACCGTGAGGAGAAAAGGTTAGTATCTATTAGGGCTGTGCAAAATTATCATTAATCCTGCAAGTCATTAATAATTCATAAAATTCATACAAACAAATCACTAGTAAGAAACATGCAAAAAAGGGGGAGAAATAATGAAAAATTGAAACACCAATAATTTTTGTTAAGATTATATAACATTCAGAATCCTTCCAAAGTTAGTTTAATTTTCAAAATAAGCATTAAGCAACTTTGGTAAAGCCAAAAAAACCACTGATAGACTGAGGCTGCTTGCTTGCCAGTCGCCATAAGGAAGAGAGACAAGCTGGGTGGGAGATGGAGAACAAAGCATTTTGGGAAATGTAGTTTGGGAAGGCCAGCTCCCTGTGGCAGAGAATTCAAAAGGCCATGCCCTTAACTATATCTCCCAGAATGCAGTGCTCAGCATCAGAAAGTCCATTGAGGGCTGCATCAGCCAGCCATTTAGAGTCAGTCTAATAATAATAAATAAAATGATTGAGTATGCAAAGAGGACTAAAGTAAGTAATAGTATAAATCTGTGTTAAGATGAAGTTCTGTGGTTAATTGTGTGTCATATAGACACACTGTTAGACATTTTAGTGGATTGCTGTTGTGGCTTTTTGGGGGACAATTTTTTTGGCTAAAATGTTTTAAAATCCCAAAAATCAGTAGATGTGTGAATCTTTCTGAAACTTTCAGGGATTGATGCCATGCTTATATCATGCATTGCATATAAAATTCAAGTAGATAGCTCTTGTAGTTTCTTTTAAAAATATTGTTTGTAAAACATTCAAAAAATCTCAAAAAATTAGTAGATCAGTGTGAAGTGTTGACATTTGGTGAAAAATGTATGGTACAATTATAGTAAGTTAAATTATGATAGCTCTAAAAATTAGGGAGAAATTACCCCCGCAGTTTCCCCACTTGCTCAATTACTTAACGAAAAAAGTAACAGAAAAGTCTATATTTCGTTATAGTTACAAAAGATTTTATGTCCATAATTTTGGAAACACCCTCAAAGACAATTCATTCCCCTCTTCAATTTTGTAATTATTTTTTAAAAAATTCATTGACCCTACAGCCCTGGTATCTATTATTATAATCTGCCAATTTGAAAGCAACATATAACCTTGTTTGTTTAGTTTAGTGTAGTTATTGTATATTAATTGTACAGTATGTATATCAATGTAATGTTTTTAAGTTGTTACCTTTGTTATATATTTTTCAATTTTGTGTTATTTTTTATTTTGTATATCTATAATGTAGTTTTATGTAGTTAAAGCACCTATGTTGGTAAAGTTACAACCATTAAAATGCATAGAGGTCCAAGCCAGATTAGTGTTCTAGTTTAGTATTATTTTCATACTTGTCAACATTTGACAGAAACCCCCCCCCCAGATGTTACAGTGTAGCTAAATTGGGAAATATTTTGAATGTGGAAGAACACACAAGCTAGAATAGCCTCATCAGTCTGCTTTTGGCTGAGCTTATTGAGCATGGCAGGGCATACTCAATACCAACCCCACACTGTCTTCTGGAGAGCTCTTTTAGTACAGGGCACTTTTGCAATCTGAACTCAATTTGCAATAATAGAACTAAGTGGAAAACTGGGAGGAGAGATAGAAACTGGCATAATTTAAAAGAGTCTGACAATGAGGGACAACTGAGGGCTAAACGGAACAATTAATTCATTATAATGGGAGGATATGTTCAGAAGATTTACTTCACTTTCTGTCCCTGTGACAACTGGATTTGGCGAAACTGGGCTTGTTGTAGAAACAAGGATTGGTGATCTCTTTCCCCATGATAACTCTTTCAGAAGTAAATTTCTCTTCTGAGGGTTAGATTTCTCTCACTTCCTGTTGTCTCACCCCTGTTCTTAACTGTGAGTAATTTGTAAATCAGATGTTTGTAACACAGATACTGCCTGTAGTATAGATTTTAGATGCAATCAAGTAAGAGGGTAGAATCACACACCCACCCCAAACTTATCATTTCCCTGGTTTTGGGCTGGTCTCGTGCCTGCTATCTTGTAGACTTCTGTAATCCCTAATTCATTATTAGCAATTTAAGACATGTTAAAACAACTATTTCAACATTTCCAAAACTTTGTGGAGAAAAAAACCAATCATTCTTCTAGAAATTTGGGTAAACGGCAACTCGGCGATGCTGTGATATATCGACTGTCCTTACTAAGAACTTGGCTACACTAGTAACCTCCCTAATCAACTTGAAGCAAAAGCTGGCAGTCTTAATTGGAGTAGTTGAAGGATACTCCAAAATTTGCAGGAAACTCCAAAGTATCTATTGGCTTTGTGGCCATCTGGAAAACTGGATCAGGTCTACTTCAGCCTGTTCCATTGTCCACATGTATCTTGCCACCATCACCCATTCCCTGTGATGACCAAATAAAAACTTTAATCTACAGAAAAGGGGCTATGTTGAGAAATTTTCCAGGAGATATTTTTGTGCCAAACAGAAATTAGCAGGTAGGCTGAGGGGAAGAACATATCACCTTAAACTTTGGGTTTTTAGGTTTAAATGTTAGCCCTCTTTTCTGAGGAAAAAGCAGAATATAGATATAATGAAAACAAGACTAACAACAATAAGAAACCAGTCTAAAAAAATTGCTAGAAAATGGAGTATTTCATGAAATTCTTCTTGATGGATTTTTAGCAAATAAATATGATGTGAATGCTGATGATGCACTACCTTGCCTTGGAAGTGGGTTTCTGTGCACTTGTGAAACAAGAGGCTGTTTTCATAGAAGGTGCTCAAAACTCATGACCTCATCACAAAGGGTAAAACTCAGCAACTTGCACCGGTTTAGGTCAGGTCACCCACGGAGCCTGCCAACTCCCATCAAATGATACTGGTGCAGCTCCATGGGTAGAAGAGGGTGGAGCTGGTGCATGCTGATGTCATGGCAATATGGGAGGCTTCCTGTGTTGCTGTTAGAATAAACAGGGGGAGCCGCATGCTCCACATGCACTCCATGCTTCCCCCATGGGATCAAGGTCATTGTGGATCAGTGGGATCAGTGGGGCAATGTGGAGCACGGACGACATGGCATGACTCTGGTGGCTGTGTGACAAGGTCACAAATATGGAATAAATTCCATAACAGATCAGTCATTCCTGGGTCAACAAGGACAGTGTCAGATGTTGGAGTTCTTGGAAATAAGATTAAAATGGGCTACATGATACAGTATCTTTTGTTAGGCAAGATATGGTGAAGTTACTTGAAGACCAAATACAGCAAAAGTAATGAAAACAACAAGTCTAAAATGGATTAATAATGGTATGTTATTACTGATTTCACAATGCACCAGGCATTATGAACTAAAACATAAGTATGCTTGGATTCTAGGAATCAATAAGCTATAATTGAATAATATGGCCTGTTCCGTGCAGTGTCTTGTTTTTACATGTGTAATTATGACCCTATGTATGTCAATTTGATTCCAATGGTATGCCTAACATAATTCTTTTTAAAGTGTTTGTCAGTTTAAATATTAAATTCCCCAGGAGTTTTACCATTTCTTCAGGCTTACATTCGGACTAGTTCTTTGTGAATGATAACAGGATTTCCCTCGTAGCCAAAGGCTAAAGAGGGAGAGGATTTTGCCCCCTCCCACGGAGAAAGAGGAGGTTCTTGGAACCTCTTGGAGGCAGGGGGCGTGGCCTCCCTTTATGAAGGCCAGCCTCCTGAGAGCTCAGTTGGAGCTCTGCACCGGAGGAGACGGTCGGTCTCCTCCCTCAGGTGAGCTTCGGGCCTGGGGGGAGCAGGGCTTTGTACCCCTCTGCGCCATGCTTCGGACGCGTGCCGCATGCGGGCGCGGGGAGGCCGGAGACGGGCTCCCGCTGCCCTCCTCCGCCGCGTGCGGCACTTTGGGGCCCGTTTTTTCGCTGCACCGCCGCCGGGCCTTGCTTGCACGGGCGGTGGCGCAGAGGGTGTTGCTGGGGCGGCCTGCCTCCCCGCCAGGGCACACTGCCGGCGTTTGGCGGGGAGCGCCTCCCCTGCGCTTTCAGCTGCCGCTGGCGGGGTAGGCACCATTGATCGGCCTCGAGCGGCGGCTTCGGGCCCGTCTTTTTCGGGCTGCCACCGTAGGGCCTTGCAGCCAGGGCGGCTCTCCTCCCTGCCAGGGGAGCGCCTCTCGCACGCTTTCCCCCGACGCTTGTGGCTCCTTCGCCTCCCCGCATGGCGTGCTGGTGGGGAGGGCGTCCTTTCGGGGGCAGGGGGGTAGGGAATGGAAGTGCAGATAACTTGGCCTTCCACGTTCCCCCTCCCCCCCTTTGTTCTCCTTCTGGCTTACTTCAATGCTTGGTTGGCTGCCAGGCCCCAGGCAAAACCCGTCCTTCATGGTCCCTTCCCATTGGCCATTATAGTGTGGCCTAGGGCTATAATGTATGGACTATGGCCCGAAAACCGAGGTCGTAGCCCACTAAAAACCCATAGGGGTATTTTGCTGGAAGCTGGGTGGGTCGGCCTTCTGCCGCTGCCCACCCCTCCTTATTTATTATTGCCTACCCCCCCCTTGCTATTGCTTGAGGCCGCCATTTTGGCCGCATGACGCTTGCCCTTTAGGGTGGATGGTGCTTATTTAGGCAGGCTCAGGCTGGGTTTCTGAGCGGCCATTTTGTTTGATAAGGGGAATAAGGGGGGCAATAAGGGGGATAATGATAACAGGATGAAACAAGAACTAATTAATGGACACTGTTGATTATGGAAAAGGTACAATTAAGAATTATATATATATATATATATATATATATATATATATATATATATAGGATAATGGGAAATGGTTGTATATATTAGGTTTTATAAATTAAATAATGAAATATTTCATTGAATATGGAATGAATTAGTGAGAAATATTTACATGTGGACTGGTAGCAAAAGGAATAACCACTTGATTTATGGTTATACGCACATTATGCTATTTGGAATTTAATAAGGGAATGGAGTAATACTAGTAATGGGAATGATGACAATCATAGCCAGCAAGAATAAATTCAGTCGGCATCGAATACACACAGAGGTGTTCCTGTATATGTGCACGCTTAGGTGCAGTCAGACGCATGCATGCGCTGGCTTTATGAAATTATATTAATAATAATGATACATTTGATATCTCAAGCAATGCATTTATTATTTCACCAGGATCACTTTAATTTTTAACTTGAGGAGTGAGCTCCCGGCCTTAGGTGCGGGCTTACTGTTGACTTATGGCTGACAGTATTAGCAATTTAGTTATTAATTTTAATCAATGCATTTCTCATTTCACCTGGGTCATTCTAATTTTAAATTGAAGTGTGAGCTTCCGATCCTCGGTATAGCCTACTGTTGACCCATGGCGAACAACATTAGCAATTGAGTTGCTAATTTTCAAGCAGGGTATTTATTATTTCGCCAGGGTTATTTGCAATTTCAACGTGAGTGAGCTCCCAACCCCTTGGTATGGCTTACTGTTGACTTATTTTTGTCAACATTAGCAATTGAGTTATAATTTCCAGTAATATATTTATTTTTTCATTGGGTCATTTATATAATAAATAAATAAATAAATAATAATTTTAAAAAATCAACTTGAGTGAGATCCTGACCCTTGGTATAGCTTTGTTGACCTATGCCCGTCAACACTAGCAATTGAGTTACTTTTCACCTGGGTCATTTTAAATTTCAATTGGAGGGGTGACCTCCCGACCCTTGGTATGGCTTACCGTTGACCTATTTTGTCAACAGTAGCAATTGAGTTATAATTTCAAGCAATGTATTTAGTCTTTCACCGGGTCACGTTTAAACTTCAATTTGAGTGAGATCTTGACCCTTGGTATAGCTTTGTTGACCTATGCCCGTCAACACTAGCAATTGAGTTGCTTTTTCACCTGGGTCATTTTAAATTTCAACTTGGCGAATGAGCTTCCGACCCTCGGTATGGCTTACAGTTGACGTATATTTGTCAACAATAGCAATTGAGTTATAATTTCAAATAATGTATTTATTTTTTCATTTGGGTTAATTTTAAATTCCAACTTGAGTGAGCTCCCGACCCTTGGCATAGCCTACTGTTGACCTATGTCCGTCAACACTAGTAACTGAGTTACTGTTTCACCTGGGGTGTTTTAAATTTCAACTTAGGAGTGAGCTCCTGACCATTGGTACGGCTCACTATCTACACGTTGGTCAACGTTAGCAATAAAGTTACTAATTTTAAACCATGTGATTGTCCTTTTACCATTTAACTTGAGTGAGCCCCTGACCATTGGTGTATATGACCATTGATCTACACTGGTCGGTTAGCATTGGTAATTGGGTTATTGATTTTAAGCAATATATTTGTCCTTTCACCTGGGTCAATTTGATTTTCAACTTGAATTCTGAATTTCAACTTCAGGTGCAAGCTCTCGTACCTTGGTATGGCTTACTGTTGACCTATGTTGTCAACTTTACCAGTGGGTTAACAATTTTAAGCAATGTATTTGTCATTTTACCTGGGTCATTTTCAATTGTGACATAAAGAGGGAGCTCCCGATTTCTGGTATAGCTTACTGCTGATCTATGCTTAGCAGCATTGGCTGTTGGGTTATTAGTCTTAAGCATCGTATTTCTTAATTTACCGGAGTTGGAAGTATAGTTGTCTCCAAAGGAGACATGCTCTCTCAGCCCTTATTCATGGCTAGAGAGTTAAACGATTAACCTTTTCTTAAAAGACCGTACCGTCAGGCCTACGCAGGCACACTCTCTCAGCCTTATAAGCGGCGGGAGAATATGAAAAGCATGTTTCCTTTTATACAAAAGAGAACTAGTTATTGAAGTCACACCCTCTCAGCCTTATAAATGGCTGCCGAGTTCGAAAGCGCCTTTTCTTTAAAACCAAAAGTTTGGTTATGAAAGTTACACCCGGTCAGCATTATAAATGGCTAGACAGTTTGAAGGTACATTTTCTTTAAAATTAAAAGAATAATAGTCATTGAGTTACACCCTCTCAGCCTTTAAAACGGCTGGAGGTTATGAAAAAAGGGGCGTTTTCTTTAAAATACAGGACAATTGGTCGTTTCAGTTACACCCTCTTGGCCTTATTAAAGGCAGGGGAGTTTTATGAAGCACATTTTTATTAAGACATAGAAAGATTGGTTGTTGAGTTCACCCTATCAGTGTTATAAAGGTTTTAGGTTTTTGAAAAGCGCTTTTTCTTTAAAACAGAAGAAGGTTAGTTGTTTGAGTCACACCCTTTCGCCATTGTAAAGGGCTGGGGAACGTGAAAGCGCATTTTTTGTTAAAGCTTAGAAGATTAACTGTGTGAGGTACACCCTCTCAGCCTTATAAAGGGCTTGGGAGTTTGAGAAACGCGTTTTCTTAAAATTATAAGATGATTAGTTGTTGATTTACACCCCCTCAGCCTGATAAAGGGCTTGGGATTTTGAAAGGCGTGTTTGCTTTAAAGCATAAGACGATTAGTCATTGGTGTTACACCCCCTCAGCCTTATGAAGGGCTGGGGAGGTCAAAAAAGCGCTTTTATTAAAACACAAGAGTAGTTCTTTTAGGCACACCCTCTTAGCCTTATAGAAGGCTCAAGAGTTGAAAAGCGCATTTTCTTTAAAGCATACAGAAGATTAGTTGTTCGGTCATACCATCTCAGCCTTATAAAGGGCTGGAGAGTTTGAAAAGGGCATTTTCTTAAATTATAAGTAGTTATTTGAGGCTCACTTTCTTTGCCTTATAGTGGCTAGGGAATTCGTAAAGCGTGTTTTCTTTAAAATATATGACGATTGTTAGTTTGAGTTATCCCCTCTCAGCCTTAAAACGGCTGCAGAGTTGGAAAAGCACGTTTTTTCCTTAAAACATAAAAGATTAATCGTCAGAGTTACACCCCCTCAGCCTTAAGAAACGGCTGGGGAGTTAAAGTAAATAAATAAATAAAGAAGTGGGTTTTTCTTAAAGACACAAGATGGCTAGTCATTTGAGTTACACCTCTCTGCCTTATAACCGGCGGGAGAATTTGAAAAGCACGTTTCCTTTAAAACACGAGATTACTCGTTTGAGTCATAAACATCTCAGCCTTAACAGGGCTGGAGAGTTTGTAAGTGCGTTTCTTTTTAAAACAAAAGAAGATTAGTCGTTTGAGTTACCCCCTCTCAGCCTTACCTGGCTGGAGAGTTCGAATTGTGCGTTTTTCTTTAAAATAGTGAAGGTTGGCTCTTGGGTTGCATCCTCTCGGCCTTATAAACAGCCGGAGAGTTTGAATGCACCTTTCGTTACATTATAAGATTAGTCAGTGAGTTACACCCTCTCAGCCTTAGGAACGGCGGGAGAGTTGGAAAAGCACGTTTTCTTTACAATATAAAAAGATTAGGTTTTTAAGTGACACCCTCTCAGCCTTATATAAGGCTGGGGAGTTTGAAAAAAACGTGTTTCCCTTAAAGCAGAAGAAGTTTAATCATTTGAGTTACACCCTCTCAGCCTTACTGGGCTGGAGAGTTTGAAAAGCGCGTTTTTTTCTAGAAGAAGGTTAGTAGTTTGAGTTACACCCTCGCAGATTTATAAACGGCTGGGGAGTTTGAAAGCGCGCTTTCTTTTAAACAGAAGATTAGTTGTTAGAGTTACACCCTCTCAGCCTTTTTTACACGGCTGGAGAGTTTGAAAGTGTGTTTTCTTTTAAACAGAAGAAGATTAGGCGTTAGAGTTACACCCTCTCAGCCTTAGAAATGGCTGTGGAGTTGGAAAGTGAGTTTTCTTTAAAATATAAGAGGAATAGTATTTTGAACACACCATTTCAGCCTTATAATAGGCTGGAAAGTTGGATAAATTTATTTCAGCCGTTGGCAGATGTGTCCAATACATACAATGGATGCTCATATAGTTAGTTACTAGCTATTGGGGGGTCAGTCCCATGTGGCTGACAATCAGGTAACCACCTTCGCTGTTTTTACAGTAATGGCCACTTGGCAGAAATGGGAGCTCAAGGGAGTCCCGATTGCCAGTGCTGACTCTGGCCCCTATTGGGGCTACCCAGTTTCAGAAATTGGCAGGCAGTGCCCGAGGTCACAATCCGTGAGTTGGCCATCGACCCACAGCCCAGTTGAAGGGAAAGTGTGAGGATGGCTTAAAAAGGGCCATGTGGGTGAATCGGGCCTGTCTGATGGTAGTGACCAGCCGTCGAGGGGTCCTACATTTCATTTCGGCCAACATTTGGGCCTGGACTCCATTACCTTTTGGAATGGAGTGGTAGACGTGGTCTGCAGCAAACTTGCATTCATGGTCCTTACCCCCTGTTGGTTTGAGGCTCTAAGCTGATACTGGTGGAGTTAAGAACATAAGAACATAAGAAGAGCCATGCTGAATCGGACCTCAGCCCATCTAGTCCAGCATTCTGTATCACACAGTGGCCCACCAGTTGTACACGGGGATCTCGAGCAGAAGGGAGGGCAAAACCCTGACCTGCTCCCGACCCCCCACAACCAGTACCCAGGGAAATCCTGCCTACCTCAACCAACTCCGAGGTGGCACTTGAATGTCCTTTTCAGTAACTACCGATACACTTGGTATCCATGAATCTGTCTACATCTAGGGGGAACGGCTTTGGCTTGCGGACGGGCAAAGCGTCTTACAGGCCCAAGCAAATTCATACTGTTTGGTTGGCATGGCCCCACATACACATCATCCGGTCCGCCAATATGCCATCTTGTTGGTGGTACGGCGTGTGGAGGTGTGAGAGTCCTCATAAAGTGGGGAACAAGGATGGGGCCATGTGCTCAACAGTACGGGGGGTAGCACGCTACCTCTTTATCCAGGGCTCGCGACAATGCGTTGTTTGCTGAGTGGTTGGATCGTAATATTGGAATTGGGCAACGTTCCGTTAATCTAACATAGGATAGGGGGTGTTGGGAGTCTCGGTGGGTGATGGGGACTAGGTAGACACCTGTCCCCAATCTGTGGCGGAAAATAGCTAGGGAAAGCCCATAGTCGGTGTGCACCTAAGGCACTTCCTTCAGGGGTGAGGGCCATTAAGTTAACATTCACCTCAAAGATCAAGTTGAGGGGTTAACAAAGTGTAAGATCTTGAGTACAGACCTCTCATTCATTTCCCAAAAAGGGGTTGCCCTGGTTGGATAATCAGGGAATCCAGGTGTTTCGCCCAAAATTGATAACGTTAGCCGAGGGGGCATGCTAGAATACACCTTGATTCCTGACACCTCCTGAGTTAGACTTAAGGAAATTTAAATAGGTAACTTTAAATAAAAGTTGCTCAGTTTGAACCCAATACTTTGTGTGTCGTCTCTTTTGTTCAGGGGGTTGGAGGGCAAATCATTTTTGCATAGATTCCAATGTGTCATCGCAGTTCCTTCATCATGGCATTTCCTATATTCCGTCGTGTCTGCCATACTAACTCATAAGGATTGAAGCAAGGCAGACAAAACAGAGAAAGAAAAAAAGTTGTGTTTATTTGAAAAGTTGGAAATATGTGTATTGGTGAGTCTAAAATGATGTATTACATTGGGACAAAAGCATCATAGGATTACTCAATTTTTAAAAGAGGTTATATAAAGGTCCCAAAAATACATTTACTGAATCTTGAAGCCAAAATATATTATTTTACTGGCTTTGGTGGATAGAGGGAATGAGAAGCATTGGAAAATAATATGGAAAGACAGAAAGACAACTTTCTGTACAGTAAAAAGCACCATAAATCAATGTTTCATTTCAAACCATCAAAAAGTTGCAAAACAAAAAACAAACAACCATACTTTGTTCTTTTTGCATCAGTCTTTGATCCAGCAGAGAGAGAATGGTTTTCATTTAAGTTATTTTACAAACTATCAGTAATAGAACCTTTAAAAAGTATCTTATGTTGACATATGGTGTCTGATGTATGGCAGGTATTAATGGCCCATTCTTTGATATTGACTGGAATATTATCAGTGACATATGACACTTGCAATTGGGTTTGTGTGTGTTTTTAGGTTTGTTGTGCAAGGGTTACTTTGTGCCCTCTTATGACGGTATTTAGTCAAAAGGTATGCTGTTCGGGGTCCAGTGTTGGCTGACCCCTCATTCTGTTTATTGAGAAGTTACTCAAATGAGGAGGGGTATTGCCATTTTCATTTGCCAAAGATTCAGCCCATTGACATACACTTCCTTGTAGAGGTGTGCAATTCAGCCAAAAGGAATGGCATTTCAGGGTTCATTTTCAGGTAATCCCTCATTCTGTTTACTGGGAAGTTACTTGAATTGGGAGGAGTATAGCTGTTTTCATTCTGTAAAAATCTGGCCCTTTGGCTACAATGGAAAACTTTAACGGCTCAATCGTCAGTCATTTTAAGGCCCATCTGCATGAGACCTACCTCAGGTTTAGACCCCATTTACAATGGCAAGCGTGCCAAGTTTCAAAACAATTCACTAATCTACTGGGTTTTTTTAGAATTATTTAAAATTTTAATCATAACATTTTTTAAAATAAGACAAACCACAAGAGAGGGTTCTGAGAATTGTCATCATCGACTGGGTCAATTCTCAGCCAATCAGAGCATGAACACAAGGCTTTTTATTAGCTGAGAAACAGAGAGAGGGAGAGAGACTTCAACTCCCATCATGCTCAGAGACTGTTCAATGCCCACCTCGTGCAAGTGCTGCTGGGAAAACAAGTTCCTGGCAGGTTTCTCTCTGGAGGAGGAGCCTTGGAAACTTTTCAAAAAAGGTGCTGCTTCTGCCAGGAGGGAAAAAAGATAGGGCAGCTCCTGCCTCGAGTATATTCTAGATGTAACTCCTTCCTCTCCAAGAACCGATAAAATCTGGCTCCCTTAAATCTGTTTTGCTGGGCTTTGCGGCTCCCTCCTCCCTGTTCTGTTTATGGATATTATATAAAACAGACCACCAAATCATTTTTGTTCAAACTGATTCAGGCCCAAGCTTAGAAGATATCCTCCCTCCATGCTCTCTTGGAGATCTAGTAAAGGAACATTTGCTGATTCCTCCTGGACTCAAAAGTGGTGCCCAAAAGAAGTATTCCAGGTGAGGGCTACCCAAAGCAGAATAGAGAGGCACTATGGCTTCCCTCGATCTACACCCAATAAGCCTTTTTATGCAAACCAAAATCTTATCTTTTTTTAGCTGCAGCATCACACTGTTGGCTCATGTTCAACTTGTTTTCCAAGATCTTTCTCACATGAACTGTTGTTGAGCCAGGCATTACCCATCCTATATCTTTGCCTTTCTTTTTTCTGCCTAAGTGTAGTATCTTACATTTGTCCTTGTTGAAATTCATTTGTTAGTCTTGGCCCAGTTCTCTAATCAGTTGAGGTCATTTTGAGTTCTGATCCTGTCCCAAAATCCTATCTTTTTTAGCTGCTGAATCTCACTGTTGGCTCATGTTCAACTTGTTGTCCATGAAGATTCCAAGATATTTTTACATGGACTATGGTTGAGCCAGGCATCCCCTATTTTATATCTTCGCATTTCATTTTTTTCTGCCTAAGTTTAGTATCCTAGATTTGTTCTTGTTGAAATTCATTTTGTTGGTTTTGGCCCACCTCTCTAATCTGTTATGATCATTTTGAATTCTGATCTTGTCCTTTGGAGTATTACCTATCTCTCCTAATTTGGTGTCATCTACAAACTTGATAACCATGCCCTCTAAACCTTCATCTAAGTCATTAATAAAGATGATTAGTACTGGGCCCAGGACTGAATCCTTCAGCACTCCACTAGTCACACCTTTCCAGAATGAAAAAGAACCACTGGTGGGCACTCCTTGGTTGCTTGTGGGGACACAGCCAGACACTTCTCCAATCTTTTACGCATCCATCTCCAACAGAATGTGGGAGGTTACTATTGCAACAACACATTGAGTCCTAGGATGGAGACATGAAAGTCATAGTGTGTTTGTACTTGATCAGCTCTTATACTATATATGGCCACATAGCTTCTCAACCCATATGTAAATTTAGATATAATTTATTTGATTCAAATAGGATGTTTCTCATTGTATCGGAGAAGCTTTTGTCCAGGTGAGCTGTGGGTCCATTGCCCAGTGTTACAGGCAAATTAAAAACATTTGTTTTTTAAAAATTTGTATGGTTGTTTATTGTTAACCAGATGCAGAGTAGGCAACCCCTCAACAAATGCTTTCATACAAGAGAATTATTCTAAAATAGAACACATGAGTCCTCTATAATCCCACCATTAATTCTTGAATGTGTGGAGTTTAGATTCTATATGTGTTGAAGTTACTGCAAATGGTAAAAGTAAGATGTTATTTGGAGCAGATTGCTCAATCAATGGAGAATAATTGGTTGTGATAATGTGAAAGCAATATGTTAGATTATGGGTTATTGCCAGATAAAGTGAAGACAATTGCCTAGCTAGAAAGTGTATGAAACAATATATAAAAGAAATTGATGTTCAGTTAGTCAGTTACAGATTGTGTCTAAAATGTGCAATTCTCTCAAGGTTACTACTTCCTGAAATTAATCCATGCCTACAACTTCCCATCTACAATCAGACACATGCTAGTTTCAGATAATGCTATGGGATTATAGGGAAAGCAGGCAATAAATAAATAGATAAATAAATAAAGTATAGTGGGATGGCTCATTCTATGCAATATTTAGAGCTTATGACAATACTTGGTATCTTCAATTAAGAAAGCTACTCAATTTAAAAAATCAGCCACACTCCATTGGGACTGCATGAAGTACTTTTACCATCTCGAGCAATGACCAAAATGAGCTTCAAATTTCAATTCATTTGAATGGCTTAGAGAAAAGAGAAAAGGGAAACATTATGTTACTCTGACAGCTAAAGCTTGGAAATTTTGGGCTCAGACTACCAACATTTCCTAGGCATTCTAGATTGTGGACACTAGGCATGAGAAAAAAGTTATGAAAATGATTCGTTTCGTAAGAAATTCGTAAGAAATGCTACTTTTGAGTATTTCCGCACCTGGAACGCCAACCAGGAAGTGGACTTTCTTTTTCGAACCGGGGCCAGGATTTTCTTAAGTGTCGTTATTAGGTCGTGGGGGCACCCTCCTTCTCTCTCACCACCCTTCCGCCTCCCTTGCCAATAAGTATTATGGCAAGGCAAGCCCTAAACTCGCTCCTTCTTTCGGCTGGAAGCCTGGAAAAAATGTAGACAGAGAGGATTACTCAGAAGTAAATCTGCAAAGGAGGGAACTTTGGATGAAGGGCCCTCCTTTGTGGATTTACTTCTGAGTAAACCTCTCTGTTTACATTTTTTCCAGGCTTCCCTGCCTCTCCTGCCCTGTCAGGATCTAAAGCATCAAAGAGTATTGGGGTGAGAAACCAACCTAATGTATAATAGAATGAATGCTACTGTAAGTGCCTAATATTATAAGTAATCCAACTGGTCATACCTACATTCCATGCACATGCAATAATACAGCAGTAATAACAATAACAAGAGGTAAAATTCAAACCGAAGTATTCTGACTGGTCTCTCCTCATGCGGTGCAAACGGGCTCTTCTCTTATTAGCCCGGAAATTAGCCCGGGAAAAGCCAGCGTTTGCTGCTTGGGAGCACACACATACATATTCTTGGGGGATTTGCTGCAGAATCCCGGGCTCATAGAGAAGATTCTGCAGTAAATCCCCCAAAGAATATGTATGTGTGTGCACCCAAGCAGAAAACGCTGGCTTTTCCCGGGCTAATTTCCGGCTCACAGAGAAGAGCCCGTTTGCACCGCATGAGGCAGGGACCAGTCAGAATACTTCGGTTTGAATTTTACCTCTTCTTATACCCATTGTTATTACTGCTGTATTATTGCATGTGCATGGAATGTAGGTATATGACCAGCCTGGGCAAACTTGGGCCCTCGCTCCCTCGGGATCGGGGTGAGAGAGAGGCAGCGAGGAGCCAGGGGGGGGGGCTCCTCCTCCTTTTCTTTTGCTGCTTCCAAGAATAGAATACCCCCTCCCTCCCTCCTTTGCTCCCTCCTTCCTATTTGGAGAGTCCCATCTAGAATTCAGTGTGATTTATTCAAGTTTTGGCCTACAACTTCCAGAAATCCCAGCCAATTTACCAGCTGTTAGGATTTCTGGGAGTTGTAGGCCAAAACCATCTGGAATGCGCATGCGCTGGCATACGAACTACTAACGAATTTCGTTAGTAATTAAGTTACATTTTAGAAATTTTTGGAATTTTTTTTGTAAGTCTTCCTATTACTAATAAAAAAATATCCCCCCCCCCCCATTAGATTTTTGATTTCCTATTTTTGGGTTCTAAACCATGCCTAGTGGACACCCTAAAATGTGTTAGCAAAATAAGTTTTTAAAGCTCTGCAAGGATTTTTTTAAAAAGTTCCTTTGCATCGGTTTTACACAACACAATTCTTACTAGATAGTGTTTGGGCCTACTTACATCTCTGTTATGATGATCTATTATCTAGCTATCTATCTTCATTCTAGTTTGGTCCTGATTTTATGTCCCATGGACCATATTGTCAGATTTTATGAATACTGTTTTAATTGAGACGACCAGTAGATGTAGTGAAAAAAACTTTCAGAGATGCAGCTAACCAAATGTAGCCAACACAATATACATTTCACACTTTTCTATTTTGGCTCATTAAACCTGGCTGTGGTAGGTCTTCTGGATGGGTCCAGAAGGTGCTTGATGCATCTCTTCATAAAAGTCTGGTACAACTATGGGACCATTACTGAAAATGCTCTTCATAGATCCTGAAGCTTACAAATAACTTTGGGCCTTCCACACAGTCATATCACCCAGAAAAGGGTCCTTCCAAAGCTTTATTGTCCTGATTCCCAAGAAAAGGATTTGATTAGTAGATTTCTAGTTTCCCAAATTACCACGTGTAAGCCCAACGAGAGGGAAGGGTCCTTCCAAAGCTTTATTACATTGATTCCCAAGAAAAGGATTGGATTAGTAGATTTCTAGTTTCCCAATGTACCACGTGTAAGACCGAGGGGAGGAATGGGGCCTCCCAAAGCTTTATTGTGTTGATTACCAAGAAAAAGATTGGATTATTAGATTTCTAGTTTCCCAAAAATACCACGTGTAAGCCCAAGGAGATGAAAGGGGCCTTCCAAAGTTTTATTAGGTTTCTCTTGGAAAATTTAAATCTATCTGTTTTGCATATTTGTCTAGAGCACAACCCTCTGAATATGAGAAAATGAATTTATCTCATAACATTCAATTGATTTACTACATTTACTTTCTTCCAAGATAAGCGATTTCTAGTTTCCAAAAGTGGCTTTCCAAACTGTTATTCTGTTGTTCCCCAAGAAAAAAGATAAGATTAGAAGATTTCTAGTTTCCTAAAGTACAACTTGTAACCCCAAGGAGAGGAAAGGGGCCTTCCAAACTGTTATTGTGTTGTTCCCCAAGGAAAAGATTGGATTACTAGACTTCTAGTTTCCTAAAGTACAATGTATAACCCAAAGGGGAATTCTGGCTTTCCAAAGCACAGAAGTCAAACCCCAGGAGAAAACAAACCCTTAAAAGTTGTATTCCCTGCTTCAGGAAGGGAGTTAACAGCAAAGGAGGAATTGTCCACAACAATCCCTTGCAAAGCAGTGGCATGGCACCTTTCGCACCCAAGCAGCCTGCCCTAGTCCCTCTGCCTTTGCGTCCCCGGCTTGCAATGAGCCCACGAGGCATGCACAGCCCTTTTTAAAGGGCAATGGCGCTATGCCAAAATCCTGCCCCTCCTGAGTTGGTTTCCCCTCATTGGCTTGAGGCAAGCATCCCAGCATGCAACCAGCTGCTTGCCTCCAAAGGCTGATTCCTTTCCGATTCACTTTCTGGGTCGGAAAAAAGGTGGCAGCAGTGGCTTTGAAAGGGCAAATTTACTTCCAGGTTCCCAAATCACTTCGAAATCGATTCAAAATGGATTAATTCTGATATTTATCCAATTTACGAGGATTCTAATCAAATCTACCCATGTCTATTATTGACTGCAAATGTGGGAGAGAAGGATTTACCTCTAATATTTGTTTGCTGCAAAACTGTTTTTCATTCTTGGACTACGCCTTTGAATTGCATGGTTTTAAGATAGAGATGTTTAAATTTTTTGGTTTTAATGTATATGTTTTGTTTTATTTTATGTACAAATATGCGGTATTGAATTGTGCCTTGTTTGTAAGACACTCTAAGTCACCTTTGGTGTGAGAATGGTGGGGTATACATACAGTAATAGATAAATAAATAATGTAAATCCAAACTCATGTTTGAAAATTGCCGAGGTAGGCCTATTGGAAGAGATGGTTCTCCAATTGCATGTTACATTATGGTAGCTCATTTAGTAGTACAAAAACTTCCTGCTGTCCATTTGTAATAAGTGTGGGTTTTTAGTTTTTCATTTTGCCTATGTAAACAAGCTATAAGTTTCCAAAGCTTGGTGAATAGGTAAAAGAAAGCAGACATTTGGTGGGGGAATTTTAGGGCCAAGTTATGTAATGTTGTGCTACTGTCAAACAGAGGGAGATATTGCAGTGATCTGCAATATCTGTGAAATGTTTGCTTTCCAGGGAATGTGGAAGACTGGTTGTTCTGCTGGAAGGGAAGAGCAGTGACTTGAAGCCTGTGTATGTATAATTTAACTTCGGAGGGAGGATGAAACTTTCCTGGAAAAAGAGGTTTTGGGGTTTCCTCTATAGAACAGGGCACTTTTCACAAATAGGAAGCCCTTAAAAGATTGCAAAATCCCTTTCTTTGTTGTAACAATTCTGTGTAGTGGCACTGTGCAAAATCTGCTGTATAGCAGAGCTGCATCTCAATTCATTTGCTTATAAAGTTAGAGAAAGTACTACAATTTCTGGGTAAGAAATGAATATCAGAAATACACAGGGGGAATTAAGAAAGATGGAGGAATTATTAAAACCATAACTACAGAACAGAAATAATCCAATTTCAAATTAATTGACTGTCCATGGCTCTTGGGCACATCAGTATGCCTTCTATATTTAGCGTAGACCTAACTTTTAATAAGCACATTGCGCCAATGCATTTGCTTGCTCTTTAGCCATTGTAATTCCAAGGGAACAAATTCTTCTTGCTGGCAAAATGCTGTTCATTTTTTACCTCACTGGGATTTTAGTCCACCAAAATAGAGCAATATTATCCAATAGATCCTGTGTTTGTTAATCAACATAAGGCTGAAGTGACAAACATTTTAACTGTGGACATTTGGCTTTATTGCACTGATGGTTTTCAAAGAGGTCAGCATGATAAATAAAGCAGATGAGAGACAACAATGTTGCACATGTGTTTTATACAAATATTTTTGATAGCTATCTGTATTAGACAGGACTGGATTTTCACACTTTCTCAAAAATAAATATTATCAATGTACCACTCTTCAAACTACATCTGTGTAAACTCATAAGTTAAACTGCCCTTGAGGCTCCATCTACACTAACCACATAATGCAGTTTCAAGCTGTGTTAGATGGCAGTGTAGATGGAAACATAAGAGTAGTGACTCAACAAAAGCCACACAATGAGCTTATTGACTCGAGTATGAATTTGAAACCAGATTTCCCCAGCCTCATCCATGCTAACACTAAACCATGTTCACTCTACTTAAACATAACACCAGTCTCTGGGCCCATGTAACTTGAGCCAAGTTCTTACGAAACCTTGGAGTGGACTCACTAATCCACAGACATTGGTGTCATCTGCTTCTAAACTTCAAAGCCAATACTAAGGACAAAGAAGACACCACTGAATTAAGTTGGAATACAGGTTTTAGGCAGGTTTTTCTACAATTGCCAGCAACATATGTATTAGTGAACTATTTGTTATTTATTGAATGAAGGCAGAAGTTCATGAGGTGACAAGGTGAATATTCTATTCAAGGGGACTTGAACCCCAAAATAACTGCGAAAAGCAGCCTCTAAAGCAGACATTTTTGTATAAAGAACACTGTATTGGGACTGATGCTCTTGCCAGTAGAAGCAGTTAATGGTAGCATAATCCTTCCTTGCCTTCAGGGTAGATACGTTATTGCAAACTTAGACATTGATGTATTATGGCAAACACCCATTGCCAGTTAAAAGTAAAAAAAGATAGTAGCCTTAAGCAAAAACAAAGTATATTTTCCATCAGGGGATTAGAGCATCCATGTAAGACAAGTTTTTCATCCCCAAATGTAATTACAATGTACCATTGATTTTTTTAATTGGAATCTCCTTGTAAGACTGCAATCTGGAGAGCCCTGGGCAAATTTATGAGAGCACAGTAGGCTTCTGAGACCTTTCCTTCTACTATGGTTCCCAAAACATCAGAATAGCTGCAATACAAATTAAAGCAACTTCTGGAGAAGTCAATAACAAGATGCAAAGATATAGTTGGAAGATGAAACATTGAGGACTACAGAGGTTCTTTGCGGTCTCTCTCAGTTCTCTGAGAAATCTAGATTAACATCCTGGGACCCTGAAGTATTTAATATGCTATAAACAAAGTACTCACCTTTATAATGTTTTTAACACTGATGGTCAATTTATGACTGCAACTCTGAACTTCCTCAATTCTGGCTGCGGCTGATGGGAATTGCAATTTAACACTTGGAGGATTGCAAATCTGGTGCCATTTCTTATATAGAGAGAAATATCATATATCACCTGAACAAAATATTTAAATGAGAAGATTTAAAAGATACACGGACAAGAAATGGAAAAGGAGGAAATCACCAAGGAGGAATTAAAACAAATAATCAAGCTATGGAAGGAAAATGTTCATAAGGCTAAGGCACAAAATGAACTTAGGTTTGCCAGGGAGATTAAAACCAATAAAAATGAGTTATTTGGTTATGTCAGTAGAAAAAAGAATAAAAGGAAATGGGAGGGTCTCTGCTAGGAGAAGGTGGTGAAATGCTATCGGGGTAGGAAAAAAGGCAGAGCTGCTCAACACCTTCTTTGAATCAGTCTTTTCCCAAAAGGAGATTGGGGTTCAACCTGAGCAATACAGAGCAGATGAGGTAATAGGGGAAATGCAACTCAAAACAAGTAAAGTAGTAGTCCAGAAACACCTGGCAACTCTAGATGAATTCATGTCTCCAGGGCCAGGTGAACTACATCCAAGAGCATCGAAGGAACTAGCAGAAGTCATTTCAGAACCACTGGCAGTAATCTTTGAGAATTCTTGGAGAACAGGAGAAGTCTCAGCAGACTGGAGGAGGGAAATGTTGTCCCTATCTTCAAGAATGGAAAAAGAGGACCCAAACAATTACTGTCCAGTCAATCCAGCATCAATACCAAGAAAGATTCTGGAATAGATCATGAAGGAGGCTGTCTGCAATCATTTAGAAAGGAATGCTGTGATTACTAAAAGTCAACATCGATTTCTCAAAAATAAGTCATGCCAGACTAATCTATTTCCTTTTTTGAGAGAGAGTTACAAGTTTGGTAGATGCAGGGAATGCTGGGGATGTAGAATATCTTGATTTCAGTAAGAGCTTTGACTAAGTCCCCCATGATCTTCTTGCAAGCAAACTAGTCAACTGTGAGCTAGACAGTACTACTATTGGGTGGATCTGTAATTGGTCAAGTGACCAAACCCAAAGGGTGCTGCACCAAGAATTCCTCATCATCCTGGAAACAAGTGGCTAGTGGAGTGCCACAGGGTTCAGTCCAGTACTGTTAAACACCTTTATTAATTACTTGGATAAAGGTTTAGAGGACGTGCTAATCAAGTTTGCAGATAACACCAATTTAGGAGGGATAGCTAATACTCTAGAGGAAAGGATCAAAACTCAAAATGACTTCAACTGATTAGATAGCTGGGCCAAAACTAACAAATGAATTTCAACAAGGACAAATGTAAGATACTATACTTAGGAAGGAAAAATGTAAGGCAAAGATATAGGATGGATGATGCCTGGCTCAACAATAGTCCATGTGAGTCTTCATTAGCCAACAGTGTGATGCAGCAGCTAAAAAAGGTAGTAGGAATTCGGGCTACATCAAAAGGAGTATAGTGTGTAGATCAAAGGAAGCCATCATGCCTTTGTATTCTGCTTTGGTTAGGCCTCACCTGGAATACTGTGTCCAATTTTCAGTACCGCCGTTCAAAAGAGATATTGGCAAGCTGAAAGGTGTCCACCTGGGGGACGGGACGACGACTAAGATCATCAAAGGTCTGGAGACCATGTGTAATGATCCTTTGGCCTCCATCTTATGAGGGGGTGTCAGAACGCCAGCCATCTTAGGAAGGTGTTTCTAGGAAAGAGGGAGTGGTCAAGAACTCCTTAGGGTAAAAACAGAGCTGCTCAGGATTGGGTAAGAGCTGATGGGGGCTGATAGGAGGAGCCAAACTGAAAGGAGTGAAAAGTGTCTTTTAAAGAGACAGTTGGAGAGATTTGACAGAAGAAGTCAGACAGGATTTTTAGGGCTCTCTTCTGGTTTTAAAAGAGAGAGGTTGGCTCAGAGACTGAAGATCTAACTAGAAAGCTCTCAGGGGAAGAGTTAATTAGATTAATCAGAAAGGCCTGAGGGATTCAGGTTGCTAACTGTATAGTTAGTATGTGACTCACAGCTATTAAAGGAACAATAGTGTGAGGCAGGGCCATATCCAGGATTTTGATTCGGGGGGCTGAGGTTGGTTAGGGCGGGGGCTGAGACTGGGTGGAAGAGGGTCTACCCTAGCAAACCTTTTGTATTGTTATCCCAATAACCCCATTAATGTGGGATATAATGAGCATGGTGATCAGATCATGATATGAATAAACATAACAGTTTAAATAATGTACCAGTAAGGCCTTTTCGTGGACCACCCTGAGAATTTCAGGGGGGGGGCTGAAGCCCCCTTAGCCCCCCCCCCCCCGGCTAAATGCCTGGTGTGAGGAAATATTTAGACAGAGAAGTTTTGATATAAACTATCTGGGCTAGTTTCAAGAGTAAATGTTCAGAGGGGAACTCTGGTAGTTAGATCCTGTGATGTGTTTGAAGAAGATCTATTGTAACAAAGATTTAATATAACTATTTTAAAGAAACCACCAAGCTTTACCAAGATGTGCAACCATTATGCTTATGTGCCAATTCTGTTACCAGTTTCAACATTAAACATTCTTTGTTCTGTTTGAAAAGTCCAGCCTTAAAGTGTGCCTCATTCTACAAAGAAGTCTCAAAGCCAGTTCCTGGGGAAAATTTCCTCAGAACACCTCACAGCTAGTATAAGCCTTGGGGGGGGCAGAGAGGGTTTTTAAAGTGCATAAGTCCAGAGGAGTTAGAGCTTAGCTCATTTTAGATCCTGAAAAAGAATATAAAAACCCTTATATTATTAAGGTTGGTGGCAGCAATATAATAGGAGAAAAAAGAAGAACTTTTGACTGTTTACTCAGTTTAGTAATTTACTCCTCTAGCTTTAGTAGCAAGCATGTGGGAGATTCAAGTAAAGACCTGCCCTGCAACTGTGGTCTAATGTCCAGTACATTATACTGGTGGCAGCTGGGATTTCATAAAAAGACCTGACCTGCCACTGTTGTAAAAGTGTAATACGTTATACCATGCCATATGAGGAGCATCTTAAAGAACTGGGAATGTTTAGCCTGCAGAGAGAAGGTTGAGAGGAGACATGATAGTCATGTATAAATATGAGAAAGGGTGTTAGAAGGAAGAGGGACCAGACTTATTTTCTGTGGCCCTTGAAACTAGGACTAAGAGTAATTGCCTCAAACTACAAGAAAAGGGATTCTACCTGAACATTTGGAAGAGCTTTCTGACTGTATGAGCTGTTCAACAGTAGAACTCTCTGCCTCGTAGAGTGGTTGAAGATCCTTTCTTGGAAACTTTTAAACAGAGACTGAATGGCCACCTGTCAGGGATGCTTTTCCTGCATGCCCGGGGGTTGGATTAGATGGCCCGTGCGATGTCTTCCAGCTCTGTTATTCTATAATTCTATTAATGTACTGCATATGTCCATAGATCAAGACTGGAAATTTGTGAGGTCAAGGACTCCATTGAACCCATTAGTCACTACTGCCATAGCTACTACCAAAATTCAGTATGATTCACCACTGGAGAAATTACACTGTTTAGCTGGTATTGCACTACCTAACATCCACCAGGAAGTAGCTGCCAGCAATGAAAAAACCAAGATATTGGCATATTTGGCCCACTCTCTTTGGATATCAGCCAGTATGCCAACCCCTTAAATCAAGAAACATCTTCTTAAGATCTACAGACATACTTGCAGGAACATCTCAATGAGCAAGTGTCCAAAACTGGCAGGCTAAAACCCAGCACCACAATCAGTGGCTGAGACTGGATGAGAAATTTTCTCCTAGGCACACTGGAAGGCCCTGAACAGGCTGTGCTCTGGAAGCACAAGATTCAGAGCTAACGTTAAGCAATGGGGTTATAAATTGGAGTCCACAACATGCAATGGGGGAAGCTGTAAAATAGATGACACCACAGCCGTGAGTAAAAGAATCACAACACCTACTCTGTGCAGATTCCGTGTTATTTAATATTATTTAATATTGTTAAGAAGAACATCCTACCCACACCTTATTTAGGAACAGATTTTCCTCATTTGAAGGGCATCTAGCAGGGAATTCGTTGCCTTTATAGTTTGCTACAGTTTACAGCGACTTTCCCTCTCTGTTACGAGTGATGTCAGGCATTTGCCACACACTCCATTGAGGTTTGGCAGATTCACCATGATGTCACGATTCTGTCTGCCATATGATGAGGTCCTAAGTGTTCCATGGTAAGTAGAAAATGAAATATTGACTGGAATACTCTTGCTGCTCTATGTACATATAAGTGCGCCTCTGAAACATGGACTGTTTTATCTGATGTGGTTCATTTGCATTCAGTTCAATATTGTGGAACTGGAATTCAACATATTGTGCCATTTTGCATGAAGGTGGGCATAACAATATAAGTGCATTTTATGCATGTCCAGCTCTGTGTTTAGATGTACATTTGGATGTGCAGGTACAGAATGTTGCTATTCACCATAAAGGTCACATAGCACAATGAATATACTTTATTTCTGAGAATTTATACTATGCAGCACCATTGTGGGATTTCAGCCTAAAACCAATAGACATTCACCAGTGACTGTGGTTTATATCAACAGTCTTTAAGACAGTAGTTAAAAACATTTAAAAGTGCTTAAAAAGTGGAAAAATATTTTGCTTATAATGTTCACATCATGGGAATTCACATTCTAGTTGAAAGTTATTTTACAAGTTCTATGCAAAAGTTGTTCTGAGTCATGGATAGATTCATTTATATAATGATTTAAAAGGAAAAGTTAATATGATAATGCTTTGAACCAAACCAAATGTGTGGACAAGGGAAAAAATCCATCCATTGCAGAACTGGTTTTAAAATCAATAGTCTTGAATCAGAAAAGATCAAACAATACATGCAAAAAACATGATTTTTTTTTGTTTTAAAAGGGAGAAACAATGATACGCCGATGCACATTTTAAACTTCTATTGACATGCTGATCCATTTAGAAAAGGTGCTTAAATGAGAATCAAATCTTCACAACCTGCAGAAATGCTATCTTAACAAATCCATAGAGAATATGACATAGCAAGTTCTGAGTCCTTTTAATGATTTCACATCGAGCAGCCAAGCACACTATTGTAGGTCTCCTGATAATACCAACCGCCAAGAGCTGTCTGTAGAAAGTTACAGCCTGTTCCACCAAATCCTCTTCCAGACACACTCAAACAAAAGTTAGTTATAAAAATGCCAGGTTATCTTTTTATAAATGAATGCCCTGAAGGCCAAAGAAAACAACTAAAGAGGAAGTATATTCTTTAAAAAAATTCCAAACCTGAATCAACATTGTTTGCAGCTAAGATTTCCGGCAATAACATGTGGCTTTTGATTCCATCTCTGTCATCTAATGTTGAGTTTTCCCTTTCCCTTGCTTGGACTTTTTCTACCCCAATTCCCCATTTGTACACTTAGTAGAAGTATGTTGAAACCTTGACAAAAATAACAATTGCATTGAAGGATAAAACTGTAAAAGTGAAAGGGTTAAATCCAACGTTGGCTATATAGAGAGAAGATACATTTATATAAAAGCATTTAGATTAGTATCAATTGATAAATCTTTTTTATTTCAATGGTTCTACTAAAGGTAGAATTATGACTGGAATTCAGACAAAATCAGATATTCGTTGTATTTTTGAAATTAATGTACTCTTTAAAATGAATGGTTGTTAATCAATGAATACAATACAATATTATAGATTTATGCAGTACTTCTGAACCAATTTGTAGTTGAGAGGGGAGCAAAAATAAATCACTTCAGTGTTTTCATTTTGGAATGAGTTTAGAAGCTTTGGTGCATTTGAAGAAGGACATTTGAGGGGCCCATGGGTTACCCTTTACTCACCATTGGTATAAAATAATTCAGGATGGAAGAAGTCCTCCTCAGAGAGGCTTGGGGCTGGTTCATTTCCTTCTTTTCCTGGGTTCTTGATAGTGCATTTATAGAGACTGTCATGGAATCTCTCTTTCAACATAATCTGTTACAGAGAAGTCTATGCTCTAAAGGAAATTGACCTTTGTTTCAAAGAAAGAATATAGAGACAAATCATCTAGCATCATTAGAAACTTTTTAATTAACTTAATTCTTTTGCCTTTCCCAAATCAATCTGCCTATAAATGTGAGCCTGTGTAAGAATGCTAATTAACTGAGTGCAGAACTCCTACTGGATGAGAACATTTCCATCTTTTAAAAATAAAATTTCTTTAAAAATGATCCAAAGAGCAGACTTTGCAACAGATATAAAATCAAATTGATATTCTGGTGAAAAAAAACCCCTCACATTGCAGTAATTGACAGCATATAAGTGCATATGCATGTGACTACTTATACCTAGCTATATCTAACTGTCTTCTTAAGAAGCATTTGTTATTTCATTGTTATTTGTCAGTGAAATAACAAGACCAAACCACTGTCTTGGGATAAATATGGACAACTTTTATGGAATTGTGAACTATTTAATTTTTCTTCATGAACTGCAACCAGCTAAAAATGGAGGTTTGAACGTTGTTGTGTAAGCCAAGGCAGTGGCCATCTTAGACCTATTCCTCAGCTGACCTGTGCAAGACACCTGAGTTCCCCACATAACTCACCATGAGTCATAACCAGGGCAACTGCTTAGGGAAGCTGCATAGAGTATGCAAATCCCAAGTTGAGAAACTTCAGGATTAGAATTCACCCTAATCTCCAAGGCCATTTCTGTTTGCCCCCACCTTGATTGAGTAAACTCACTGGTGAGGGTTCGTATTCCCAGCCTTCACCAAAATGGGTGCCTTAGGTGCACACCGAGATGTAAATTGTACCTCCCTATTCTGCATCACATCCTATTTAATGGTTCCACTTAAAGCCAATTACCCATTAGCCTCAACAGTGTAGGGTAGGCAACCCCCCCCCCCCCAAAAAAACCCAACTCCTGTTTAAATTGGATACTATGGCTATTTTAATAAAGTGCAGCACTAAAATATAAAAACCCTGGAGAAAACCATTTTGACACAGTTGTTCACAAAGTTGCTTCATGTTTCCTTTTGTTGTGATGTCTTACTAATATGCAGATTTTTGTACTTTATATATTCATAAAGTGCAGCACATTAATACACGCGATTATATCAAGATTGCTTTTACGTAATGTTTTACTTACAGAATCTAAATTATGATTAATTAAAAAAACTAATTGGAGATGTGCAGCAGCTGGAAATTATTTAAATGCAGGAGTCATGAGGGATTCCTAACACACTAGAAGAATGAAATATTATAATATCAAAATGTACAGAGACATTTAGAATAATATTTCAAAACTATTCCTGCTTTGTTCTAGGGCCAAGTGTTACTAGCATGTATGCCAATACTTTGTGTGATATTCTCATTTGACTACAGAGATTTTGACAGGATATGTGAGAAGAAGGGTCAGTCTCTTGTGTTGTACATGCCTTACTTGTGTGAGTAAGGGGCAAAGTTACTTACAAAGTTAGGGGTTTTAGAGGTGGAAGCGCAGCACCTTCAACTCTTCCTAGGATGAATGTAAACTGCAAAGGCTGGAGCACTTATATGATATGCTCCCGGTGACCTGCTCCCATCAGGAGGCTGGCAGCTGAGTTCTGCTTCAAAGTCCTCTGAATAGTCATCATCAGCAGTCATCCATAGAGAACCTTATTGAACAACTCTCACCTTGCTTCCATTTTTAACTTACTTTCAAGTCTGAAAAAATATGTGGCACCATAATCTGAAATCCTACTTTGAAATCATGTTAAAAACAAAGCAAGTGGTATTTGCATTGATGCACAGCTGCATATCCAAACACTAAAGCAAAATATTGAAAATCTCTGTATTAATGTAAGGTAGAAAAAGAAGAAAAATATCTTCAGGTCATTATTAGCTGTTCTCTATTATGTGATAACACATACATAACCTTTGTCAAATAGAGAGCTTGACATTTTGCCTTTTTTAATGAAAATATCATAAGGCCTGTGGTATACTCTCCCTCCTTTCAGTCCCAAACCAATGTAGCTCATTTTTTTTCTTTCAGTGGGCCAAAAGTGCATTGAATTATAAGTAGGAAAAACATTCTTAAAATAACTTTTGTAACTATAGATGTAAAATGATTTCATATGCTGAAAGTAATTTAAGCAGAAACACAATTTTGAGATTTCTGATCTCTGTTCACTGGAAGAAATTCAGAGGTCATCTAGATGATACTTCATCTTTCAGATTCATCATGCGTATTTTAGAATGTGCTAGTTTGAGATAAGATCCTCATGCAAAGTCTCAGACTCTAATGGATATTATTCATGGACATCAGTGAAGGTCCAACCATGAAATAATGAGATCAGATACTATATGTTGGATTAAATAAGACCTCTTTATTTGACCTAGATCTTATTTAAGTTGGTAAAACCTGGAAAGGAGTAAGAGGAGGAAGAAACCTGATGTGGATTGAACTGAGCCCTGGTGAAGTATTCTGAAACTCTGCACCATATAAAAATGGGACCACTGCTATATGTGGGCATTTTCAGGGGATCTTTTCATTTATTTTTAATAAAAATATTTGGAGAATATTTTGGAGAAGGGAAATTTCCAGGTTATACAAAAACATGTTCTTCTTCGAGGGCTCTGTGAATGCACACTTATGAAGTTTGCGCGCCAGCGCGGGCTTCCAACGGAAACTTTCCCAGTTTGAAAAGTTTTGGCGGTAGCCCCGCCCAGCCGGCCCGGAGGGCATAAAAGGCGCCTCCATGCGCGCCCACCCCATTCCTTTGTTTTCTGCCACTTGGGCAACATCGGAAATACGGCTGGTTGTGTGAGCATAGTATGTCCACAACCAGTTTCAAAAAGTGTTCATCCTGCGGTAGCAAGATCCCGGATTGCGACGGTCACTCGAAGTGCCTTCGGTGTCTCGGAGAGGGGCACGTTGTTCCTGCCTGCCGACACTGCCAGGCCTTCTCGTCGCACACCAGAAGAGCGAGAGCTCGCAGGCTTCAGGCCTACCTGACGGAGCGTGCTCTCTACCCTCCAGAGATGGAGACGGCTGTCCCATCTACCTCCTTGGGGTCCGGGGCAGCTGCTCCGGCACCTACCGTATCGACCGCTCACCCGGCTGGGAAGAAGCGTCTACGGAAGGAGAAGAACACGAAGTCTGTCTCCTCGAAGACTTCGGCGTCGAAGAGGCCCTGCACCGTGACGACAGAGACGGTTCAGCTGCCTCCACCTCGCAGGTTGTCGACGAGCTCGATGGCGTCGGGCCTCTCCCAGAGGTCGGCCATTTCGAGGACTCCCTCCAATAGAGCTATGGAAATAGCATTCCGGAGGTCGAGCGAAGAAGCCCGTAGAGCCCAGACCAGAGGCCTGGTTCCTGTGACTCCGGGCAAGTCTCTGGAGGCCGGAGCCTCGAGACCCCCATCTCCGAAGAGGCGCAGGACTCTGACGTCATCTTCATCGGCGCCGTGCCCTGATTCCCCGCCTGCCCCTGTTCTCGCTGTGGAGACAGGGGTAGAGCAACAGACCATCTCACCGAGAGACTCAGTCCAGACCGTCGTCAGAGTCCCCTTGGCTCAGCCCTCGGTCCGACAACTCTTCGTGACGAGGCTCGCCATGGCCCCGGCAGCACGAAACCCTCTCCCTGCATCGACGGTGGTGACCGCGGTCCCATCTACGTCGAGATCACCGCCACCGTCCCAACTTCCGGTGGCACCGGAAGTGGTTCGACCAGGGTGGGGAGATGAGGCCGAGTACGGCGAGGCCCCTCGATCGGTGCGGTCGGGGTCCATCTTGTCGCTCAATATGGACCGAACACCTTCCCACAGAGGCTGTGAGATGGAGCCTTCCTCGTCGCCGACAGACTCCGCGAGAGCCTTCGGCGAACAAGTGGGCCGAATGGCAAGGGCTCTGGGCATGCAGACGTATGTCCCTAGAAGGTCCAGCGCCTGCCCCGTCTTCAGCAGGGTGCAGGTCGAGGATGCGGCCCAGCCACATCTTCCCATGCTGGAACCCCTGGAGGTGGTGAAAGTGTCGTGGAAGACCCCGTCGACCATCCCACCCACGTCAGGGCGTATCGAGGCGTGGTATAAGATCGACGAGAGGGAGAAGGAATGGCTGCATGATCATCCGACACCCAACTCGATGATCGTCACCTCCTCCCAGTCTTCAGGCAGAGAGTCCACAGTCCCCTCTGACCAGGAAGGGAAGAGGTTCGACATGGTCGGTAGAAAGATCTACCGAGCCGGACTCCTGCTGACGAAGATGGCAAATTACGGGGCGTGCATGGGAGCCTATTATCAGATCCTGTGGGAAAGGGCCCAACCCTTTTTCCAGGATCTCTCCCAAGAACAACAGACTGCACTGGCCTCCATCTCGCAGGAGGCGGAGGCGCTGGCACACCACCAAATCCTGATGTCCCGCCACACGGGGGACACATCAGGAAAGCTGCTGACCCACGGTGTTGCCATCCGCAGGCACACATGGCTTAAGTCGTCGGGGTTGTCCTCCAACTCCAAGAAAACCATCGAGGACTTGCCGTTCGATGCCCAGGGACTCTTCTTTGCTGGCATGGACGACAAGCTGAAGGCCACTCACGACTTCAGAGTCCTGACAGCCAAGTTGGATCGACCACCGGCGCAGCCCAGGACCCGGTACTACCAGCGGGCAAAGTTCCAGCCCAGGTCGCAGTACCGCCAATCCCCAAGGCCATACTCGGCTCCGCACCAACAGCAGCAGCCGAGACAACAGCAGCAACAACAGACCAACCGACCTCGCCATGGCAACAAGTCGAGGCCACGCCAAAACAACGGTAATGGACAATCGAATCGCCGTGTTTGACAGGGCGAGGGACGACACCGCCTCCTTGCTAGGTACCGCTGCCACCACCATGCCTCCCCCCAGCCCTTGACCTCCACCATCTCACCCTCCGTTTGGAGACCGCCTGGCCCGCTACATCGGTGCTTGGCGACGCATCACCTCAGATGCATGGGTGGTCCGGATTGTCGAAGACGGCTATGCTTTGGAATTCGACGAACTCCCGCCAACGGGGTTCATCGTCGAGACGGAGCCGTCCGAGGTGATCTTGGAAGAGGTTGACAGCTTGCTTCAAAAGGGAGCAATATCACAGCTCCCGCACAGCAAGGAAAGAGAGGCATTCTTCTCACGGTACTTCACCGTACCGAAGCCAGACGGTTCCCTGCGACCCATCCTGGACGTCAGAGACTTAAACGTGTACGTTTCGCCGAGGAAATTCAGGATGGTATCAGTGTCGTCCATTCTCCCGCTTCTCCGGACAGGCGACCACTTCGCCTCGATCGACCTCCGAGACGCATACTTCCACGTCTCGATCAGACCTGCTCATCGACGCTTCCTGAGTTTCAAGGTGGCAGGAAGGGCATACCAATTCAACGTCCTTCCCTTCGGCCTCGGGGCGGCTCCCGAACATTCTCCAAGTGCATGTCGGTCGTGTGGCTGCGCACTTGAGAAGGAAAAAATCCGGATTTTCCCTTACCTAGACGACTGGCTGCTGGTGGCTCAGTCTCCGGAACTGCTACAACAGGTCACGGCGACACTACGACTGCTCTCTTCGTTAGGCCTACGTCTCAACGAAGAAAAGTCCCAACTTGCCCCGTCCATGACCATAAAGTTCATCGGGACAATGTTCGACTCCGTCGATCAGCTCGCCTATCTGCCAGAGGTCAGATTTCAAGCACTTCGATGCGAGGTGAACAGCTGCACCCGGCCTTGCATCACGGCGAAGCAGATCCAAGTCACGCTGGGCCACATGGCATCCATGGTGGCCGTCACTCCGCTGGCAAGGCTACGCTTCAGACCGCTGCAGCGTTGGTTTCTAGACCACTTCGACCCGGTCAGAGAGCACCACTCAAAGAAGCTTTCCTCCCGGTGGAGGTCAAGGACTCCCTCGGTGGTGGACTTCAGGGCCAACGTTTGCAAGGGAGTACCATTCCACACGGTGACCCCGTCCATCACGGTGACCCCGTCCATCACGGTGACAACCGATGCATCGCTGCTCGCCTGGGGAGGTCACACAGACAACCTGTCGATCAACGGTCAATGGTCAGCGGTGGAGAGGCTCCACCACATCAACTACCTCGAGCTCCTGGCCATAGCCAAGACTCTTCGGGCCTTCGCCCCCCTCGTCAGGGGACAAGTAGTACTGGTCAGGACAGACAACATAGTGACCATGTACTACGTCAACAAACAGGGCGGAACGGGCTCGAGGAAACTCCTGGCCCTAGCCCAGAGCCTGTGGGAGTGGTGCATCCATCACCAGGTAACCCCCAGAGCCATCCATCTCCCGGGAGTCGAGAACTTAGAGGTGGACTCGCTCAGCAGAACCAGCTGGTTGTCCCACGAATGGATGCTGCACCCGGAGGAGCTCCACCGTGTCTTCCAGCGGTGGGGATTCCCAGACGCAGATCTATTCGCATCGCCGGAAAACAGCCAACTGCCAGTTTTCGGTGCCCGGCTTGCCCCGGATGCTCACTGGGGATGCCTCGGGGACGCACTCCTGCTCGATTGGACGACGGGATTCTTCTACCTCTTCCTGCCGTTCCCGCTTCTTCTTCGCATCATCGAGAAGATCCAGCTATCGGGGACCGACTGCATCCTCATCGCTCCCTACTGGCCGAGGCAGGTCTGGTTCCCGACCTAGCTCCACTTGGCCGACGGCAATTACATGCCTCTCCCTCACCGACCAGATCTTCTGACTCGGGAGAAGGGGTTGCTCCTGCATCCGGACCTGCCATCCCTGCACTTGACTGCATGGAGGATCTCCCGGCGCCGGACGTCTCACCGGCTGTAGCAGCGATTCTGGCGGCAGCCCACAAACCGGCGACGTCGAGGGCGTACTCGGCTTGCATCGCCCGCTTCACCAAGTTCCAGGCCGCCCGTTCCAGCGCCGTCTTACGCTCTCGATTCCGGCGGTCCTTGACTTCCTGGCCGGATTGGTCGACAGAGGGCTGTCCACATCCTCGGTGAAGACCCACCTGGCGGCTCTCACCTGGCAGAATCAGCAAAAGGGTGGCCCTTCGCTGTTCCAGTACCCGATGGTCAAGAGATTCCTGAGAGGGGTCAACAACACTCGCCCAGGGAATAAGAAAATACCAAAACAATTAGAAATATTAAGGAAAGATAAACATAATTTGGAGATAGAACAGATGGCAAAACAGATGAAATATATAAAACAGAACTCCTTTGAAAATGCGAATAAAATTGGGAAGTGGCTTGCGAGAAGATTAAGAAAAAAGAAACAATCTCAACAAATAGTGAAAATCAAGGTAAAAGACAGATCTGTGACGGAGGATGTACAAATAAGGCGAGAGTTCAAAGACTTCTATAAATTGCTCTATTCAGGAGGCAACATCCAGGAAGAAAAAATTATAAGTTATCTAAATAAGCTAAAACTGAATAAGATAACGGAGGACCAGCGCCTTAGTCTGAACAAGGATATATCAGTAGAAGAAATAAAAAAGGCAATCAAAAACTTGAGAAATGATAAGGCACCAGGACCAGATGGGTATACTGCCTGTTTCTACAAAGCGATGTCGGATGAAATAGTACCTATTTTAAAGGTGATATTGAACAAGGCACTACATGAGAAAGAATTACCGGATTCTTGGAGAGTAGCAGATATAGTGATGATTCATAAAGAGGGAACAGATCCAGAGGATATAAAGAATTATCGACCCATTTCGCTATTGAACACCGATTATAAGATTTTTGCGTCAATATTAGCTAACAGATTTAAAGGGTTCCTATTGGAGTGGATCAACGAAGATCAGAATGGATTCCTGCCAAATAGAAATATAAAAGACAATGTGCGAGTAATAGTTGATGTACTAGAATATTATGAAACAAATCACCAACAAGAATTGGCCTTGCTCTCCATTGATGCTGAGAAAGCATTTGACAATTTGAACTGGAACTTCTTCAAATTGACATTAAAAGAGATCGATATAGGATTTCAATTTCAAAATGCAATTGAAGCAATTTACCAAAATCAAAAAGCAAAGATATGGATAAATGGGACAGCGACAGAAGAATTTAACATTGAGAAAGGAACTAGGCAAGGATGCCCGCTCTCTCCATTAATCTTTATCTTCGCGCTAGAGACTCTTCTTATGAAAATAAGGAACAACCAGGCCCTAAAAGGATTAAAGATTGATAAGCAAATATTCAAAGTAAGAGCTTTTGCGGACGATGTGATTTGTATAGTAGAAAATCCTAAAAAGAATATATGTGAATGGCTACTTACAATTGAAGAGTATGGAGAAGTGGCTGGTTTCAAATTAAATAAAAAGAAGACAAAAATCTTAACTAAGAACATAAATAAGCAAGGCCAAAACGTTTTGCAAGAAATGACAGGAATAGAAGTTGCATCAAAAATTAAATATCTGGGGATCTGGCTCTCGGCAAGGAATTTGCACTTATTAAAAAATAACTATACAACTCAATGGATAAAGATAAAAGAGGAGATAGAGAAATGGAAGAAACTAAACCTTTCGCTACTAGGAAGAATCGCGGCTATTAAGATGAATCTACTACCAAAGATGTTGTACCTCTTTCAAAATTTACCGATAATAAGGAATATGGATATTATTAAAAAGTGGAAAAAGGACATAATGAGCTTTGTTTGGAAAGGCAAGAAACCAAGAATAAATTATAATATAATGACCATGCAAAAAGAAAAGGGAGGCTTTGCCCTACCAGATCTGAAGCTTTATTATGAAGCCTGTGCATTATCATGGATCAAGGATTGGATAACCCTAACCAAAAGTAAAATTCTAATTTTAGAAGGTTTTGACCTACAAAGGGTGGCACTCCTACCTATGGTACGGAGGAACCCAAAAGGAGAAGAATTTCGGTAACCATTTCATACGCTCCTCCCTGATGAAAGTTTGGAATAAATATAAAGATTACATATATGTCAAGACTCCGACATGGCTATCACCCTTAGAAGCAAACCAGAGACGGCTGCTGGGATGGACAGAATGGCCAAAGTATAAAGATATCATAATGAAGAAAGAAGGAACTTTTATATTAAAAACTCAAGAGGAAATCGCAAGGAAATTTAGTAACGTAAGATGGCTCCACTACTTCCAGATCAGAGAATGGTTTAATATGGATAGGATTAAAGGGTTTAGTGATACAGATGGACCCTGGGACTTGATATTGAGAATGGAGAAGAAGATAATATCCAAAATATACTCCATGTTGTTGAATTGGGCGACGGAGACGGATGTAATTAAACAATCAATGATAAAGTGGGCACAAAATATTGGGAGGCCAATTCAGTTTAAGGAATGGGAAAAAATTTGGTGCAAACACCTGAAAATTACTTATGCGACTGACTTAAAGGAGAACTGGTTAAAGATGATACACCGTTGGTATATTACCCCCCAAAAACTGAACTTAATGTATAAAAATGTAGAAAATAAGTGCTGGAAATGTAAGAATCAGGAGGGCACCTTCTTCCATACATGGTGGACGTGCCCCAAAACGAAAGAATATTGGCAAATGATACATGAGGAATGTAAAAAAATACTGAAAATTGAATACAAGATGAGACCAGAATTATATTTATTAGGCTTGATTGAAGACGATACTTTTGTTAATGACAACATAGAAAAACTCTTCATATTCCTGACGACCGCAGCTAGGATAGAATTTGCAAAGATTTGGAAACAAAACCTCATACCCACTAAGGAGCAGTGGATATGTAAAACAATTGAAATAAAAGATATGGATGAACTAACGTATTGGTTGAGACAGAATAATGGCAAAGGCGTTATAAAGACAGATTGGACCTTGATTGATGAATATATGAAAAATGCATAAGAAAGGAAAGGAACACTGTCAGTAATAGATTAGGAAGATTAAGAGCATCAGGGATGCCTCGAATAAAATATTGATTATTGTAACGAAATATATAAATAGCGTGAAATGAGAACGGAAGTCAATGTATCCCCCATTCCCTATTGGACCCTTTCCTCCCTCCCTTACCCATACCCGATTACTTCCCATTGTTATCATGTATGTCTGGAAAATGAAAACTGTTCAATAAAATATTTATTAAAAAAAAACAACACTCGCCCCCCTGTGCATCCACCGATGCCGGGTTGGAGCCTTGACCTGGTGCTGTCCTGCCTTGTGGCCCCACCGTTCGAGCCGTTGTCGTCCATCGACCTACGCCTCCTCTCCTGGAAGGTGGCGTTCCTCGTCGCCATTGCTTCGGCGCGTCGGCCCTCCGAGCTGGCGGCGCTCCGTGTGGACGAGCCCTACTTGCTGTTCCTAGCGGGCAGGGCCATCTTGCGAACGGAAATCACCTTCCTGCCGAAGGTGGTATCCCCATTTCATGTTAACACTGACATTGTACTTCCAGACCTGGGGTCCTCTCCGTCCGGGGACGGTGAGTCGACACTCAGAGCCCTCGATGTCAGAAGAGCCCTCTGTGTCTACAAGGGCAGGTCGGCAGACTACCGGCGGTCGACTAGACTCTTAGTCTCCTACGCCACCGACAAGCTGGGCTTGCCGGTGTCGTCCCAGAGACTGTCAAATTGGGTGGCGTCCCTGGTTGAGCTGTGCTATCAGATAGCCCGTCAACCATGTCCCCCTAGGGTCAGGAGCCGCTCAACTAGAGCGGTGGCCACGTCGACTGCTTTCCTCCAGGGGATCCCCTTAGACTTGATTTGTAGGGCGGCCATCTGGGCCAACCCCTCCACCTTCACATCCCATTACCATGTAGACACCCTGTTTGGAAGGGAGGCGGCTTTTGGTCGAGCAATTCTCACCCCCAGGGTCTTCAGGGCTAGTGTCTAATAGGCTACCCTGTTCTCCCCTCCATACACTGTTCGATCAACAGTTTTAAGTCGATCGAACCTCACTACCTTGTAGGAGGGATAAGTGTTTGCCGTGCCCCGGGTCTCAGGGTCACAGTCTACCGGTTAAAGCGCGCTTTATTTAGAATCCTATGGTTCTATGTCACACCTATTGTGCACTTGCTGTTGTGAGGCCTGTGTGCCTGACATGAATGGTGCTTGTTGCACTTTATACTGTGAGGCCTGCGTGCCTGGCATGAATGGTGCTTGTTGCACTATGTTTACAAGTGGGAGCATGTCTTCCACTCTTATTTATTATACTGTTGATTATGTTATTTATACATATTGCTGGTTGCAATAAACCTGTTCGGTTTTTATAAAAAAATTGGCTGGTTTGTTCCCACCTCCTTTACCTTAGCTCGGTAAGTCTTCATAAGTGTGCATTCACAGAGCCCTCAAAGAAGAATGGTAGGTTACATACCTGTGACCATCTTTCTTCGAGTGGAGCTCTGTGAATCTACACGAACCTGCCCGGCCGTCCCCTCTATCTCAAACCACCCTTTCCTAGTTGCAATTGTGGCGTAGGAATGGGGTGGGCGCGCATGGAGGCGCCTTTTATGCCCTCCGGGCCGGCTGGGCGGAGCTACCGCCAAAACTTTTCAAACTGGGAAAGTTTCCGTTGGAAGCCCGCGCTGGCGCACAAACTTCATAAGTGTGGATTCACAGAGCTCCACTCGAAGAAAGATGGTCACAGGTATGTAACCTTCCATTATAATACAAGTTAGGAAACAACTGAATAAAAATGATAATGTTGTGGGCTAAAGACTCAGAGAAAAATATTGGTTTGGAAAAAAATGGAATATTTACGGAAAAGAGGTTTTAAATTTTTTTAATAGCTGGAGCCATTAGAGAAAATATGTATAAAATGTTCTATAGAAGTTATATAACTTCTTAGGCAATAGCCAAAATAGTTAAATCCCACCAGAGGGAGAGGGATGTTGGAGATGTAAAATACAGAAAGGTACTTTCTTCTATTCTTGATGGACTTGTAGGCTCATACAAACGTTCTGGAAATGGGTAATTAAACAAACAAATAAAATGATTACAAAAAAGGTTAAGAAAAACCCAAAAATGTGTCTCAGGATTATCTTGTGAAATAATTAGTAAAGAAGACGTAGAAAATTGTCAATACAGTTTTGTTGCTACAAGGTTATTTATAGCAAAATTTTGGAAGAGGAAATATGTGTAAAGAAAGAACAGCACTCAAAACAGGAGAATTCATGACAGGAAACAATCAGGGCCAGCTAATCACCTCCCCAGGAAGTAAATAGCCAGATCTTGAAAACTGCTAGGCCATTAAATGCTAATCAAGGTGGCCAATTGCTACAGTCACACCTACCTCATGCAAACAAGAAGTCTTTCTACCATCTTCGGCATTCCACAGATATTGTAAATAAACTTAGTTTCCAACAGACCTCACAACCTCTGAGGATGCCTGCTATAGATGCAGGCAAAACGTCAGGAGAAAATGCTTCTTGAACATGGCCATACAACCTGGAAAACACACAACAACCCAGTGATCATGAAAGCCTTTGACAATACAAAAAAGTGTTACTTATAAAGAACTGGAGAAGAAAATAATTAAAATATTTTCAAATGGCTAAGCTCTCCAATAGTATTTGGGGAGGAAATAATGAAGATTTTATTAGAAAATGGAGGCTTGTGTTTGAATATTTAGAAAAGAAGATAAACATAGATTTTAACGTAGCTGCAAATAATTTTTGCCTATTGGATCTGTAAATATAAAAGTAATATACAAGATTCAGCAAACTGAGTTTGTTTTCCCTGTTGACCATTATTTGGGAAAAGGTTGTGGTATTTGTTCTTTTGTCTGAATGGGATACAAAGTGGGGAAACAGCTGCAACTTGCAAGGGATTTTGCCTACTAATGTCACGATCACGGACTTAGCGGGGCCCTTAATCACACACACAGAGACGTACTGAAGGCTAACTACTTTATTGAGTATAAAAACAGTTCCAAAGAAGATATAGTCCAATAATAGGCAATTGTTCAAAAGGTAGTAAGCAAGATTGTCCAAAGGAACGTAGCAAAGAGGCTTGAAGCTTGGCAAGGCTCCGCAATCCAATGCGGTTCAGGAAAACAAGGCAAGGCTCCACAATCCCATGTGGATCGAGGAACAAGACAAGGCAAATGCAAGGCAAGGCTTGATGACCACGGCTTAGCTTGTGGTCCCACTCCGCTTCACGCCTATCCAGGAAAGACGTGGCCGGAGAACTGAGGATGCGTTCCCACGGACCCTATACTTAATCCTTCGGCCGAGGTCCGCGACGCTCTAGGCTTCTCCGTCTCCAATCTCTGCTCACGGACCTCGGTCGGTCTAGGACCCTAGACCAAGCCCTCCTGGTAGACTCAATGTCCCGTCTCCTATCGAAGGAGCGACCTTGCCTCTCAGCAGCTGTGTCGCTATCTTCCTGAGAACTTTCCTCCCTAGCATTTTCCCATTCGGCTTCGTCCATGTTTACACTTTCAAACTCTTGGGAATTCCTCCCCCCGGGGTATTCATAACTCCCTTCGCTGCTTCCCATCTCCACCTGGTGATCGGAATCTATGCTGGGCCCAAACATCATCTCATCCCATGCCAAGCTCTCTGCAGGCGAACGAGGCCCATCCGAAGGGCCCTGTGCTTCACCCCAATCATCTAGCTCATCCTCTGAATCCACCTCTGCTGCTGCAGGCCCTAAAGCTAATGGAACCCCAGGACCTATTCCCTGCCCTCCAGGCACGAACGAGAACTGCTGTGCTACAACTAAATTGTAGGCAAATAGGTGTAAGATTTTTGTGTTATTTTTTCCTAAATTTTAAAAAAGAAAATGTGACTTGACTACTATTCTTTTTTGAAAAAAAAATCTTAGTAGAAGTGAAATCTATTTACATGTGTATTTATGTCTTTTGGGGAAATCAAGCCTGCCAATTTTGAGATAAATAGGTGAAATGATTCTTATGCAACAGCAACCTTTCCACTTTCGTAGTCTCAAAAATGTGCTTATTCCCTTAGCTGCCACAGAGACCATTGTTCTAAAAATGATAGACAGAACAGAAATGGCCTAAAGTAAGTAACCCACAAAGTTTTGGAAATTGGCAGGCTTATCTGTAATTGATGGTAATGACAACAATGATGGTAATGATGTATATGTTCAGTTATACTGTGTATTCAAGATCATACGCTGTTGTAAATTATAGTTATTTTAACTGAATAGGTAATTGATTTTCTTAACATTTGTACCATCAGGTTTTTTTAACTGTAGTTGGTTTTCTATTGATATTGTAAAAACCATGAATTCCCTGTAGGAAGGGAGGTGGGATATAAATTAAATAAAGGAACAACCAAGGTTAGTAAATTATGGTGCTAGGAGGGGGAAAAAGAGTGAAAGTAAAGCTCATCTCACTGAAGCCCTGGAGCTTACTAGTGAGTGAAATCCCAAGAATTACCTTTAGCATATGTATCTTCGCAACCATGTAGAGCACTATTTCTCAACCTGGAAGTCAGAACCCCGGGGAGGGGAGGTCACGAGGAATGTGTCAGAGGAGTCGCCAAAAATCAGAAAACACAGTATTTTCTGTTCATTATGGGGGTTCTGTGTGGGAGGTTTGGCCCAATTCTATCATTGGTGGGGTTCAGAATGTTCTTCGATTGTAGGTGAACTATAAATCCCAGCAACTACAACCCCCAAATTTCAAGGTCTATTTTCCCGAAACTCCACTAGTGTGGAGTTTGGGGAATACTTTATTTGGACATAAAGTATTTGTGTCAAGTTTGTTCCAGATCTATCATTGTTTGAGTCCACAGTGCTCTCTGGATGTAGGTGAACTACAACTCCAGAACTCAAGGTCAATGCCCACCAAACCCTTCCAATATTTTTTGTTGGTCTTGGGAGTTCTGTGTTCCAAGTTTGGTTCAATTCTATCAAAGAATGCTTTTTGATTGTAAATGAACTCTAAATCCCAGCAACTACAACTCACAAATGACAATATCAACCTCCCCCCAACTCCACCAATATTCTAATTTGGGCGTATCAGGTATTTGTGCCAAATTTGGTCCAGTGAATGAAAATACATCCTGCATATCAGATATTTACATTACGATTCATAACAATAGCAAAATTACAGTTGTGAAGTAGCAACAAAAAAAATTATGGTTGGGGGTCATCACAACATTAGGAAGGTTGAGAACCTTCCTAAGTGCTGGTTTTGACCTATATTTATTTACCGCATTTTATCCCGTCCTTCTCAACCCCCAAAGGGGGACTCATGGCAGCTAACATTGAGCCCATTTAAAGGCTAATCAACAATTACAATAAAATCAAACATTTACATATCATAATAAAACATCATAATTAGAATCAGATAAAAACATCAATTATATAAAGCCCTAAACAGTCCTGGTCTAGCTTACCTGTCTGAACCCTATGAACCATCAAGGATCTTAAGATCATCTGGAGAGGCCCTGCTCTCGATCCCACCATTGCAGTCGCGTTTGGTGGGGACAAGAGACAGAGCCTTCTCTGTGGTGGCCCCCCGGCTGTGGAAATCCATCCCTAAGGAGTTTAGATCTGCCCCATCCCTCCTGACTTTTTGCAAGAAACTTAAATCCTGGCTGTGGGAGCAAGCATTCATAGAATAGACTGATTTTATTGGTGAAGTTGAGATTTTATGGACTGCAAATTGGACTGATGTGGAGGATGTTTTAAACCTGGAGAACTGTTTTTAATGAATATTTATAATAATTTTATGCAACTGTGTATTTTATTGCTATTTTATATTTTATTGGCATCAAATTGTTGGCTGCTGGAAGCCGCCCTGAGTCCCTCTTCGGAGGTCGAGAATAGGAAGGGTTATAAAGGTTCTAAATAAACAACTGATGCAGAGGCTATTTCAGAGAGATACCCTACACCAAAAGGATGCTGAGGTGAACACCGAACTCTAAAATTCTTCCTCTATTACATGACTGTTGAAGACCTTGTTATAAACATCAAGCTAGCCAATTATCTAGACCTCCTACATGGCAGGCCAACTGAATGAATCAGGGTGGGGAGATGGGTTACACTAAATGTGACCCAATGGTCAGGTATTAAATCACTTGTTCACCCCACCTTCATCATGTGTAGCTTCTTAACATGAAGCACTTCCTGGCTTCCAGTCTCAAAGGCCATCAAAGTGGTCTTCTACTATGTGTCCAGAAACTCAAAATGTATAAATTTCTGTAGCATTATGTTCCAATGATAATCTTTAGCATAAAATGGATGATTCTGTAAGGATTTGTTAATTTTAGATTTTTAATTATCATAGCCAGAAAATGAATATATCAAATGATGATACTACAAAGCACCGTAACTCAGCTGATCAGTTTTGGTCAGTTTTATGTTAATAAAAAGAAAAAGATTCACCACTTGACATTGTAGCCAACATATAAATATAAACCAAGTAATTGCAGTTGTTGACATTCAATGTGGCAACTGCAGATGTAGGATTCACTTGTAAGTGTGAATCATTGCCATAGAATACAAAGCTACTTTGTTAATTTATTTGTTTTCCTTTTGTTGCTTCAAGATCTAATTAACCTATGAATTTTGATTTGTTGTTGAAAGTATATTAGAAAGTATTACACAACATGAAGAAACTAGAATACAATGAGACTGGTTAAACCTATTTCATATGTCTTTCCAGGAACACCAATCTTCAGCCTAAAGGGATAGCATGCAATAAGATTTGGGATTCTTATATATTCCCAGTCCAACCAAGACATCTTGCTTGAGATTCAGTAAAAGCTGTCATTCAGAAGTATTAGATTCTTTACTCCATTTGCTATGAGAATACTAGAGAGTGTTTTATCATTATATAAAAGGAAACAATGTTATTTCTGTGGGCTGTAGGAACTGGGAAGCAGCGATGAGGCTATATTACAACACAGTGCTTCTACATCCCTAATCAAGTTATCACACAAGAGAAATTTTAATATACTACAGAGTTGTCAGTGCACTAGGCATAACAGATACCGCTGTAGATATAGCAATAAGAAAAGGACTTATATCTCCCAACAAAATTATATTACTTTATCTTGGATTATATCCAATATTATACTTTACTTTGGCTGCAGTGAGACTAAGAAATCATTTTCTTTGGTGTCGTTCCACTGAGGTCAGCAGCAGTATGTACTAATGTACAGGTTTGTGCATATTCTACCATGGACTTTGAAACTAGAATTAGGGAGCTCCCAATTAAGTTTGGGAATATCTATCTTTAGCATATTGTGTGCCATGATAGTTATTCAGGAGCCAAAGTTAAAAAAAAGAAAAGAAATGTCGGCACTTTTAATGTTATGCCTCTTTACCACTCTAGAGAAGCACAAGTGTGTTTCTCCAGGTTTAAGGAGGAGAATGTAGACTTTGCTGCAGAGAGTTCCAGAGCCTTTCTAAATTGTAAATTCCAGGATCTCATGAGATATTACCATGACAGTCAAAGTGGAATCATAGTTCTATAACTTTGCCGTTGTTGTAGTTCATCCCATAGTGGTGTCTGATAATACTGTTAATGGAGATTCTGGGCTTGAGAATGGGGATTCCGTTTTGCCCAGCAGTCTGGTAAGCATTGATAATGGAGACAACAGGTCTTGTCAAGCCATGCCTGCTTAAAGACTCCTGGTTTCATGCCTTTGTTCATGTTCTTGTTTTCAAGTACCAGGGATTGTTCCTGCATTTCTGTATTGGATTCTATATTTCTTGGGTTTTCTTGTATTCCCGTTTTGAATGCCTTGCTGCCTTACCACTCTTGATTATTCTTGTACCTGGAACCATATGGATTATTAATACATTTGGGCTTTGAAGTTTTTACTATTTTGGTAGTTTGCTTTTTATATAGTCTTCAATAAACTGCTTTGCTGATTTAACCTGGACTGACATGAGGTGGTTAAGTACAGAGGTGTTTCCTGGCCTAAGGTGCAACAGTAGTGTGGAATGGTACCAGCTTTTCCATATTCCAAAGGGTGGTAATCTCACTGTGTGATAATCTGTGACCATGTACAAATTAACTCTGTCTTCAAGTTGCCTGTTAACTTATAGTGACCCCATGTATTTTTCATAGGTAAGGAATACTCAGAGGTGGTTTTCCCAATTCACTCCTGGTATTCATAGCCAATCTACCTTCTGTTGTCTGCTAGAATTTGCTTCCAGGACACACACATACATATTGATACCAACATTCATGAATGATCAGGGACCTCTTCACACTGCCCTTTTGGGTTGTGCTGTTGCACTGACAATACAATATAAAATTTACAAGCTATGGACAATAGAACTCATGGATGCAGAATCAATGGATATGGAGGGCTGACTGCATAAATGACTTTAAATTGGATTGTCTGTTGGAAAATAGGTATTATTTTGTGTGTTCCTTTTATGAAACTAAATCCATTTGCATAAAAAGTTATCTGGAAAGAGCACTCTTCAGAGGATAGAGTGAACAGGACAACCTGAACTTCTGAAACACATGCAGGGTGACATATATTTGGTGAGAACATCACTACTCATGGCCTCCAATTTCTTACATAGTATTTCTATAGACACTCATTGTGTTTCACTCCATAGAATATTAATATTATAGTAGACTCTCAATCAATACATATGGGGATTTGTAGATGCTGGATAAATGTACTGTAGATCTAGCTAATACTATACCCCATACTATATCATACCATAAATTCTATATTGACTTGATATTAATACTTATTAATTAAAAGCAAATTAGGACAAATTTAATGTAATACAGATTGAGAGTTCTGGTTGGTTGAGTTCTTGGGTCTGTACACAGAAATTGTTGCAACTCAGAAACTGAATTCACTTTTATTGAATGGTATGTGAGAGAAAATAATATACTGATCCACAGTGATAACAGTAAGGCAGACTTTCCTTTTGCTGTTTAGGGCCTATCTGTTGGAAATAACTGCTTTTCCTCCTCTCTGTGTTATATGCCATGGGACTGGTTCCTGCTGTGGTGGCATTTTGACTATTTTGGCTATCAAAATGTTTAAGATCAACCCCCTCCTTTGCGTTTTACTTTTAAAACATAAGTACAATGAAAATATGTTCAGAATAAATTTCCTACACAATACTCATTTCTATGTAAACACATTTTTGAGTATGACATCATCATCATCATATTTATTCATGCCCCACTTTTTCTCTCCACAAGGAGATTCAAAGTGGCTGACTTTAAAAGCATTTTAATACAATTTAAAATCTACAAATATACAAACTTTAAAACAGAATTAAATAATCCTGGATAGATTAGTACAGTTTACAGAAGTGGATTACTTTGCTTTCCCCACACACATGAGGATGGAAATCACTGTTTTGCAGCTGTAGACCAGCTGGAAACATGCCTGATTCAATATTTCCCAAATTTACCTAGAGCAGCGGCAAATTTAATTTTTTAAATTTCTTTAAACTTATTATTATTTCAAGCTGAGAAGAAGTGAATGAGTCTGGAAATGAGTTCACTTTTTTCAAAAAAGGGATTTGCTTTGAGGGGGGATTTCACTGAAAACATATTAAGGGGACTGTCATTTAGTTATGGTTAACTTCGTTGTAGGCTGATCATGTTCACCAAATCGATTAACATCAAGGACAGGAAAGTAAAAGCCTATAATAAGGAATAAGCTTTGCCTGAAGGCTTGATTAAATAGCCTGTTGCTGTTTATTTGTGGTTTTCTGGAATGTTTTTATGTGCTTACAGGACATGGCTTTCAAGGAAACAGGAGCTCTCATAAGACCAAAATGATACAGAATGTACATACTATCCTGCCTTTTTCAATGAAGCACTTTAGTAATAGCAAAAACAGGGGGGAGGGGTCCACAGAAAAAGTGGAGAATATGTATCACAATCTCAACTGATAATATAACAGGAATGTACAATGTTTAACAATAAATCACTCTCTAGGTTCTCATAATAAATCATTAATTTAATGATATGGTAAGTTGTCCAGAGCACTATCACAATCAATACTCAATACAGAACCTTGTGACCATATCATGAGCAAAGAACACATAAATGCACAATGGGTTTGATGTATATAACCACCAGCAGTGAGCACACAGAATCACGTTGTTTATATCACACGTAAACACACTCATACATTTATAGGCATACAGTGCAGCATATGACAGTAAAAAGCCTAATTGCAATACAAAGGCATCTACTGTAATCTATATCTCATACATCAATATAAACCATATCACAGCATCATATTGAGGATCCAACTGGTTAATAACATAGAGTGGTATCAAAAGCGTGGAATTTGTCCTTAGAATGGGATATTATAGGGAAAATATTGTAGGGTACCTCAAAACTGCGGATGGGAAAATGTAGGGAAAGATGTTGTGGGGTGTTTCAGAGCTGTGTGTGTATCACCGTATGTAGAAGAACTCAAGGCAGGGTCAGCTGAGATGCAGAGGCACAGTCAACAAAGACTTCCAAATGGAACCATAAAGTGCCGCACTCCTGGCTGGAATGCTAATAATAATCCAAGCGGCTCTGAGTAGACCGTGTGAGCATTGCCAAAAGGCCCAGATGGATGGGCTGCGAACCCGGAAGAGAGTCCCGAACAAGGGCAAGTTGCTGTAGTCGTGCACAAACGGGAGCTCGGGTGACACTGTGTAGCAGTCAGAACCAAAAAACCTTGGCTCTGTGTGTATACAGTCTGTAAACAAGAAGGGACCTCACTCTCCTGGCATGGGAGAGGAAGTGTCCGAGTCTCAAACAAGGCCGACAGGAAACAATCAAGGGGCCCGTTCTCAGTTTCGCTGAACTCAGCATTTTCAAGGTACAGAAAGATAATATTAGGATGATAACATCACTGCCAATAAGGCCAAAATGCTGAGCATGAAAGCAAGAATGCAGTAATGTCCCAGCGTCTCATCAATGCAAGCACCATATCAACGAATTAACGTGGCGGGCTTGACTTAAGACATCCTGGAACCCAAATGGCCTTGTTTGGATCCCAAAAGGCCCGTCGGCCTTGTTTGAGACTCGGACACTTCCATGCCAGGAAAGTGAGGTCCCATCTTGTTTACAGACCATATACACATGGAGCTGAGGTTTTTTGGTTCCGACCGCTACACAGAGAATGATTTATTGTTAAACATTGTACATTCCTGTTATATTATCCCCCCCTGTTTTTGCTGTTGTTAGAGTAGACTTCTCTTGTTTGTTGGTTGCACTTTAGTAATACACATACAATACAATCATAGGTAAAGCAGATAAACTTTTATTTTATTTTATTTATTCAGTTTTGTATGCCGTCCTTCCCCGAGGGCTCAGGACGGCTTACGGAGAATATAAAAAACACACTTTAAAACAACCCAAATCATTAAACTCTCAACTAAAAACTATAAAGCTATTTACAGCTGACTAACCAGATATTGGATGCTTTCCAATACCTTACCTTTAGGGAACCCTTACTGCACCTTCTGGGATTCCTTTCATGTCTGCTTTGAACCCCTTATGAATTACACAAGAACTGGGATCATATTCATAGCTATTTTAAGTCAGATCCATTGTCCAATTAACTGTTGGAGGAATTTACATGTTTTTTCCTTGCACTTATTTTTAAAAAAACCCAAAATGAAACAGTTTCTCCCCCTGATTTGACACTTGGAAGATGTTTCTATGCATGCATAAACACATGGTCTCCCAAAGTCAGTTTCATTTTCAGCACAAGAAGCAGCAAACTGTACCAGTGGTGTGAAGCGAAATAGGCCATTCCCCTTTAAATTTAGGAGAGCAAGATTGCTGTGGCAGAGAATTCAAAAGTCCCTGCCCTACATTACATTTCCCAGAATTCAGCTTGTGTCAAAAAGCCCCAATACACCACATTGCAAGTTTCTCTGGAAACTACTGGGGATCCCTAGATCAGAGGTTCTCAACTTGGAGGTCGTGGCCCCCGTGGGAGTTGTTTGGCAATTTTGAGGGGTCACGAAAGTGCCTCCTTAGGCCCCGCCTCCTCAAAATGGCTGCCGGCACCCTCAGCCAACCTGCACCTGCACCCCTGCCACTTTGCCTCCAGGTCAACGCAAAGGGGCTTCTCCCCCTTCCTCTTTGGCAGTGAGGAGTCAAGGAGAGGCCCTTGGAGGCAAAGGGAAGAGATTTTATTTATTTATTTATTTCATTTCTAACCTGCCCTTCTCTATCCCTGAATTATTTATTTCATTTCATTTCTAACCCGCCCTTCTCTATCCCTGAAGGGGGACTCAGGGTGGCTAACAAAGGCATACACAGAAACAAAAAACAACATATCAAAATTACAACAAGGCAGATTAAAACAGTTATATATCAAAATACCCACATAATCCCCGTTCCACATTCATAGACTGTCCAAACCAATCCATAGTCTGCCAACACAACAATCCCCACATCTGTGGCCTTAGCACCACTGTCATGCGCTGCCCCACCACCCTTTGGCCCTGTTGGCCTGGCTGGTGCTAATGCTGCTCTCTCGCATGGGGGCTGGGGAGGAAGAGGGAGGTGGAGGCGCGTACGCTGTGGGTGCTGGATGTGAATGGAGGGAGCGAGCAGGCGGCCAAGTGCAGAGGCCCCGGGGAAGGAAGGAATGCAGGCAGGCAGGCAGGCAAGCAGACCTTCCTGCCCCCTGACAGCCCCAAAGGGCGCTGACCTCGAATGCTCTATCTCGAAAGCAGAAAACCGGTATAGCCCGAGGGTGTCCAAGGTGGGGTATGCCATGGCTGGGGCTGCAGGGCTGGCAGGCAGCGGGAGGCACGTCTGTCTCTCTTCGCCTAGTCTTCAGACACTCTCCTCTTGCTGCTCCTGTTGCCCCAGGATGGGAGACCAGAAGCAGCAGCCAGTCCAGTAGCAGGGCCAAGGGGCAGCAAGAGGAGAGTGGCCAAAGACTAGGAGCATGCTGAAGAGAGACAGACGTGCCTCCCGCTGCCTGCCAGTTCTGCAGCCCCAGCCATGGTGCACCCTGCCTTGGACAACCTAGAGCTCTACCAGCGGAGCTGGAGTATCCAAAGTCAGTGCCCTTTGGGGCTGGGGGGCAGGAAAGCCCCAGCTTGCTTGCCTGCCTACATTCCTCCCTCCTTTTGCCCTTCCTTCCTTCCGCCTTAATCCCTTCTCTCCCTTTGCCTTTCCTATCCTTCCTTCCTTCTGCACTTGGCTGCTCCTGCCCTCTATTCATATCCAGCTCTGCCTCCTCATCCTTGCCCTCCGCAGCCACAGGGTGAACAGCAGCAGCAGCAGGGCCAAGGGTTGACACAAAGGCCATGTATACAGGGATCTCTTTCCTCTGCTTCCATGCGCCTCCCAACTGCACCAGTATTCCAATTTCAGCATATCAGGTTTTTATGCCAAATGTGATAAAGATCCATCATTGTTTGAGTTCACAGTGCTCTCTGGTTGTAGGTAAACTACAACTCCAAAAATCAAGGCCAATACCCTTACATTGACTTCAAGAGACTATTATTATTATTAATAATATTATTGCTCCTGCACTAATTCTATTTTTCTGTCTGGCAGAAATAAGGGGCTAGACTAGATGACCTTTGGGGTTCCCTTCCAACTGCATGAGTCTAATAATAATCAACATCATAATCATCATGACCATCATATCACTCTATCTTCCTGCCTGGCAGAAAGAAGGGGCTGAAGTCGATGACATTTGGAGATCCCTTCCAACTAAGTCTAATAATGATGGTGGTGGTGTATAATAATAGAATAGTAGCTCTTATCTTCCTGCCTGGCATATAGGAGGGGGCTGGACTAGATGGCTAAAGCAGAATTGGTGCTTTTAGCAGAAGTACAGTCAGGAGAGAGTGATGCACAAGCACAGAACTTAGTATAGCGAGATAGCTTGCCAAAAATCATGCTAAATGCCATTACGAGAATAATGCACTTTAATTGGTAGGTCAGGCACAAGCTGTGATTTGTTAGAGTACATCATGTGCCTTTCCTGATAACACTGGCCGTGATTGGCCTAGTTAGTATCCAGCGTGTATTTGTTTACATTGTTGCTGATTGGTAGAAACGCGCATGGGCAAATGAAACCGTTCCTCCTTGCTGGCATAGAGGGACGGTTTTAGAAATGTTGCGAATCCAGTACATGGTGCCCATCCGGCAGATAACATACTGTGGGAATGAAGAATTAATACTGCGTAGTGCTGTTTAGCAAATGAGAATGCAAGTAGAGTGCAATGCCAAATAATATGATGTTTAATTGGATAATAGAAATGTGTTAATGTTGTGAACCAATGAAAATGATGAAGAAAGGAGGAGACGGGACCTGCCGCCATAGCATGTATATAAGGGAAAGTTAGAGAATGTTGAGGGCTCTTGCCCTGAGGCAGCTAGTTCTGTGGGCAGGTCCCGTCAGCTGACGTTGTGCAAATAAACTTTGGCTTCATTGTACCCGCAGTACGGTTGTTGCGTTTTCTCTCGTTCCTGTGCTTGCACGGCTACGCAACCTGTAAGTAAAAGTTAACACCTGGGAGTTTTGGGACTCCAGATTTGCTGCTACATATTTGGTGACCCCGACGTGATTCAGAAGGCGATAAGACGAGTCTGTAACGAAGAGAACGCAATCCTGTTGGCTGGACGGCTCTCGCTCGTGAGTGGGGAGCTGGGGGAGACCCAGGAGGGCTGAGACAGGGGCCCCCAACCACCGAACGACCGGCTGCCTGGCTCGCCCCAGACCACCGCTTACAGACCCGAGAGACCGCAACCACCATTACTGCCAGTGAACCCAAACCCAGAAGGAAGCCCGGGGGCGCAGGTCGGACCGCGCCTAGTGAGTAATCCGGCACAGAGGAAAAGTCCGGGGGTGCAGTCTGCTGATCTGCATCTAGTGAGCAATCCGGCAATCGAAAGCGCGCAAGGAAAGTCGGGGGTGCAGTCTGCCGACCGCATCTAGTGAGCAATCCGACGACAATCGAGTGAGGACGCGGGAAGTGGTCCCGGGGTCTGCAGGAATCGGCAAGTATAGAGCTCTTAACACTAACACGTAGGGAACACACACCCATTGGGAGGCGGGCAAGCACTGAAGTGTTTTTGGCCGGTGGAAGATGGGTGGTGTGGGATCAAAAGCGAGAAAGGAGACCCCTTTGAAATGTGTGTTAGAAAACTGGGATAGGTTCTGCCTGTTAGCAGTGGAGGGAAATCCGCAGGACTTGAAAGATTACAGGCTCAGAAATTTGTGCACAGAAGTGTGGCCGGCTGTCCCTGAGATTAGCTGGCCAGAGGCAGGAACCTGGGATTTGAGAACCTGCATGAAACTAGAATCTTATTGTTACGAAGTACATCCAACTGATCAATGGATTTACTCCGCAACATGGCTGAGATTGGTTTCGGAGGGGATCTGGTGGGCGGGCCCAAAGGGGCAAGCCAGAGAAGGATGTTTTGTTAGCCGAAAGGCAGGGAAAAGCACTCCGGTTTTGCAAACTGAGCTGGAGGAATTGCTACCGTTAAGGAGAAGACCCAGGCAGAGAGAAAAATGCCGCAGGGGCGGGGGAGGCCAATGCGCCCCCGCTCGATGCGAGTTCAAACGTCCCAGTCCAAGCCCAAGACGCAGCCCCCACCCTTGGGACAGGCCCAGCCGCCCAGATGGCGTCCCCGGCTGTGACGCAAGCTGAGGCGGCCCCTTCTGTCCCAACTGCTACTTCCCCAATGAATCCCCTGAGTGTGCCCCAACCCGAAATAGGGAGTCTGCCAGCCGCGGATCCCCGCGTGATGTTCCCATCAGTCATGGCCACGTCACAGACCGCAACGGCTCCGTTAATGTCACCATCAGCCATGGCGGCCTACCCTATTCCGCATTCAGAACACAATCCGTTCTACGGAAGCCCACCCGCATATAGGGGCCCCCTGCCAGCAGAAATACATTACCCCTTTGAAGAAGCAAGAGAGGTTGAGAGGAGAGCAATATGGCAGTCCCTAAGAGCCGATAGAATGATAGCGCGTTCTTCGGACAGAGAGGGAGAGGAAGAAGAGTACCCTGCTGCTAATAGGGGAATGATGGCGCGTTCCCCGACCGCCAGGAGAAGCTGCTCTCCTGAGGCCGAGAGACTGATAGCGCGGTCTCCCGACCCAAGTAGAAAAGATTACCGGAAGCCACGGGATGTTTCACCTAGACGGACTAGGAGTATGTCCCGGGAGGATGCAAGACAAAGGGCAGAAGAAAGGGGGGCCCTAGAGTTACCGATTCGGCAAGTCCCACTATTGGATGCGAATAATAGGGTAGTGCAAGCTTATCAAATAGTTCCCTTCACTTCAAGTGATATCTTAAATTGGCGGAATGCCACGCCCCCTTATTCGGAGCAGCCGAAGGCGATGGCGGATCTTGTCGAGGGGATAATTGCAACGCATGATCCGACCTGGTGGGATTGTAAACAGATCTTAAATGCCCTGTTTACAGCAGCAGAAAGAAGGAATATTATCAACCAGGCCAGATTGTTGTCACAAGAGGGACATGGAGAGGTTGACCCAGTCAGATATGGAGATGCAAGATTCCCAATACAGACAGATCCGGGGTGGGACCCAAATGAGGAGGCCCACCGTGAACGTATCAGAGAGTTCCAACAAATACTTCTAAAAGCCATAAGAAAAGGGCCACCCAGGCCCTCCAATATACAGAAAATACAGGGAATCCAACAAGAAAAGGTTGAAACGCCAGCTGCGTTTTTGGAAAGGCTTGAAGAAGCATATAGAAAGTACAGCCCCTACAATCTAGAGCAGAACGACGGGAGGATAGCTCTAACGCAATCCTTCATTTCCCAAGCAGCCCCAGACATCAGAAGGAAGATTCAAAAGCAGCCAGGATTTCTAGGAAAGACTTTGAATGAACTTTTAGCTTTAGCTGATCAAGTGTTTATTGCACGGGAGCAAGTAGAGGAGGAGAGAAAGGACAAAAAGAAGAAGGAAGGATACAAAGTTTTAATAAGCATGATGAGGGAAGAAACAAGTAGAGGAAGGGGCTATGGTCGTGGGAGAAGCCCAGGAAGAGGGTATGAAGGACAGAGTAAATTGGGGACGAAACCAGTGTGCCCGTTGTAAAAAGAAGGACACTGGAGAAGAGAATGTGTGGAAGAAATATCAGAAGAAAGTGATGCAAGTGTAAAGAACAGGGAACACAGAGCAGAGGGTCAGGAAGAGGAGGGGAGAGGAGGAAGTTATAGACCTTATGAGGAAAGGGCTGTTGTGGCTGCAGCCTTGGAAGAGGAGGAAGAAGAGGAGGATGAATCCTGAAGAGTAGGCCGAGCTTTCCTCTTACTGAACCCGGAGGAACCTTTGGTTGCCATAGAAGTAGAGGGTCAGCGCATAAAGTTCCTAGTAGATACGGGAGCGGATAAATCAGTAGTAAACAAGAAAATTGCCCCCCTTAGCAATCAACAGATCAAGGTTATTGGAGTCTCAGGCCGACCACAGAAATGCCCATTGTTACAGAAAAGAAGGTGCAACATTGCAGGAAGAGAAGTTACACATCAGTTACTGTACATACCAGAGTGCCCGATACCATTGTTAGGAAGAGACATATTGGCCAAGATTAGAGCAAGGTTGGAATTCCTGGAAACTGGCCAACTGGAAGTAACTGTCCCAGGCCAGGAGGAGTATCGCTTGTTCAAGCTGAAGGAAGTTGGAGAGGAAAAGATACAATGGTGCTGGGAACAAACTCCAAGGGTATGGGCAGAAGATAACGATCCAGGGATGGCCAAAAATGTTGCACCAGTGGTGATACAGATAAGGGCGGGATGTCTTCCCGTGAGAAAGGCCCAATATGCTATCAGTAGAGAAGCAGTGGAAGGAATCCAAGAACAGTTGCATAGATTGTTACATCATGGGATCATCACATATTGTAACTCCCCATGGAATTCGCCCCTCCTCCCTGTCCGTAAGGCAGGGGGCGGGTACCGAGTTGTCCAAGATTTGCGAGCTGTCAATCAAGCCACAGTCCCATTAACCTCTGTAGTTCCAAATCCTTACATTATGATGAGTTTGATTCCAAGTACAGCAATCTGGTTCTCAGTTCTAGATCTCCGAGACGCATTCTTCTGTATCAGATTGGCCCCTGTGTCACAGCCCATCTTTGCATTTCAATGGGAGACCCCAAATGGAGGAAGACGTTCTCAAGCCACATGGGCTCGTTTACCTCAAGGGTTTCATTCGAGCCCTACGATTTTTGGCCAAGCCTTGGCCAAGGATCTGTCAGAGTTTGAGATTCCAGAAGCAGAGGGAACCTGGCTCCAATATGTAGACGATCTGCTAATAGCAACTAGGACAGAAGAAGGATGTAGGCATTACACAATAGAGATGTTGAAAGTCTTGGAAGAGAAGGGATATAAAGTGTCAAGAAAGAAAGCACAGTTGTGTCAGAGGAAAGTCAAGTACTTGGGGTTTGGATTATCCCAGGGAAGTAAAGTGCTAGAAGTGGAAAGAAAGGAAGTTATCTGTGCCATTCCAACGCCCAAAGACAGAAGGCAGACGAGAGAGTTCCTCGGAACCACCTCGTATGTGAGACACTGGATCCCGGGCTACGCTGTGATAGCAAAGCCCCTGTATCAAGCAACAAAAGGAAGTAACAAGGACCCATTCGTGTGGACGGAGGAATGCGAGCATGCTTTCAGAGAATTGAAGCAAGCTGTCATTTCCCCTCCGGCATTGGCCTTGCCAGACCTAGAAAAGCAGTTCTACCTCTTTGCCGCTGAGCGAAATGGTACAGCTGTGGGTGTGCTGACCCAGATTTCAGGCACATGGCAGCGGCCTGTAGCATACTTGTCCAAGCAGTTAGACACAGTAGCTAGGGGTTTGCCCCCCTGTTTGAAGGCCGTTGCAGCTTCAGTAGACTTAATTCGAGAAGCTACTAAGCTCACCCTAGGGAGACCTCTCATTGTAAGAGTTCCACACCACGTAAAAGCATTGTTAGATACAAAGGGCCCCCGCTGGCTGACAAATGAGAGACTGACAAAGTATGAAGGGGTTCTGTGTGATAATCCGCTCGTTGCTCTTGAGATGTGTCCCATGTTAAATCCGGCCACTTTGTTGCCCAGCCATTCAGAGCCCTCAGATCATGATTGCATCCAGACAATGGACCTAGTTTATTCCAGCCGGCCAGATTTGCGTGATATTCCCTGGGAGAAAGTGGATTTGACCTTTTACACAGATGGGAGCAGTTTTGTGAGAGAAGGGGTAAGGCGTGCGGGTTACGCAGTTGTGACGTGGGAAGACGGGGTCTGGGAAGCCCGGCCCCTCCCTCCGGGATCCTCTGCGCAACTTGCTGAGCTGATTGCTCTTACCCGTGCTTTGGAACTTGCCAGAGGGCAAAGAGTGAACATTTATACGGATTCTCGTTTTGCGTTCTTAACGCTGCATGCACATGGTGCACTGTACAGGGAAAGAGGCTTTCTGACGTCCGCTGGAAAGGCTGTCAAATATGCAAATGAAATGTTGGCTCTCTTAGACGCTGTTTGGTTGCCCCGTAAGGTTGCTGTTATGCATTGTAAAGCACATCAAAAGGGAAATGACCCGGTGGTTCAGGGGAATAGGTTAGCGGATTTGGCAGCCCGAGAGATAGCACTGGAGAACCCCGCACCCGTAATGTTAGCACTCACAGACTCAGGCCCAAAAGTGGAAAGGTGTCATTACACAAGAGAGGAGGAGGAGTGGGCCTTGAGCGAAGGGGGGAGTGGGAAGAGAGTTTCATAGTAATGCCAGACCATCGCGCTTTCATCCCTAAGGAGAAAGCGTGGCACATAGTGCAGCACTTTCATGAGGCCACCCATCTAGGTAAAAGTGCCCTGGCATCAATGCTAGAGAGGCAAATGTACATTAATAGCTTGCACAGCCTAACTGCTGCGGCTGCGCAAAGATGCTGGACTTGCGCCAAGAATAATCCCAGAGAAGGACCGTTGAAAGCGCCTGGGATTCAATATCAAGGGAGTTGGCCGTTTGAAGCCCTTGTGACTGACTTTACTGAGATGCCACGGAGCGGTGGTTTTAGATATTTGCTGGTGTTTGTTGATACATTTTCTGGATGGGTTGAAGCTTATGCTACAAAGACAGAGAAAGCGATGGAGGTGGTGAAGGCCCTTTTGAAAGATGTTATCCCCAGATTCGGAATGCCTTTACAGATAGGATCAGATAACGGCCCCGCATACGTGCACAAAGTGGTGCAAGGACTAAGCAAGTTGCTAGGCGTTAAGTGGCGTCTTCATTGCGCTTATCGCCCGCAATCTTCTGCCAAGGCGGAAAGATTAAACAGGACATTGAAAAACTGTTTGGCAAAGATTTGTCAAGAGACAAAGTTAAATTGGAGGATGGCGTTGCCTATGGCTTTGTTAAGGGTCAGGTGCACGCCCCACAAGAAAACGGGGCTGTCACCTTTTGAAAGACTGTATGGAAGACCTCCATTAAACTTAAAGACTATAACTGGACTATCCTCAGATAGCCATGTGTTGGGAAACCAGCAGACTTTACAGCAAGTACAGATGCTAGGAAGACAGTTAGAGAAACTGAGTCAATATACAGCAGACTTGTATCCGCCCTTCCCTACCACTTCTCTCCACTTGTTTTCCCCAGGAGACGAGATTTTGGTGCGGGATTGGGCGACCCGACCTCTACAGGCCAGATGGAGGGGACCGTACACCGTCTTGCTGACTACTCCAACCGCGGTGAAGGTGGAAGGAATACGCCCGTGGATCCATTACACGCGTGTAAAAAGGGCACCGGTGGTTTGGGAGTCTTCTGTGGATCCAGAGGATCAGTTAAGACTAAAAATCCACAGGAAGCGTCAGCACCCTGTTTAGGGGGTGATCAGGCCACAGAAGGGTCGGCGGATACCAACGTCCTGCAGCCAGGCAATAGTGGTCCAACTAGAGACAGATGGAGGGAGCCTAAAACCTTCTCCCTGAGATGGTGGTTTGGGATACTAATGGGACACTGCTACGAAAGCAAACCACCTGTGGGAGTAAGGACTGTTTTTGGGTACATGGCTCTGATTTGGACATTGTACATAACCGGGACACATGGGGGTTGGGACCAAAACCTGTTTCATAAATTAGTAACCAACATGACACATGAACTGAGCTTAAACGACTGCTGGATTTGCGGGCATGGCCCGTCAAGTCATAGCCAGGGCTGGCCGATCGTCCCCACCGCTTTGTTAACGTTACAGGGGTGGAATGAGATCAAGTGTAACCAAGCACACTTAGAACAAAGTAAAGATGAGGCTCAGTTTGTGATTTCACACCGTTCTCCCGTGTTGGAAGCGCCACTGTGCTTCAGATGGAGAAACGATGGTACTATATATGCTACAGGTGACCAGAGGGAGGGTAGATATGAACTTTTTAACAGAGTTGAACTAGGGTCCTACCCCGCATGCAATCACACAATTACAATACATGACCGTTACCGGCCACATTGTGGTCAGAAGACAAAAGGAATCTGGACTTGGGGTTGGGAGTATTCAAATTGCACTCACATCTTATATGGAAACCGTCAGGAAGATGCCCTGGTTAATCTGGTACAGAATCTCCCCGCCGGTCGCACTGGCCGTCGGGCGAAGGACTTGCCAGCAGGGGTCTTGTGGATTTGTGGGACATGGGTAGGACAAGTTTTGCCAGTTGCTTGGAGCGGAACTTGCACCATGGGAACTATAGGGCCAGGAGGGCTAAGAATACACCCAAGAATAACCCCAGTTACAAACTTACACATGCATGTTCAAAAGAAATCGGCTGAGTCAGACCAAAAGCTTGGATATGATAGAACTAGAACATATCTCAATGAGGTTCAGAGAGCTTTGGCAATCAGTACGCCAATGCTGGGAGTGGCATGGAATATAAAGCAGCTACGTATAATCTCATATGGATTAGAAATGTTAGCTAATGATACAGCTGAGGGGATGGCTGCTTTGCAAATTGAAGTCAATTCCCTGGCTGGGATGGCAATCCAGCAGAAAATTGCACTGGATTACCTGTTATCTAAGCAAGGAGGCCTCTGTGTATGGCTGAATACTACGTGCTGCCATTATATTAACATGACTGGAGTGACTGAGACTGACATGGTTAAGATTCAGCAAGTTGCGAAGGAGGTACAAAAGAGTTATGAGGCTCCAGAAGACATCTGGAGTCTCCTTACAAGTTGGCTGCCCAACATAGGGTGGATCAGGTCAACAGTAATGTTCATACTGGTGATAATATGTTCTGTAATAATAATGTTATGCTGTTTACCGTTAATTTTGAGGTGCTGTGCATTTGCAGTGAGGAGATCAGCAAAAGCAGTCAAAAGTGTGAAACCAGGTGTCAAACGAGATTGGCAGGTGAATTGGGCTGCACCTTGAGTGGAAATGCAAGCTATGTAACTGTTTCATTGGCCAGAAACAGTTACAAGAAAAAAAGGAAGGAATAAAGCAGAATTGGTGCTTTTAGCAGAAGTACAGTCAGGAGAGAGTGATGCACAAGCACAGAACTTAGTATAGCGAGATAGCTTGCCAAAAATCATGCTAAATGCCATTACGAGAATAATGCACTTTGATTGGTAGGTCAGGCACAAGCTGTGATTTGTTAGAGTACATCATGTGCCTTTCCTTGATAACACTGGCCGTGATTGGCCTAGCTAGTACCCAGCGTGTATTTGTTTACATTGTTGCTGATTGGTAGAAACCGCGCATGGGCAAATGAAACCATTCCTCCTTGCTGGCATAGAGGGACGGCTTAGAAATGTTGCGAATCCAGTACATGGTGCCCATCCAGCAGATAACATACTGTGGGAATGAAGAATTACTACTGCGTAGTGCCGTTTAGCAAATTAGAATGCTAATAGAGTATGATGCCAAATAATATGATGTTTAATTGGATAATAGAAATGTGTTAATGTTGTGAACCAATGAAAATGATGAAGAAAAGGAGGACGGGACCTGCCGCCATATAGCATGTATATAAGGGAAAGTTAGAGAATGTTGAGGGCTCTTGCCCTGAGGCAGCTAGTTCTGTGGGCAGGTCCCGTCAGCTGACGTTGTGCAAATAAACTTTGGCTTCATTGTACCTGCAGTACGGTTGTTGCGTTTTCTCTCGTTCCTGTGCTTGCACGGCTGCGCAACCTGTAAGTAAAAGTTAACACCTGGGAGTTTTGGGACTCCAGATTTGCTGCTACACTACTACTAATAATAATTTATAATAATAGTCTCCTGCAGTGACTGCTGGTGCAATAAAACCGTCTGGTATTTTCTGTTGGTCATGGGAGTTCTGTGTGCTAAGTTTGGTTCAATTCCATCGTTGGTGGAGTTCAGAATACTCTGGTTGTAGGTGAACTATAAATCCCAGCAACTACAGCTCCCAAATGTCAAGGTCTATTTTCCCCAATCTCCACCAGTTTTCAGATTTGGGCATAATGAGTTTTTGTGCCAAGTTTGGTCCAGATCCATAGTTGTTTGGGTTCACATTTGCTCTCCGGATGTAGATGAACTACATCTCTCCTAAATCACTGCCAAATCTCTCCAGTATTCTTTGTTGGTTATGGGGTTCTGTGTGCCAAGTTTGGTCCATTTGTGGGGGGTCTTGAAAATCTGTGGAAGTCAGAACTAAATCGGTTGAAGGTACTGCAGATCCTATCTTCCATTGTCCATACTCCTCCAAACATATTTCTTTAGTGATTAATCTCTATGCTTTAATTATGTTCAATTTGTAATAATGAAAATATGTCCTGCGTATCAGATATTTACATGATGATTCATAAGAGTAGCAAAATTACAGTTATGAAGTAGCAACAAAAATAATTTTATGGTTGGGGGTCACCACAATGTGAAGAAATGTTTTTAGGGGACAAGGCATTAGAAAGGTTGAGAACCACTGCCCTAGATGTATGCCTTATGCTGTTCTATGCATTGAGACAGGTCAAGCCACTCTTGAAACTTTAGCATGGATGAGAACTGGCTGCATATACATATTCTGGCTGCATATACATGTTCAAGCAGACTCCTATAGCTATATTCCCGCTCTGTTATCAGATCATTTTATTTCATCATGGTATTCTTTGATTCTTAGAAAGATCAAAGCAATTAACCTGTCTTTGGAAGCACTCTTTAAAAAATATATTTGTATTGAATACATAGTAATATAATCTTTGAAAAGATAATAAATGTCTATTGTGAGCTTACATTGTGATGAAATATTTCTGTATTATCTATTCACCTTCTTTACAAGTTCATTCTCATTCCATTTTTTATATTTTTCTCCACTCTCCTCTCCCTCCCTTCCCCAACTCCCCTCCCTTATTTTCTTTTATATCTTTATTTTTAACCACAAACACTACCTTCTTAATCTTTGTGCAATATCTATACTGGCTTCGCTTTCTACCCATTTCATATAAATAGCCCTTTTCTCTTTAATTACTCATGTGAACCTTCTTGGGTTATACATACAATAATGTCTGAATAGACTTGCTGAAATAAATAGTTCTTCCAGACCTCACAACCTCTGAGGATGCTTGCCACAGATGCAGGCGAAACATCAGGAGAGAATTCTTCTAGAACATGGCCATATATCCTGAAAAACCTACGAGAACCCAGTTATTCCAATTTTCCAAATTCCATGTTTTTCATTTCTCCATCCCCAGACTATTACCGCTTTTCCTACTAGAATATTTACTTTAAATAGGTCTTGGTTCTTTGCAGCAATTCTTTAATTTCCTTTAATTGCCATTAACATAAATTCCATGTTAACCTAGATTGTTATTTTGAATACTTTCACCATTTTTATTATATTATCCCCAAAAGTTGTTGCATTTAGACATTCCCACCACATATGTGCATACCAGCCTTGTTCTACTTTACAATGCCAACATATTGGGCTTAGCCCTGATCCCATATTTGGTAGTTGAGCTGGTGTCCTATACCATTTCCAGAAAAAAGTTCTTTCTAACTCTTTATATTTGTTCAATTTAATTGTCTTAACCTCCTTCTTTATTTCCTCTATAGTTTGTTTTGTGAGCAGCCCTTCCTTCTGTTTGGAAGCATTCTTAATGCTCACAAATGTTGAAGTCTGCAAGTCAATCAACAGCAAACTTTTGGATCTCGACTTCCATAATCTGACTCTTGCAGCAAAGACAACTTGTTCCCCTACCACATCATTAATCTCACAAGAGGGTGGAGTCATGGCAGCATATCTTCACTTTTGATTAAACCCACTCAGAGGAGAGTTTTGGCAACTGCAACATGAAATTGGAGATATAAAAAAATGGAACATTCCAAAATGGTTTGTTCTTGTAACTTAGTCTCTGTTGAAACATTTCATCATTCTTTGTTTGTTGCCCCAAATATGATAATATATTGATAAAATACAAGAATTCCATTTTTTCCACAGTGTTCTCAATGGCAAGGGTGTTATAAAATTTCATATCTTCTGAAAACTTCTGATGCATTCTTTTGTGAGACTGTTGCAAATTTTATCCTTGAGATTAAGAACTTTTAAGTATGTTTTCTTTTTATCTGTGATTTCCTCTTGTTGTACATGCCTGTGTTGTATGCCAACTTTGTTGCTGTATGCCAATAAAGGCTGTGTGTGTGTGCAGTGGATGAGTGAAACATTCTGAAACTGGGGGGTAACAATGGTAACTGTGTTCTATAACTGTAGTAAGTTTCATGCAGATACGTCTAACAATGAGGGAGAAAGGAGCCCCTGAGGTTTCCACACTGGTACAATTAATGAAAAAGTAATACAAATGTGTTATATCATTATAGTAATGATACAGACCCCAATATTTTAGAAACACTTTAGAAATGACGCACCCTCCCCCCCCCCCCCAATATAGTAATGAGTATTGAAACTTTTTTTCATTAATCACACAAGTTGATAGGTAAGGCCCATGTTGTGGCCAAAGACTGCCATGACATGGAGGAGAGAAGAGGACAGTAAATGCCGTCCGTCCATCCCCCCCCCACACACACACACACACAAGTCTAGGAAACATGAAATGACAGTGAGAACAATTGTGTGCAGTCCTATTGCAGAAGCAGGGCAATGTTTTGATGGGCCCAAAGTTGAGGGATAATCCAAACCCTAGACCACAATTTGGATTATCCCTTGATTTTGGTTAATTTAATTTAAGGTCACATTAAGGGACCACCTCCATGTTTTGTCCATACGACCTAAGTGGTCAATATAGATGTGCCCAAGGTCCTTTTAAGAAACTACTTGAAGGCACATAATAACAACCGCAGTAGAGTTATATTTCAGCCAAGAAGAAGATAAACAAAGAAGTGAACAGTACGAGGCAGACCTGCTTTGTTCAGGAAGATAGTGGGGAAGCTTTATGAATTGACAAATGGAATAATAGCTCACCTGGGGAAAATGAGTCATGAGCAAACCATACCACAAGGTCTTTGTAGTAGGCAAAGAACAATTGGAGAGCATAAAAGTGATTGCTGTGATTAGGACTGCACCATTTTTCATCTGAGACACTGATGAGAAAATATCTGTCTGGAGGGTTTCCCTTTGCAAGACAACAGAGGTAAGGGACTGTGAGGTTTGGCAGGGTAGGAAATTCTGTGCATGGAATAACTTGAGAAATTATATTTCAATAGATCATGTTGGATGAGAAGTGTTGAGATGCTGCAGGAAACTGCTTCAGAGATGCTGCAGGAAACTGCAGCTATCCAAGCTCTGTTAATATATATATATATATATATATATATATATATATATATATATATATATCACATTTTGTCATTTAAAGCAGCTGCTGCTTTTGAGCCTGTTGACAACCGGAATATCTCCCTTTTAATGTATAATGTGGAACATATAATATATCTGGGTGGTTTGGTGCTCACACTTTTACTAGATTTGAGCCCATGAGGTAGAGAATTGAAATTCCACAGCTCATGAGAGTAAGAGAAAGAAGTAGGAACATATATCTTACATGTTGTAGGTCAGTCGCAAAGCTCACTAGAAGAACCAATTTATAGTTTTATGGGCAGCAATCCCAAATACAAATGCTGGGATGCCCTTTCATAAGAAGTGATGTATCACTCAGAAGAAAACTATTGGCAGCAGATATATATCTTAAGACACACATTTGCTGCTTATTATAGGAATCGTCACATGAGCACCAACCTGCCATCTCCCTATCATCAATGACCAGCTTTTTCTGGAGTTATGTGCAAGTGTGTGTTTACAATGCATTCAAGGAAAGTCTGATTTATAGCAACACTATCACATGGTTTTGCTGACAACATTTATTCTGATATGTTTTTCCACTGCCTTCCTTTAATGCTGAAAGAATTTGACTTGCCCAAAGTCATCCATGTTTGAGTGGGAATTTAACCCCTGGCCTTCTGCTGTCCAAGTTCTATTACACAACATTAGCTCTCAATGTGGCATTTCACTTGCACATTTACAGAATATGGCAACAGCTGTACTTTTTAAATACCCACCAAGGAAGATACTTAATCCTTCTTTTTAAATAGCCAAAAACAGGGGAAATGGGAAGAGGAAAAGAACATTATAAAAGCAGTTGAAAATTGAGAGATTGATCATGAAAGTTAGAAAGTGTGCAGTGCTAAGGAAAATAGACCCACTGAGACGAAGAAGCCTCATTAATAGCAACACTATCACAATGTTTTTCCACTGCCTTCCTTTAATGCTGAAAGAATTTGACTTGCCCAAAGTCATCCATTCAATTGGCATTTCACTTTGGCAACAGCTGTACTTTTTAAATACCCACCAAGGAAGATACTTAATCCTTCTTTAAGTAGACAGTAATAGAAATAAGCCAAAAACAAAGGGGGAAATGGGAAGAGGAAAATGGAACATTATAAAAGCAGTTGAAAAATTGAGAGATTGATCATGAAAGTTAGAAAGTGTGCAGTGCTAAGGAAAATAGACCCACTGACTTGTGTTGACCGAAGAAGCCTCATTAATTCAATCATTCTTCTTTACTTGAAATAAACAACTGGATTTAATTTTAATTGTGCAGTGAAGACTCATTTCGCAAATCTGTTTAGGGTGACTATTTCTACATCTTCAGCAAAATGAGGCCGAAAAAAATGAAACTGACATATTTAAATTGTGCTATAGTCTTTCAATCAATGGACAATTTGACATCAGAGGACTACTTTCTGTAAAATAGAACACATGCCTGACAGTTTGAAGTTTACCATTTTTGAGGCTAGCGGATTTTGAGACATTTAAGTCAGTGGCAACCTCTATGGATTCTAATAGATTTGAATTTCAGCTGTTAGGTTCACTTCATCTATATCTACTGTTTCTGCAGCTTTGAAGTCTTTCATGAACCTATTATGATCAAAGATTTCTTTCTGAAGTTTATGTTTGTTAGCAACTGTTTGTGGGCCAGTCAGTCAATTATGCCATGTTATCAAAGAACCAGAAATGGCAAGTGCATAAAATAAGAAAATCCAAAAACAGACTGGGGCACGTTTGTTGAACCTCAGATTAAAACTGCATAGTTCACACATCCCCAGTTAAAGGACAAAGTTTAAAACTAGAAACCAAACAAATGGTTGTTGAAATCCCACTATGAAATAAAGACACCAGACACAAAACATGGAGCTAAAGGGCCATTTCTTGACCTATTAATTTATTTATTTGAATGTTTGTGAGAATCTGTAAACTGAGTTAACCTGTCAGGGAAAGAAACTTTGTCAGACATAACCATTTGTTCTCAGCTATTTGTTCTCCTTTGGCCAGGTGTCAGTTGGTTTGACTACCTCCAAGAACAGCCCTTGTACTAGCATCAAGATCCCAAGGGCCATTCCAAATTCTTTCATCTTTGCATCTCAGCCAATCTTAAGTGGAAGGTCATCTTGAGGATGTTCCCTCCAAATCTCCAAGTTTTTAAGTGTGAGAAGCCCTCATTCCAGCCCCAAGGGGACTCCCCAATTTATGACCCTTCGAGCCACAAAACCTAGAGACACTGTTATGTAAGTCCACACTTCACTCACAAAGGTGGGTACCATGGTGCCTATCAGGACTATGTCACCAAAAGGGCCAGCAATCCGTCTAGTCTATTTTCCTCACCAGACTGGTTAACTTGATGCCTTCCTTGAAGGAAGATACTGGAGGAGTGGACCAGCCTTAAATAGGCTCAGCTCAGCCCCTTGCCAAATGATTAGCCTCCTTCATGGGGGGCGTCAACTGTCCCCACCCTGTATCTCATTGGTTTCCCCTTCAGCTCTGGGTGCAGTTTGTTTCTATTTTGTCCATGTTGGGATCTTCCTATAACAACCTAATGTTCCTACTCAGTTGCTTTCCTGCTTGCTGGCTTGTTTTGCATCCTGTCTTTCTCCCCAGATGGAACTCATGGTGGCTCACTGAAAGACTGCATAAATTATAAGAAAAAACAATTTCAAATAAAATGTAAGGAACTCATCCCACAAACAAAGGACACTTCCCTAAACAATCACTCAATTGATAAATCATATCTATTTTTATTTGAAAAGAAACAATATTTGATTTTTTTTGGTAGTTGGACAACAGCGAAGGGACAAGTCTAACCTTGTTAGAGATTACTTGTGTGAGAAAAAATTGAGCAACCACCAATTTCATACACACACACACACAAGGTTACTAGAATCGTCTATAACAGTGGTTCTCAAGCTTTGGGTCCCCAGATGTTTTGGCCTTCAATTCCCAGAAATCCTAAAAGCTGGTTTCTGGGAAGTTGTAGGCCAAAACACCTGAGGAGTGGGGACTCACAGGTTGAGAACCACTGGTCTATAATGTCTCAACACAAGGGCAGACTAATTCTGAAGAAAATAGAGATTCTGACAAGTTGGAAACAAAATATTGATTTATTGATTTATTTAGATATATCACATGCTGTATCTGAAGATCTTTTGGAAGCACATAAAATCAAGATGGGATACTAAGCTGTGCCTACAATGACATATTGATTATCTGTCTCCTTCTCAAGTGGGTCTAAAGCAGGAGATATTTGTTATCATGGAAATACATCAAAATCACAGCTTTGGAAGTAATTGTATCTTTACAGCTAATAAGGTGGAAACATGTTTCTGAGATTTCTTGCTTAGGGTGCTGCCATAACTTGGTGGTGGATGTTCTATAAATTCTGCTTGCTGTTCTGCCTTAGGGCCTTTCTACGCTGGCACCATACTGCAATTGGAAGCTTACTAGAGGCCTCAGTGACCACAAAACACACACTGCCAATCTGTGTTTTTTTAAAAAGCCTCCTGGGAAAATCTGAATTGCTGCAACTGATCCCTCGGTATCCGAGATCCAGGGTGAAATCAGCTCTGCAAAATGCAGAGCACAATGTAAACACCCATCACTGCTGAAGCACAGTAAAAGATCCTAGCTAGGCTCATTATTGTTTATTCTTTCATTCCGACTCTTCGTGACCTTATGGACCAGCCTACGCCAGAGCTCCATGTCAGCCATCACTTCCCCCAGCTCCTTCAAAGTCAAGCCAGTCACTTCAAGGATACCATCCATCCATCTTGCTCTTGGTCAGCCCCTCTTTCTTTTTCCTTCCATTTCCCCCAGCATCATTGTCTTCTCCAAGCTTTCCTGTCTTCTCATGATGAAGCCAAAATACTTCATTTTTGACTCTAATATCCTTCCCTCCAATGAGCAATCAGGCTTTATTTCCTGAAATATGGACTGGTTGGATTTTCTCACGGTCCAAGGCACTCTCAGAATTTTCCTCCAATACCACAGTTCAAAATCATATATCTTCCTTTGCTCAGTCTTCCTTATGGTCCAGCTCTCACAATCATAGGTTACTAGAGGGAATATAATTGCTTTGACTATGTGGATCTTCGTTGCCAGTGTGATGTCTCCATTCTTCACTATTTCATCAAGGTTGGTCATTGCTCTGTTCTCAAGAAGTAAACGTCTTCTGATTTCCTGGCTGCAGTCTGCATCTGCGGTAATCTTTGCACCTAGAAATACAAAGTCTGTCACTGCCTCCACATTTTCTCCCTCTATTTGCCAGTTATCAATCAGTCTGGTTGCCATAATCTTTTAAAAAAATGTTTAACTGTAACCCAGCTTTTGCACTTTCTTCTTTCACCTTGGTTAGAAGGTTCCTCAGCTTCTCCTTGCTTTTGGCCATCAAAGTGGTATCTTCTGCATATCTAAGGTTGTTAATGTTTCTTCCTTCAATTTTAACTCCAGCCTTGGATTTGTCAAGCCCTGCACATCGTATGATGAGTTCTGCATACAAGTTGAATAGGTTGATTTGGGTATACAGCCCTGCCATATGCCTTTCCCAATCTTGAACCAATCTGTTGTTCCATGGTCACTTCCTACTGTTGCTACTTGGTTGTTATACAGATTCCTCAGGAGACAGACAAGGTGAATTAGTATCCCCATACCACCAAGAACTTGCCACAATTTATTATGATCTTCACAGTCAAAGGCTTTATAATAGTCAATAAAACAGAAATAGATTTTTTTCCTGAAACTCCCTGCCTTTCTCTATTATCCAGCGGATATTGACAATTTGGTCTCTTGTTCCACTGCCTTTTCTAAACCAGTTTGTACATCTGGCAACTTTAAATCCATGTTTTGCTGGAGTCTTCCCTGCAGGATCTTGAGGATTACCTTACTGGCATAACAAATAATTGCCACTGTATGAAAGTTTGAGCATTCTTTAGCATTTCCCTTTTTTGGTATGGGGATATAAGTTGATTTTTTCCCAATCTGATGGCCATTCTTGTGTTTTCCATATTTGCTGGCATATGGCATGCATCACCTTGACAGTATCATCTTTCAAGATTTTAAACAGTTCAGCTGGGATCCCGTCATCTCCTGCTGCCTTGTTGTTAGGAATGCTTCTTAAGGCCCATTCAACCTCACTCCTCGGGATATCTGATTTTAATTCACTCACCAGTCCCTCAAAACAATCCTCAATATTATTATCCTTCCTATACAGATCTTCTGTATAGTCTCGCCACCTTCTGTATAGTCTCGCCACCTCTTGTTAGGTCTTTGCCATCTTTGTTTTTGATCATGCCCATTTTTGCCTGAAATTTATCTACAATGTTTCTAATTTTCTGGAAGAGGTCTCTTGTCCTTCCTATTCTGTTGTCTTCTTCCACTTCCATGCATTGCTTGTTTAAAAATAGTTCCTTATTTCTTCTGGCTAACCTCTGGAATTGTGCATTTAATTGGGCATATCTCCCCCTATCACTGTTTCTTTTTGCTTTCCTTCTTTCTTGGGCTACTTCCAGTGTCTCAGCAGACAACCATTTTGCCTTTTTGGTTTTCTTTTCTTTGGGAAGTACTTTGTTGCCACCTCCTGAACAATGTTTCGGATTTCTGTCCATAGTTCTTCTGGTACTCTATTTATTAAATCTAGTCTCTTAAATCTGTTCTTTACCTGCTCGGCATATTTGCTAGGCAGCAGGGAGCTGCCCCCCACCCCTACCTACCCCCACCTTACCTGTCACTTTCAATTTTTTCACCCCATATACCTCTAGTGCAGTAGTGCAGATCTGTTCAAAAAAATGGGAAGGGGGGGACCCTACAAAGCTTTATAATTACAGCTTGAAACCAGTTCAAAAAGACCTGATCTGGACAGATTCCATGGGCTCAAACTAGTTCAATACTTGTCAATCTAATAATCCCACAGTAAAATCAGGTCCTTTTGAACTGGTTCCAAGCTGTAATTATAAATGAAAAAAATCCTTAGATAGAGAAATGTGCTGGTCCAACTCTGAACATACTGGTGGGAATCCAAATTTCAGAACCATATGAAAATCAGACATCCGATCATGTGAGATCTAATTGAACAGCCAGCTAGCTAAGCAAAAATCTATCATTGTAACTCTATTCATTAAACTCCTTCCTCTTGTTATGTTTTACCTTTGGCATTTCTTATGACACAGTACAAGATTCAGAAGACAGTTTTGAGAATTGTTGAGAGGAACATTATTTCAAATTTCAGTTTCTTTTACATTGACACTGAGCATGTGTACCAGCTATTCTAAAATTAATGGCTATTGTATTATATTGCAGTTTTCATCCTCATCATATCCATTACATAGCATATTTATTTTGTCACTGATATAATAGCTTGTGTTTGTGTCAACTCAAGTGCCATTCTTCTACTGGGTAGTATCTGATTCATCCATTATATATACAGAGAACTAGTCCTTGAACCCAGGGTAGAGTTGCTGGGTGAAATACAGGGCAGGGCTCCTATACCTCTAATTTTGGTTAGAAGCAAGGACAAGCAATGACTGCTGAAATTCCTTCTGCTATATAGCTATTGTACGTACATGACCTTATTCAATTTTCATATCTTCTATTTTCACATGCCCTATGCAAGAATACAGTTCAGGGTTGCCAAATGAAAAAAAAATGGGACAGACTTGTATATTTTTAATAGTTGTGAATAAGAGGGAATTTAAGCAGCTGGTATCCTATTCTGGTTTTCATTTGGCAAAAGTTATTGACTTTGCTCACTTTTAGGAAACAGCTGGAGCTCTGACAATTATTTCAATTGGTTTGGAAATCTATTGTTTAGTTACACCATTACTTGCTCCCCACCCCCTCTGTTCCTTGATTTGGTTTGATAACATGTGGCAAATAATCGTGTTTTACATACATATTCCAGAGTGTAGGTGTAAGGCTTAGTTTCATAAGTTGCATAATATTTGTGTTCCCAATTTTCTGCATCCATTTCAAATGTGCTGTGTTCCTTTCTTTGGTGCGTAACTTTTTTATATGTACCAGGTTTTTCTAAATCTCTAGGATTATGTGTTGTCTCTTTCTCTTATGAATCTCATTTCTGGTAATTTTATAATTTATTATTATTGTTTAACATTTACATCAAGCCACTGGGAGAGATCATCCAGAGTTTTGGAGTCAGGTGTCACCTGTATGCAGATGATGTTCAGCTCTATCACTCCTTCCCACCTGTTACTAAGGAGGCTGTGGAGGTCCTGAACCGGTGCTTGGCTGCTGTGTCGGCCTGGATGAGGGTGAACAGATTTAAACTTAATCCAGATAAAACAGAGGTACTCCTGGTCAGTCAAAAGGCCGAACAGGGGAGAAGGTTACAGCCTGTGTTAGACGGGGTTACACTCCCCCTGAAGACACAGGTTTGCAGTCTGGGAGTGATCCTGGACTCATCACTGAGCCTGGAACCCCAGGTCTCGGCAGTGGCCAGGAGAGATTTTGCACATTTAAAACTTGTGTGCCAGCTATGCACATTCTTTGGGAAGTCCGACTTAGCCACGTTGGTCCATGCTCTGGTTACATCCCAAATGGATTACTGCAACATTCTCTAGATGGGGCTGCCTTTGAAAACCTCTCGGAAGCTTTAACTAGTCCAATTGTCAGCAGCCATGTTGTTAACTGGAGCGGCATACAGGGAGTGTACTGCTCCTCTGTTGCGCCAGCTCCACTGGCTGCCGATTGGCTTCTGAGCACAATTGTGCTGGTTTTAACCTTTAAAACCATGAACAGTTCTGGCCCAGGTTACCTGTTTGAACGTATCTCCTGTTATGAACCATCATGAAGCTTAAGGTCATCAGGAGTGGCCCTGCTCTCAATCTCGCCACCTTCGCAAATGTGGTTGGTGGAGATGAGAAAAAGGGCCTTTTTTACAGTGCCCCCCATCTGTGGAACTCCCTCCCCAAGGACATCAAGTTGGCCACCTCTCTCCTGTCCTTTCGAAGACAACTGAAGACCTGGCTCTGGAACCAGGCATTTGACTAGAGGGGAATGGCAATATGAAAGAGAAACTTTCTTGGACATTGCGACACTGGATTCTCCTGGGTTGGCTTGTAAATTTATTGTTAATGAATTGTTGAATCTGTATAATGTTTTTAAATGGATTTTATAGTTGTGATTTTATTGGTGTGTGTGTGTGTGTGTGTGTGTGTATATATATATAGATAGATAGATAGATAGCATCTTCGGATGCTTATGTAAGGCTGCCCTGAGTCCCCTTGTGGGGAGAAGGGCGGGATAGAAATGTATGTAATAAAAAATTAATTAATAATCATAATCTTTAATGGCTTCGTAGGTGTCAGGGGGTAGTAGTTTTCAAACATTTGTTGGACTCTAACATGTAAAATTCCTGGAGGAAAAAATACTATTCATTAATTTATGCTTCAAAGGTGTCTCTTTCTCCCAGAACTCTTCACTAGCATATTTCGTCACCAGATGGTCCTGATATAATTTTGATATACTATTTCCAAATCTGTGATGCATTTGATGTCATCTAATTTCTTAATTATTTGCTTGCTTTACTGATTTTTGTAAAATTAGCATAATATTTTTCAATATTTCACAGAGAAAAACTGAGATCTGTGAGATAGCAAGATCACAAGTTAGGAAATACTCCAGTAGTTTGCTTTTGCATGAGAGCTATGAACTCCATGGTATCTACACAGAGAAGAATGGACTCCATGGCATCTACACAGTATGTATCATCTATTTGCCTTAATAAGGCAAAGGTTATTAATGAGAAGAATACAAGAGTTAGGAGAACCTAAATCCCACCGGGATTTAGAAGGTGGTAACATTTCTTTTTGTTAAAGAAGCACTTCTGTGTACAAAAGGCCATGCATTGGAAACCGAGCATCCCATATAGTTATGGTGAATAGATTAAAGTGATCCTCAATAATAAAGTTAAACCTTAGAGCCACAAGTAATATACAGCATTAAAATAAAATCAGTCACTAAAACACACTCACAGAAAAACAGTCTTTTGAAGTATTTTGTCATTCAATCTCAAAATTGATCACTATTTTTACTCATCTTTCTGGGGTTTCTGGTAAGAAAGTTTTATAAAGGCATGTGTTTTATAATATACTAGCTTGGGGACCCGGCCCTGCCCGGGTCATTTGAGAAGTGCAGCAGGATGTAGAGTGGGTCATGGGGGCTCTGTGTGCCAAGTTTAGTCTTGATCCATCATTATTGGGAGTTGCAGTGGTATCATGAAATTACTGAAGGTAGTGCAAGTCCCATCATCTCTGTGTGTCCCGGCCCCCCCCCCAAAGTGTAGTAGGATGTAGATTGGGTCATGGGGGCTCTGTGTGCTAAGTTTGGTCTGTATTGGTGAATGGATGAGGTTTTCGGAAGTGAGTGAAGGTACTTCAAGTCCCATCATCCATGGTCCGTCTCACAGTAAACTGCACCAGGCTGTAGAGTGGGTCATGAGGGCTCTGTGTGCCAGATTTGGTGTTGATCAGTCATTGGATTAGGTTTGTAGCAGGATTGGGAAGTGAGGGAAGGTACTGCAAGTCCCATCATCCATGTTCTGTCCCCCTCCAAACTTCAGTAGGATGTAGAGTGGGTAACTGGGGCTCTGTGTGCCAAGTGTGGACTTTCTCGGTGTTTGTTGGGGGCCACAGTGGTCTGTGGGAACAGAGGGGTGTAAAAGTACTACAAATCCCATCATCCATTGTCAGTCCCCCCCAAACCTCACCAGGACATGAAGGCAGTCATGGGGGTTATGTATGGCAAGTTTGGTCTCGATCAGTGATTGGATGAGGGTTGCAGCGGACTTGGGAAGTGAGTAGAGGCACTTCAAGTCCCATCATCCATGGCCCACCCTCCTCCGAACTGCACCAGGACGTAGAGTGGGTCATGGGGGCTGTGTGTGCTGAGTGTGGTCTGTATTGGTCCTTTTTAGTGGCCTCAGTGGTCTGTGGGAACCAAAGTCTTGGAAAGTACTACAAATCCCATAATACGTGGGTCATGTCATAGGGGGTTATGTGTACCAAGTTTGGTGCAGGTCCATCACCCGCGCTGGTCGCTGTGGCCTGTGAAAGTGGCTGCCACATATCCGCCCTGGCCTGTGAAAGTGGCTGCCACATATCCACCCTGGCCTGTGAAAGTGGCTGCCACATATCCGCCCTGGCCTGTGAAAGTATACCGGTGTAAAACAGAAAGGAGTAAAAAAAAAAATATGGAAAAGGCCTGCATGGAATTAGCAGTAAGGTCCAATGAGGCTGGGTGAGGGGTCTTTGGGCCAGAATTATTTATATAAGCATTAAAAGGCATTAGAGAAAGGTATTTATTGTTTTCTCTTGTGTCTTTTGAGTGAAGTAGGGCCTTACCTTGTAGAGTGACAGTGCCTGTTCTAAAGATCCTGTCAGAAGCTGCCTTTCTCTGACACTGTGTTGAAGAGGGAAGATGGATGCCTCTTTTGGGCCTATCTGGGAGAAGGGGATTTGTAGGGGCTACAATGTTTTCTTGGAAGTGAATTGGGATGCAAATCCCATCATTCGTCGGCCATCCTGCCCTAAACTCTATTTTGGGGCCTGTAATGTTATGGCCTGCTATTGGTAACTTTAAAAGGGTGCATGGCAGGCAGCCATTTTCTAAAAGCTGAGGGGAGGAGAATACAGGAATCCATTTTGTTTTCACAGAGCCAAGTGGGGAGGGAATGTTGATGGTGCATTTTTCCCTCAGTGGGAAGAAATCCTGTTGTTTGAATGTAGAGGCCTGGATTCTGGGTTGCTGGCTTTTTCCCCTCAGTGGGAAGAAATCCTGTTGTTTGAATGTAGAGGCCTGGATTCTGGGTTGCTGGCTTTTTCCCTCAGTGGGAAGAAATCCTGTTGTTTGAATGTAGAGGCCTGGATTCTGGGATGCTGGCTTTTTTTCCCCTCGGTGGGAGGAAAGCCGGTGGTTTGAATGTAGTGGCCTGGGTTCGGGGTTGCTGGATTTTTCGCCTCGGTGGGAAGAAATCCTGATGTTTGAATGTAGAGGCCTGGATTCTGGGTTGCTGGCTTTTTTTCCCCTCAGTGGGAAGAAATCCTGTTGTTTGAATGTAGAGGCCTGGATTCTGGGTTGCTGGCTTTCCCCTCAGTGGGAAGAAATCCTGTTGTTTGAATGTAGAGGCCTGGATTCTGGGTTGCTGGCTTTTTTCCCCTCAGTGGGAAGAAATCCTGTTGTTTGAATGTAGAGGCCTGGATTCTGGGTTGCTGGCTTTCCCCCCTCAGTGGGAAGAAATCCTGTTGTTTGAATGTAGAGGCCTGGATTCTGGGTTGCTGGCTTTTTCCCCTCAGTGGGAAGAAATCCTGTTGTTTGAATGTAGAGGCCTGGATTCTGGGTTGCTGGCTTTTTTCCCCTCAGTGGGAAGAAATCCTGTTGTTTGAATGTAGAGGCCTGGGTTCTGGGTTGCTGGCTTTTTTCCCTCAGTGGGAAGAAATCCTGTTGTTTGAATGTAGAGGCGTGGGTTTCTGGGTTGCTGGCTTTTTCCCCTCAGTGGGAAGAAATCCTGTTGTTTGAATGTAGAGGCCTGGATTCTGGGTTGCTGGCTTTTTTCCCCTCAGTGGGAAGAAATCCTGTTGTTTGAATGTAGAGGCCTGGATTCTGGGTTGCTGCTTTTTTCCCCTCAGTGGGAAGAAATCCTGTTGTTTGAATGTAGAGGCCTGGATTCTGGGTTGCTGGCTTTTTTCCCCTCAGTGGGAAGAAATCCTGTTGTTTGAATGTAGAGGCCTGGATTCTGGGTTGCTGGCTAATCAGTGGCTATCAATGCCCTCTGTCTGGTGCCTTAGAATTTTGGAGTGGCGAGGCTGTCCAATCAAAGGACTTTATGCAAATAGCTGCCACATATCCGCCCTTCCGCCCTCCGCATACACACATACACATACACACACACACACACATACACACATACAAACATTCTGTTTTATAAAGGTATACAGATACAGATGAAGTCACAGACAGATTCCATCTAGACAGACAGATAGGGTGGATGTAAAAAGTTGTATGTAAGACATGTAATACTCCAAAAAAGAGGGATAAGCTGATATTGTTAGTATGTACAAGTATCTCTCCATTGAATAGTTGCCTGAAATTAATTGCAACAGGTAAGAAAATGCTGCAATTAAAATATTAAAGCAGCAGTATTTGGATATCTGGTCCTGATGGGAAAGGATGGTCAATGGCTGTTACTCCTGAAGGACAGGATTCCAAATGATACAGTGTGCTCCATCTTCGGAGTTGCTCTGATCACTGAGAAGATGAAGGAATCCCATCTGAGATGGTTTGGACATGTGCAACGAAGTGATGCGGGTTCCATGGCTAAAACTAAGCTGAATATGGAACTTGCAGGTGCCAGGCCACATGACAGACCTAAAAATGCTGGCTCAACTGTTTGAAATGTGATATGCCTGAAGCAAGATTCACAATGAGAGATGTGATCAATAGGAAGAAGTGGAGAACAAGAAGCAAACAAGCAGGCTCTTCAAATTCATGGGATAAACACTGGGAAGAAGAAGATGATGGGAAAGGATATATGGCAGTAATAGTGGCATCACTAGGATTGGTGTCAGCCAGTGCAGTAAATCATGGTGTCCTCCCAATGGATTTCCTTTCATACCAGAACATATGGAATCCTTTGGGGGGGGGGGTTGGGGGGAGAGTTGTAGTAAGCTTACTTGTTAATCATAAGTCCTCCATATGACTGGATATAATGGCAAAATCAGTGACAATTAAAAAACCAGTAGATATGAAAATTAAAAAATATCAGCGTATGCATGCAGACAAAATCAGATGATTGGAAGCATTATTTTGCAATTAAGTAATAATGACAGATGTGATAAAAACGCATGTACATCAGAAGGATCAAAGAGCAAATCAGCATAGAATTTTAGACTTGTACATATAATATGTGGTGCATGTAAGCTGGGCTTAGAAAAATGTATGTAACTAACTACAGGGATATTTTTATTAAAATAATTTTAAAATACTACACAGAAATGTTATACACCGTCATTTTGATATCACACATTGTAATGGTTTCACCTGGTGCAATCTGCACCCTCTGTTTCCCCTAGTTATGCATCTCAGCAGTAGGTTCCCAGTGAAAGAAAGGTTGAAACATGTATACCAGAAGCAAAAGCATTTCTCCTCTCTGAAGTGGGGTGATGGTGGTGATCCTGGTTGCCTCCCCTATTCTGCAAACTCCCTTTAGACCCCCTCAAGTAGCCAAGTTTCAACTCATTTCAGGAGATTGTGCACTATAGAAAGGTACTTGAATGTTTAGCCTGAACATGTAGCCTTATCTGTCTGGGAGAGCAGAACAATGCCCTTGTCTTGCACCCTGAAATTGATTTTGTCCTACTTTTACTATACCTGTGATTGATAGGAATAAGACTTTGACTCAGGCAAGCTATTGATGTTTTCATTTCCCCTCACACAGCAGGCAAATGCCTCAGACAGAGGATGAAAGCACATTTGAAACTGCTCCAGAAAAGCAACTTATTGTCTTCAAAGTTCCTGGAAGAGAGCAGTTTTTGTCCCTCTGAATACTCAAAGGCTGGACTTCAGCATCAAGTGCACTGCTTTTATTTATATTGCTAAATGATTTATAACAAGTGGTCATTGCTCCACGGAAAGAGAGTGATTATTGCAGTAATTAATAATGAATGTTTTTCATATTCAAAATGAATCAAGTTAACAAGTCTGGAAGAAACAGACATCCTAGATCAGGGGTGGGCAAACTACGCCCCCGGGTGGGGCGGGCGGGGTGGATGCGGCCCTTTGGCTGATTCTATCCGGCCCTCCTAAGGGCCCCGGCAGGCAGGCTCGCTCGCCCCACCCGCTCACCCCACCCACCGCTCGCCTCGGTTTTTAGAAAGGTGGGAACAGGAAGTCATCGAGAGGGAAGGGACCCCAGGGCTATCCAGCCCAACCCCCAGGGATACACAATCAAAGCACCCCCGACTGATGGCCATCAAGCCTCAGCATAAAACTCTCCAGAGAAGGGGACTGACTACAAGGAAGCATTATTTTATTTTATTGGTTTAATAATAATTTTATAATAATATAATATAATAATATAATATAATGTTATATTATATTATAATTTCAATATATTTTAATGTCTATATATATACTATAATATAATAATTATGATATTAATACTAATAATATATGAATATTTCTTGATATATTAATGATGTGTAATATATAGTAAATATAGTAAGTGAATAAATAAATAAATAAATAATGTAGATTAGCATGTAGTTCCGCCTTTATGTGCGGCCCTCCATAATATTTTTTGGCTCTCATGTGGCCCCTTGGAAAAAATAATTGCCCACCCCTGTCCTAGATCATAAGCCTGCAATGCTCTAGAAATGAGAAGACTGCATTGACCCTACTAATCTGTTGAAGGGAACGCTCCACCAGCATGTGCTTTCCCTTCCCTTCCAAATACTCTGGCAAGCTTCCAAATTTTACCTTTTGGTGACAGCAGCAATTTTCCATATATTCTCTTGAAAACAAGATGAGTCGGATGTGTACAGTTGTTATTATTGTTGTTGTTGTTGTTGTTAATATGTAGCTTTATGTTTTTCCAATTTTATAACAACCCTAATATGATCTTATCACAGGTTTTTCTGGGACTGAGAGTGTGTGGCTCACTTAGGATTACCCATTAGGTTTCCATGACTGAACAGGAAATCAAAAACTGTTCTCCAGAATCATAATCCATGGTGTTGGGAGTATTTTTGTTGTTTATTTGTTCAGTCATTTCCAACTCTTTGTGATCTCATGGACCAGCCCATGCCAGAGCTCCCTGTTGGCCGTTGCCATCCCCAGCTCCTTCATGGTCAAGCCAGTCACTTCAAGGATAACATCCATCCATCTTGCCCTTGATCGACCCTTCCTTTTTCCTTCAATTTTCCCCAGCATCATTCTCTTCTCCAAATTTTCCTGTCTTCCCATTATGTGGCCAAAATACTTCATCTTTGCTTCTAATATCCTTCTCTTCAGTGAGCAGTTGGGTGTTATTTCTTGAAGTATGGACTGGTTTGATCTTCTTGCAGTTCAAGGCATTCTCCAAATTTTCCTCCAACACCACAGTTTAAAAGTGTCTATCTTCCTTCACCCAGCCTTCCTTATGGTCCAGCTCTCACATCCATAGGTTGCTATGGGGAATAACATTTCACTATACGGATCTTCGTTGCAAGTGTGATGTTTCTATTCTTCACTATTTTATCGAGATTGGTCATTGCTTTCCTCTGAAGAACTAAACGTCTTCTGATTTCCTGGCTGCAGCCTGCGCCTGCAGTAATATTCGCACATAGAAATACAAAGTCTAGAAATACAAAGAAATACTAAGTTTGTCACTGCCTTCATGTTTTCAACCAATTATCAATCTTTTTTTTGCCTCAACCCAGCTTTTTTACTTTCTTCTTTCATCTTGGTTATAAGGCTCCTCAGCTCCTCCTCACCTTTAGCCATCAACGTGGTATCATCGGCATATCTAAGGGTTGGTGAGAGTATAAATGTAAAATTTTATTTCCAGAAAATATATCAGCATTTTTCAAGGGTGAGACTTGATTTGTAAGGATGCAGTGGTGCTTCATAACACTATTTTTCTTTTGCTACTGGCACCACTAGCTACCATTTTCCCTACCACAATACTTTCCCAAGAGAAGACATTTTTTGATGACCTAGCATTGACCAGGGGACTGGAGTGGATAAAATATATCATAAGGATCATTGACACATTTGGCACAGTTTCTGTTCCTCCTTATATTAGGACTTCTCTTTCTTTTGGTTATTACATTTTTATTGGCGATTTTTTATATATTTACAAAAATGCTTCTCTCTATATGTTATTATATTAGAAGCCTTTGCTTTTATTTATTGGCTAGAAATTTGAATACAGTCTTTCTTTATTAATCAAGAAGGTCTACATTTTGAATTTATAATTATAAAGAATGCATACTGCAAAATAGTAGACAATAATTATAATTTTAAAATCAAAATGTAGATTTTATTCATTTTCTCTAACATCCTTCAACAACTACCACAACTAAAACAAGAAAAAATATTCATTAAAATTGTGATGGTTACCTTAATTTGGATATTGAAGCATTTTAATATTAAAGGCCATTTTGCCATGGTTAATTTATGCGGCATGTTTTCTGAATGAAGTAATTACATCCAATCAAGGTCTGGCAATACAATTTTTTTTATCAATTGTCATTTTATATCAAGTATAATCACTTCAGCTGCAACAAAACAGTTATTTTTTGACTACAAATTTGTGATTATTTTCCCCTATAAAGGACAAGGAGACAGGGAAACAAACTGGTTCTGTATTTTTATCTGTCACAAAGTCCTAAGCCTCTTTAAAACTTTATTTCAACTGAGCAGAACATTTTAATATAGTGTGACAGTAATGCATCTCCATACTCAATGTTTATTGTGCAGAAATTATTTATAATTTTATACTGTGATAGTAAGCTTGAATTGTTTTCCCTTTCTGCCATGGCATTGCAGCTGCAGCTTATATACGACCTATGGAGGAATTCACATTGTAAATAGTCTGAAGTCATTGGCACTAAGCTTATTTTTTATTTGCTTTGTTTGGTTCAAAAATGACTCACATATATCATCTGTCTGTTACACTTTGGGTTCAAGCAAAAGAAATACACTGTGCACTGACATTTTGGAATGTAATAGGTTTTGTTTCCTTCCTCCACCACAGTCACCATGAACCTGAAATAGATGTCCATTGGAACACCCTCCCCCGCTGAGATGCTATTATTTCCAGATCAAACATTAGTTTTCAGGGTGAAGGAGGGGGATGAGGAGGAGAGATATTCCAAATTTTTCTGTTTTCAAGTATATCTTTGTTTAATAATAATAAAATAATGACACAATGGAAAAATGAATTACTGATATTACTCTTAAAGTAGTAAGTGATTGATCACTGGACATTTGGAAATGCCATTTTTGGAGCCACAATTTCTTTGTCAGCAAGAACACTAGCCATGCTAGTTCACAGAATTGTAGCCTTACGGGGGGAAAAACATTTCTAAGCTCAATATGCAATGGGTGGTGTGCAATGTATTGTTCTTTCTATTACTTTAACATATTACTTAATAAACAATGTTTCACATTCTAATTTTTGTGTGGGATATTTTAAAGAACATCATGTCATCTAATGATGGTATTGTTGGTCAACTGTGTAGCAACAAAGATTCAAGTTAATTGCATCTTCTTAATTGATTATCTAATGAATACTTTACTTAGATGTTGGAGTATCAGCCCCTGGAAATACATTGGCTCAGCCAGCTAAACCCATTTCCAAAAAAACCAAGGCATTTTAGAAAAAGACATTTCATTTCAGATTTCACACAGAACTAAGGCAGGTGCTTTACAGAATTAAGTATCTGCGAAGTTGTAAACAGCTCTCTTTAATTTTAACAATCTGCAATATTTATTGTGATAGTTTCTTCCTTTGGGAAACTATAATACTTGGGTGGAGTGTTAGGTTTGTTGTTTCTGTTATTCGTTCAGTCGGTTCTGACTCTTCATGACCTCATGGACCAGCCCATGCCAGAGCTCCCTGCCAGACATCACCCCCTCCAGCTCCTTCAGGGTCAAGCCAGTCACTTCAAAGTTAGGTTTTTGGTTAGTTTACTATTTTTGAAGAATTTATTTTCAGGAAAAAAAACACATCTTCCCAAACTTGCCATTAATCAATGTGTTTAGTTGAGACTAACAATAAGATCAGGATCTTTAGCTCCTGTATTAGGTTGTTTGTGTATTTTGAGAGAATGTAATAATAATAATAATAAGAAGAAGAAGTTATATTTGTTACTCTCCTCTCCTCATGGCTCAAGGCAGAGTAGAACATAGTTAAAGCACGTAGATAAAATATTTTATAATATAATACTTAGTACAAAGATGAAATTCTAATAGAATGTAAGTTTAAAATTCTTAGTTTAAAATTGATAAGCCATAATCCACATTTCTGGCAGCCAGTCAATATTATTTTGGTTTTGTTCATCTCAGGCCCTACTACACTGCTAAAATGTGCAGAGTACCTCCAGTTCCCTGTGCATTTGCTGCCAACACAGTCAGTGGGTCAAAACCTGACCTTTTTGAAAAGAGGATGGACACATTCCCACCTGTGCTAATTTGCAATTGGCATGGGGGATATGGCCACTGTTCCCCTGTCCTCATACACTCCCCATTTTGCCTTTAAAAATTTAAAAACAAGTTCTTTGCTGAGCCTGGAGGCTTCTCCTTGCTCTTTATGGCCTCATCATAAATCTTTGCTGCTTTACCACCATGCTGTCTTGCCTCTTTGCTGCTTTGCTGAGCTTCTGGGAAGGAAAGAGGGAGCCTTGGGGCAAATCTGTCACCCCACAGGCAGCTCCCTTTCAGTGACGCTTTCTCAATCACATGGTGAAAGTGTTACCATTGTGGTAAGGCAATCCTGGCATGCCAGCTGGCAGCTGACATCACACATGGGGAAACATCACCACACAGCTTAATCCTGCAGTATCCCTATTCTCAGGGAGGGTACTATGTTGGCAGTGCAGCGTCCTTCCACTCTGCCACCCCAGTTCATCAATAGAGCCCCCCTCTCCCAGAAGTCAGTCAGAAGCATTCTGTTTGTAAATAACTATTGTAATTGTGCTATATTCCCAAATGAAATAAATTATGGTAGATTTTGATAAATAGACTGGGATGGCAATTTCACAGATGGAGTGAATAACATTTATAATCCACTTCATTGCCTAAACTATGACCCATGCAAATCCCATTATTGAAATATTTCAGATGAAGTCATGCATGGTTATAAGCCCAATGTGCCTTGAACAACCACATTACATTTTTGAATAGTTTGTTTTAAGTAGACTGTTTATCTTGAGTTATTATAAAATGCGTGTTAAGTAAAAAAAATTCTCTGACTTCTTCTTTCAGAATCTATTGAATGGTATATTATACCAATATTTCAAAAATGGACATGATTGCTTCAGTAGTTGTGTTAGGCTTTTCCTAGCCTAGATAGAACGTTTTCCTTATGGACATTGGATTTGATTACTTAATGCAATTGAACCATTTTATAACTAAGTGGTAAAGTTGTGCTGCAACTTCAGAGTTAATAATGATTTCTGAGCTTAGTGTTAGGTTTGATTGTTTCCAGCTGTGTTTAAATGAATATCAAGCAGCCATAATCAATGTTACTACAGCACAAGAACACTTGAAATAGGTTCCTGCAGATTGGACTATCCAAAAGAGTGCTGTGATTTATTGGAGGAACCGGAAAGAGACTGAGACAGAGGCATTACTGTACTACTATCCGGATTATTTGCTATTAAGTGGAAATCATGGGTAATCATTAAGAAGCAACAGGACAAGACTGTTTTTGAAAATATTATTATTTCCCTGAACAAAGAGAGTTGTTTTGAAGACTGGTTAATGCCTCTCAAATAATACAAGCACAATATATTATGAAAAAAAGTCAGCAAATGAAAAACACAGAGCCTTTTTTGTAAGTTGTAGACATTAAAGTATTTATTTATTTGAAAATACTATGTGGAATATCTGTGTTTGCAATGCTTTTCACTAGTGATGGTGGAAGTGAAACAGGAGAGTGGAGATGGTGAAGGACAGAACTGAAAAGATGAGTTTCCCAGATACGTATTTTTCTACAATCATTGAAATTTTCCTTAATTCTCTACAGTTAAATTTCAGATAAGAATTGAGAACCAGAGTTTAGGCATCCAATAAAGTGGGCAGGCCAAATAACAGAGGAAATGAGAACACATCATATATAAGAGGCGGGATATAAATAATGATGGTGATGGTAATAATAATAATAAATAATAATAATAATAACAACCTTGTGTGAATTTTAGTGATCCATTCTGTAAAGCTAGATATTCAAAGATTGAAATAAAATTATTTCTCCTTCTTTGATAGCAACCTTTGTAGAAAGCGGGGTAGCTTTCTCCAGCAATGTATTTCTCCTTTCGTCTTTTTTATAGTCTTTTTTGTCTTTCTTTTTTCTTCTTTTTATATATAGTGATTGCTATATATGGGAAATAAGCATGATGGTTCCTTTGGGTAGAATCCATACGACAGGCCCTTTCATGTGTGAAGATTTGTTGTGCTGTTCTTTTTTTTAAAAAAAAATCATTTCTTGTTGGACAATATGCCAATGAATTTTCCTCAATATCCTTCATGTCAGCAGTGGTTGCCCATGCCCTGTAAGACTTTGTGGTGCTGTAAACAAAGGGAAAAATGGACAGTGCTGTCAAGATAACCCAAAAGGCATAGTTATACTTCATGAGAGGAAGCGGTGTGATATCTGCCTTGCACTGAGCTGCTAGCATTGTGTTAAAAGTGAAGGAATGCTTGTGAGATGAACATCATTGCCTCCAATCCTCTTTTTAATTATTAAATACTCATATCGAGAAGAAAAGTACTTTTCTCATAACATATTATCTTTGCTCACCTCCTAAAAACTCTATTCTAACCATCTCTCTCTTTCAACTAATAGGAAAATAAACGTATTTCTGTCTGTGCTAAATCTGCTACTATCTCTCAAGCATAGATGCAGTAAACACCACTGAATACTTCTGAGCAGACATACAAAGGTTATCCAAAAAAATATTATAAGATTTTTTTAAAATACAAAGGATGAATATATTTTAATAAAACTTACATGTATTGTAGCATAGGTATTACATTATTTTTCTACATAATCACAATTCCATTCAATACATTTTGTCATCTGTAGGATGAGATTTTGATGCCTGTGTCAGAAGTTTCCCTCCACTTTTTTCAGCTAGTTTGTTCCTTCGATTTTTGCCTCGTCATCATCAGAAAAGTGTTTTCCACCAAGGTGTTCCTTCAATATAGTGAACAGATGTGCAACAGATGAGCGGTGTGTGGATGTGCATTGTCATGAAGGAGACAGACCCCCCATCGTCAGCAAGATGCACACAGTTTCTTGTGATAGGGACCATCAAGCAAAGGTAACCATGCAGTTATAATGAAGGTTTGTCTACCTTGCGTGACAATGTCCTAAAATTTCTTTTCTTGTTTTTATTGAAGCACAAAAACAAACAAATCCCAAAGAAACAGGGAATTGGAAAGGACACACCAAATATTATTTTCTTCAAAGGAACATGGGGATTAAAGAAGCAACATAAGAATTCTCCATTTCACTGAACAATGCCAAAAGTGAGAAAGAATGAAAAAGCCCTTCAACAAAGTTGCTTTTGATGCTCCTTTGAAACTATGATAATATTTCTATTTGAGGCCCATAGGTTTTATTTCTGTTCTACTTTGATGATAGTTTATACATTTTATCACTTTCTAGTACCAAATAGACACCAGCTGTAGGAAGGGAGTATATACACACAGAGTACATTTTGACATTATGAAGTCGCGCTTGGACTTAGAAAAGGAACAAGGACGTGACATCTCTTCCCAGGGGACTTCTTCTTGCCTTCCCATAGAGAACTGGAACTCCCAAGGACCAAACCAGTCACTATAGATAACTCAAATAGGCTTTATTGTTCACAAAAGGAGTTATCTTATAGAGGTACTAAACTTGGTTCTCCAAACAGGATAAAATAAAATATACATTACAGTTCTTTAGTTGTTTGGGTCCAGGAAGCTTTCAGCCGGATGGCTTTCCAAATTCTCTCTCTCTCAATGGCTTTGAGGTCAGAACTCTCTTAGTATCGCCCTCCTGGCCCTGGCTCAAGACCTCCCTTGATAAACCACACAATCAGCTGAGGTACAACAAGTTTATTTAGAATATAGTTGATAGGAAAGAAGTTGGAAGCAATACTATAACTTCCAATAGCAGCAAATCTCAGGAACAAAGTGTTGAGTAAATAGCCCCGTGGTAAATCAGGAATCAAGCTGGATGCAATCAGGAACAAAGCCGGATTATAAATGCAAGGAAGTCTCTTAGAAAGCAGCCGGTGCAAAGGCAATGAAAAACCTTTCAGGAACAGACAGGAACTTAGCAAGGGAAGTATGCTTCACCCAAATGGGCAGAAATCAAGGCAGCCAAAGCTGACTGGCAAAGTCTTCCTAGAAGGCCCAGTGGCCTCTCTCACAGGAGCATCATCCCAAATGCGGCGTTGGCACGAGATCCCATTATGGGGGATCTCCACACAGTTATACTGTTCAGACTCTTTGATCTAGGTGCGCCGAGTGTCAATCCAACATGATGGATGGCAGCTGTTGTATAAGCTACCTCAGCTACTTGGGAATGTAAACCTCGTTAGGCTCTCCAGATGCAAAAGAGAGGGGCTCTTATCACCCAGGCCGGCTTGAGTAACCTTGACCAGCTCATGCCACATTCTTGGAACTGAGCTCTCACGGGAATGGCAAGCAGGCTGAGCTGGCCTCTCGAAAGGGAGACAGGCCTGCTTGCAAGAATTCTTAGAGCCAACATGGTTGTGGCTTTGCTCATGAAAAGCAAGGGCTTGTGGGGCTAACGGGGCCTGTGGCGTGACACTTAGCCCCAGTCAAATGGCCTATATTGAAGGCACAGAGCCTTCCTCTGGATACCAAAATGACTAGTTGAAGGCGCTTGAGATTCCACAGCCACATCCAGGTGTGCTGGATATGCAGAATGAATCCCAAGATATGAAGAGTTGGTGCTAGAGAATCGCCTGACTGAGGCCTGATTGGCAAACCCTTCAACACGTCCTCTTCTGGAGAGATCCAGGCAAAGTCTAAAAAGAAAGCTAGATTCCCAAAGTCTCAAGGGGGAGAAAAAACAAACTCAATTGGCTATGCTAAACGATGATTGACAGCTCTAAAGAACCAATCAATGCAACCAAAACTTGACAACACTAAACAGACTAGCTAAAACATAATACAATAGTTTAAACCTTGCAACCTAAAGTCTTATATACAGGTGGCATGAGCCACGCCTTCACAGACATATTGAACAAGATAAGCCAACAAGTGCAGAATTTTTCAGGATACCAAGTGTTGATAGAAACAAATCTCAAATGCACTTTTAACCCCTGCACAACAACTTTTGTATTGTTTTGATTTTTTGCTTGCATCAGCTAACAGTAAGCAACAATAACAACATTCTCCTTTTTATTTTACATTAAGGACAAAATTGCAGCCTTCAGCACTATTCCTCTTGAAATATAATCAGTTGCTTTGAGGAAAGAAAGGAATCCAATAGTTCATTCAATACATTAAGATTATGTTGGAATCTGTCAGATTTTGCTTTGTTTTCTCAGGGATTGCCTGTAATGGTAATTTTTCTCTCTTTCTCTGAGATATTTCTTGGGCTTTTAAGAATAATTAATTCACCTCTGTGGAAGCTGATGCTTATAGATTTGACATCTGAAGGAAGTTTCTGAAAGAGTTTTTGCCCTGTCACCAAGTATAATGACTGTACCCAACTTTCAACTTCAATACCAAGTGGTCATTTTTCACAGAGTGTGTTAAGTTCTGCTGGGCATATATGTTTCTTCTTTTCTTTTAAATGGGTGACTCTTTAAAATGTAAGGGTTTTTTCCCCTTCCATAGTAGTCTCTTGACATTTTCATTTTTAACTTTTGCAGATTTGATTATTCACAGATTTAATTCAAAAGTTTTCTCTAGGATTTTATAGGTTCTCATATTGACCTTAAGTTCAAGTTTCTTACGTTATTCTGGAGGTCCAAGAGCTATCTACATATAACATCTCTTTGTGAATCTCTAAGTCCTTAAATACAATCCTATGATCAGCTTCCAGATAATAATAGAAATTCCCAGAGAGAGCTTTCTTTCTTTCTTTAATTTTTTTTTTGGGGGGGGGGGGAAGCTAAAATTCAACAAATAACAATTTATTGGTTTTTCAAATTCATAGGGGCCCTGTGTCCCTAACTCCAGTGAATTTGGAGGGCTGACTATGTTTTGGGTTTTTTTGTAACATTTAAACTTTGGGATTTCACTAACTCATTTTATGTGAAACCTTTTCACTTATTTGGAGAATGAAATGGGTATAATCTATAGCACATTTTGCTATCAAGCCAACCAATTTATTGTCATCCACCCATTTAACAAAGTTTTTGGTGCAAAAACAAAGTTCTTGTATTCATTATCATCATCATCATCATTACTCAGAACCTGGATGGCCATCTGTGGGGGGTGCTTTGATGGTTTCTACACTATGGTTTTTGAACCTGGGTAGTAAATATAATTTCCTAATTGGTTCTATCATTAAAAAACATGGTGAAAGTTTATTAAACTGCAATAAAAACTTTTTTACATGAGGGACATCATGTTAAAGCATGTTTTGCTATCCTGTCCACCAATTTAGCATCGCTGTTTACCCATTTAACAAAGTTTTGGTGCAAAAACTCCTCTCAATTGGTGCCCTCTTGTCATGGGGGAAAGGCGTGTGTACCCTAATGAAGTTGTGAGCTATCCTGGCGGTTGCATAATATCCACCGGTAGGGCCTCCCATGCCAGACAGGTCACAACCAAAGGGTCTGACAAAGAGTGTCAATGGGCAGGATGGGCTCTCTAGACTTTTGGCAGCCATCCTAAAAGAAGGAAAACTCTCATTTCAAACCTGGGCATATGGTGCTCGCTTACCCCTGTAAGGTCAACCATCTAGAGAAGGAAACTCAAATCAAACCTACAACCTGAGGACCTCGCTGCCACAGTCCTAAGCTTGCTAGGCCCCAGCAGATGAACCTTTGGTTTAGAGGGTGATGCTAGTTCTGTGCACGCTGTGCTCCGCCAGACAAATCCATTGCACAGGCTCGAAGGACACATCCAACCTCCTTAGTCATCAACGCTCTTGTAGAAAGCATGGGATGAGTTCTTCCTAAGAATCTTCATTCACGAAGTAATGCCAGAGAGAGGAGGGTGCAAAAAAAAAGTTCCTGGAGTAGAACTATTACTTTTCAAGTAAGGACTACACAATTAAAAAGGAAATAATACTGTCAAATTAGGAACATCTTTTATTATTAAAAATGTTGTTTATAAAAACTTTGAAAATTCCCCCCCCCCCCAAAAAAAAATTCATGGATATGTGAAATGTTCTGAATTTTGGTGGGCTAAAAGTGGTAAATGTGTTCTACCATTGTAGCAAGTTTCACCCCAATACCTGTAAAAATGAGGGAGAAAGGTGCCCCAGAAATTTCCCCAATTATCATAATTATGCACAATTGTTATGATGAAATAGTAACAAAATTTAATTTCTCTCATTTTAGTATGAATTTTTCACTACCTATACTTTAGAAACACTTGTGATATGAAATGCCAGCACACACCCCCAGTTTTGTAATGACTTTTGAACCACTTTTTGTGGATTCAGATGTTTAATATATCAATTCAATCCTGTAAGAATCAGGTTAAATGGAGAGAGATAGTATAGTTCTAATTATATGACGATTACATTGTGCTGTTTTAAAACTGTCAAATACCAAAAAGTGTACAGCCTCAACCCTCAGAAGTTGACCAGGGGAAAGCTAAGGTGATACTTACCAGATTATCACACCACGGCTTCAAAGCAGGCAGCCCCGAATTTATGCCACTTGCAGAATTCTGGGAAATGTAGTTTGGAAAGGAGGAGAGCCTCTGTAGCTGAGAATTCAAAAGGCTCAACCGTAAACTACATTTTCCAGAATTCTGCAGGTGGCAGAAATGTGGGGCTACACATAGAAACATAACAGTCTAACATCAAATGAAGCAAACAGTCCTGTGCTGAATCCATAACCATGAAGGGAATTGCCAGACTGATTACTGAAAAACCAGGCCAAGGGTCAGACATACAGGAAGGCTAGAAGATTACCCAAACTTACCAGGAAGCACTGGATCTATTATTCACAGCAAATACAGTGAGCCATAGAATGGCCTTAGCTGAGCTAATTTATAGCCATCTTTGAATAACACAGATGGCCTCATTAATTTGCCATGGTTTACTTAAGACAGTGGAGAGTGCTTCTGGGTTTTGTCTTGCTCTTTGAGCTGGCAGGGTGCAGAAATTCTATTTCCTCTTCCAAATCAGCAGGTGCTACCTGGCAGGGCCCAAGTATTGTATCTGTGACAACAGGGATACTAAACTCCCCTGCCTATAACTGTGCCTCATCTTCCTTGCATTCCTCCTATGGACTTTTATTTGAAGAGGTCTCCCCGAACTAAGGCATGACAGGCATGATATAAGAACTAATTCTCTAGCATGAGCAATGAAGAAAATTGAGAAATAGGAACCCAAGAGAGGGGTCCCCCCTCCCCTCAATTTGATCAGACTTTCATGTTTTAGTACAGTTTCATACTGTTTTGGGGGAGAGATTTGGAACAGGAAAACTTTAAAATCACAAAAGGTTTTATTTTCTTACCTGCATTAGATTTACAAGTTGGAGGGGGGGGGGGTTTCCTGGAATAATTTCTTAATGAGGTAAGAATGAATATGATTGAAACTGATTGCAAGAATCTAGTTAGACAACTACTTGAGAGCAGGGGCAAATTTTCTACTCCGCAATTTTCTGCAGGCAGCATCCCCTCTACAAGCAATCCCAAAAGTTTTGTTTTCTTTCTTTTTACCCTTCAAAATAGGGATTCAGAAGTGGGGGGAAAGTATTTGAGAGAGTATGGAGTTTTTGAGTGGATTATGTGAGTTATAAGGGTGTGTGTGTGTGTGTGTGTGGGGGGGTTGCAAGATTGAATGCATTTTAAAATCTTTTTCTCACCTGAAAAAAATCACACAAAATATCAAAAGTCATTCTAGGCATTCAGCGGCTTTGGGGACTAGGGAGACAATTTCATGGTCTGCAACAAGAAAGTCTAAGGACCATGTTTCCTCCACCTGTGCAATATAGGCATTTCTTTATCTGTCTCCTTTCCAGTTGTTTTTTTGTGTGTGTTTTATTTAATTTTGTGTGTCAGTATGTGACGTTCTGGTATATGCTACCATTGTGTCCCCATTTGGATTGGTGATATATATTAGTGATAGTTGGACCAGGAAATAATGGGAAGTGTAAAAAGGCTAGGGATAACATTTTGTGGCTTTTGGTGGAGGGGGACCTATACTAAAACAATGATGAAAACTTTAAATAACTAAACCTCCACCAAGTAGTAAGAATTGAACATTTACTGACATCTTTATGGTTGACTCATTCATGACTCATCTAGGTAAGGTCAGGAAACTAGTTAATTGCTATTATCATAATTCTGGAATGGCATGTACAGCATCATGCATATACTTTGCTTAGGACTATTAGCTCTAAATAAAGGCAAAATGGAAACAGTAATTTATACATTACATTATTGGCTTTAGCAAGCTCCATGGCTGAACATTTCTTTCTAATTTTACGCAAGATTTTTCATTTGAAGTTATTCTTTTAATCTTTTATTTTTCAATCACTCTTTGTTTCATTCCATAGCTGTCTGTGGCTGTTGATCTTACAGTTTTCTCACCCAGGAGCACTGAAAAATGTCTACCTAGAAGAAATATTGAAATATTCCATAAATGGTGGAAATTGCAGTCCAACAGATGTGAGCTAATGTGTTCCCTGCCACTGATTTAAAATAATAACAATACATTTCTACACATTTCTACTTGGAAGGGAGTCACATTGAGTAAAGTTTGATATAAACCTGAGCAGACTGTATAAACATTTACCTAACAGTTGACTAAATCAAACAACAGATCTTTTAAGAAAAATATATTATTTTACTGTACCTTATAAGAGCTAACAACATCTTACAAGATGTCTTTCCTCATCTTTCAGACAATGGTAACATGGCAAGTCCAATGAATGGTGTCCATTGTCAAGTATGATGTATCACTTTAAAATAAAGCATACTAATTTGTTTGAAACTATTACTTTTCTCACATGTCAAGCATTGCATATAACGTACAATAACTAAAATTCATAAATAATTGATCTATACCCTTTAATACTCATGTATAAGTCTAGAAATTTTAACAAAAAATCATCCCAGAAATCCTGGAACAATTTATTTACAGGTTAGCGTAAGTATTGTACCATAACTCTTAATGAGAAGAGAGTCATCCCTTTCCTGAGTGGAGTGGCCAAAAAGCAAGAGCTTAGTGCATCCCAGGAAATCTAAAGGAAGCACTATCCCTCTGATGTAGGTCTCCTCAAGCTTCTTCTTCAGACTGTTGGCAGGGAACAGGGTGGGTATGGGTGGGGGGTGATAGCAGTCTATAGTTTGAGAAAAAAATGAACACATTCCAATGCACACCGCACGTATCTTATTTATAGTGTAAAAAAGATGGAAAAACTATACTATATTTAGAATGAAAAACAATTTTAACCAACATAAACTTACCAGTATTTCAATGGGAAGTGTGGGCCTGTTTTTGGCTGATGAGATAGTCAAGTTAATTATCAATCAAACTTTATTATAATCGAAAGATCCAATTGGCTTAGCAGTAACATTGCAGACAGATTAATAAACAGATAAAACTGATTAAAATTCAGGACAACGTGCTATACAAGATGCATATGAACTAGTGTCAGAACACTGTAAATAAATACAGGGTAAGTTTCACCCTGAGTCTAACACAGAAAGTTGTCTTCCTCTTCCTCTTCTTCTTTATATCCTGCTTTATCTCCCCAAAGAGGTGTTATCCTTGCTCTTTCAGAAAAAAACCTGGGTTCAGCCAAAGTCATATGGGGGAAATTATCTCCTAATAAAACTGTACATGGAATTAGGCCGATCTACTAGGTAAGTTTCTCAATAATTAGTTAATAATATGTAGTTGAGCCTGCTTATAAAAACTGCAGGACAATGAGGTGTGATACATATATCGAACTTAAATCTGCAAAGTCTTGCATTATATGGGACGCCAGCAAATCTACCTCAAAGCAATTCAGATGGAAACACATTACATCTTATCTTGGAGGAAAAGGCAGCAAGTTCTTAAGTTAATTTGCTTTGTGGAGAGGCCCAGCCTAGTGTATACACAGCTCGCTTATACCATCTTTCTCATAATTTCTCCATATGCCAATATTTCTGAGAGTAATACTGCACTTTTCTGTTTTGTGTCTTCAAATGAATGTTGACTTAAGGTTGTTTTGTAGTGGGGTTTTTTTTCTTATGGTGCTTGGCACTGTTTCTTCTAAGGCTGACAGAATGTAAGTCTAAAAATTGTATAACTGTGTCATTGATTATTGCCAAAAACCTGTAAGCCACTCTGATTCCCCCTAGAGTGGGATAGAAATGAAGTGAATAAATAATAATAAATAAGTATGCACTGTTATTGCAGAAGTTTGTAGATAAGGAAATCACTCCTTGTACTCCTTGACTTTGACTATTTTTAATTCAATAGATTGCATCATAAGCCTCAGAAATGTACAGCTTTTTTCTGGCAATATATTGCTCCTTCATTTGTTTTTCTCGGGAGAGACAGTAACAAACACAGAAGACAACTAAGTCCCTCCACCCTCACACCTGTGAATCCACCACCTTGGACTTCCATCTCTGCTCACTATGATTCCTATACCCTATAATAGAGTGTGTCCCCACCAGTGGTCCACAAGAATTAAAAAAAATGGTCTGCAGCATCACCATTACTACACTGTTGCCTTAAAAGCATGTGGCAATGAGAGCGACTGGTCTCACAAAACCCTCTTTTAGTTCTGAGGCAACAGGAATGTCAGGAGGGGATAAGCCGACACTACCCATGAAAGATTACTGCTACCACATAAGCTCTAGATTGTTAAACATGGTTTTCTGTGGGCGAGCAGGTGGTGACTACTGGGTGGCATATGTTCTATGTCAGAAACTAGAGCTAATGTGGTCTATCCAATGCAATTTTCTGAATCAGCACCCCAAATAACCAAGCCAGATCTAAAGTTGACCAAAACCCAATTTTTAACCCTTTTGGTACTAAAATTGGAGAGTGGACCCTGGTCAAAGTGGTCCCTGGTCAAAAAAAGGTTGGGAACCACTACTATAATACCTACCCATATATGTTCTTTAAATAGTTCCTTTGTGGCAAGAAGGCTTTTTAAACAACTAAAATAGCCATCCCTTGAGCATTTTAACGGTGTGTCCTTTTTTTCTGTAGAATCCATTGAATGCTCTACAATCTCTGCTTTTTTTCTTAACTCTAAATCATCCAATATCCAGGGGTTTTATTCCTAAGCCCCTAAAGTCTTCTATTTGAATGAACAAATTTACCAGAATGTGATTTCTCTGGAGTGCTGAGTTCCTACATCACCTACTTAGTTACAAATGTGAAGCTAAGTACAGTCTCATGACTTCAGCCACCCAAAAAATCTACCTTGACAGCAAACAGCCATACCAAGCCATGAAGGTCTGCTCAGCTGGTAATTGGAACATAGTAGGATGATGCTTCCAGACTTTTCCTGCCATTAAGCAACACTATTGTGTTAGGATCAGTAACAAGTGCCCTGCTTCTGTTTTATATAGCCTTACTTTCTGGCAAGAGAGAGTTGGAAATGTCATCACAAATCACCAGCTGAATAGATCTCCATTGTTCAGTGTTGCTGCTTACTGTTAAAGATAGATTTGGGGAACATTTATAATTGTTGCAGTATTGCCACGATTATAATGCATGGTATTTACAAATGTGAAGCTGAGTACAGATCCATAACTCAAGTTTACAATCTGTAAATTCAATGCAGGATGCCAGCCGCTGTTTTTAAAACAACAACAATAAAACTTTCAAATTATTTTCATTTACTTTATAAAGAGATGTGACCATTCTGAGTTTTTAAAAAAGAAGCAAATTTTACTCATCTCTTCCTCTGATCTTCATTTAATGGACATATGGTTATTATGTTGGAGGAAGTTAATTGTGAGTAACACATAAGAATGGGCAACTTGCTCTGATTGAGTTTGCAGAATATGAGAATAAGTAAGATTTCTGCCATATTCAGTCTAATTTCATTTGCCTTTCCCTTTGGTCTTGCAACTCTTGCTTTTCTCTACTAATTAGTTTAAAGTAATTAACTGTGGCACATCTATTAAAAAGTGAACTTTAAAGGAGACTCAAATGACTGGAAGTTATACCTCATACTCTCCTAACCAGCTGTCACAATCTCTTGTCGCCAACAAAGCTGCATAGAGAAACTACATAGGTGTGGCATAAGAATATTCCCTCTGTTGTTTTGGTATTATCTTTTGGGGAAGGCAGCCATATGGAATCATTTAGAAAGGAACATATTGCTGCATTTCCTGGTGGGGTAGTTAAATTTTATGGATGGCAATCGGTGTGGTCAGGCTCAAATATTAACTATACTTTAATTCTGATTGCTCTATTGAGCAATCCATGAATTCAAGAATGATACAGTTGACTCTCCTGGGCTCCTGAATACTTTTTGAAATGATCACTTAAGTGTAGTTTATTTTGTGGAGAAAGCAAAATATAGACACATCAGAGACTTCCTGTAAGTTTCCAAGGTCAAAAATAAATGGTTAATTAAATGGATAAGAAAGATCAAATATTGGTCCAAAGATACCTTTGCAAAATGAACAGAGAAGTTGCTTGGCTTATTTAAATTAGGTCTGGCCCATTTAAGTCAGCTGAACAATTAGGCTATCGGGTGTTGTGATGGTGATGGCCAGTAAAAACTGTAACCTTTGCCATCTTCTGTATTCATTCCAGATAATTTGCACATTATATGAGAAATGAATAATTAAATAATTGACTTGGGTTGTAGCATGCAATGTTCTAGGCATCATGTTGCTAATGAAGATCAAAAGCTTTCATTAAAATAACTGATTTATATGGAAATCCAGTAGGTGTCCACTAGTTTCAAACTATGAAATCAAATACCAATGAATAAGTAAAAGAGGACTTCCTGCATCTGCAGGTACTGAGATGAATTCTTTATTACAGAAAATTTAACACATACTGTAATTACAGCATCTTTACTACACATGTTACTGAACCTCATTCATTCAAGTGATTTTTCTAGATAGCACATTAATATCCTCTCCTGCCACCTTGCCACACCTATGAGTTTTAACAGTGCAAACAACTTTGCTGTGTTTATTCCAAAAGTGAAGTTGTTACTATATTTCTCCCTTTTTTCTTCTAACATATTCAACTGAAGAAAATTGTGTGCTCTTCTAGGAAATGAGAAGATTGAGTGGTGGTGAGTCAGATGGCTGAAAGTCAAATTGTAGCTACTTAAAATTAACTAGGAGGTGCCAGCATTGGATGGACAGAAAATTGCTTCTAGCTACTGACCATTGTTATCCCCAGGATATCAGCCTTATATGTCCCTGTATTTCTGAGTGGCTGCAGAGGGCCGGAAGCTTATAGGCTATTTCATAGCAAAAGCATTGCATAAATTAGTATCAAACTAATAAAAATAGAGGGAGCAAAAGCAGCTCAATATCTTCTGATCAAAAATGGACAACAGTGACTGCATTTTCTGTAGCCTCAAACAACATGTACTCTGTACATGAGGCAGGACATTGCAGACAAGCATACAGACACAGAGTTGTCTCTTCTGCTGCACGGTCACACAAAGTGGAGGATTCTTTTAGATAGTGCCATTTTGCCAGGTTGTCTTTTGATCTGTCTATTCTACTTCTGAGTCTGTTCAGGAACTTCCAAGTTGCCCATTCTTGATTTGCCCCTGGAGACGGACCCTTGGGGGGGGGGCATCTAATTGGGATTTCCTGGATTAGCTGCCTAGAGGGATACTCTTGCTGTTGCCGGGGAACATTAAGAGGAGTGGTGGTTCTCATGAAGCTTTTCCTTGATTTGAGTCTACTGGGAGGAAGCTGATAGCCATGAAGTGGATGGCTTCCACAGTGTTCAATCTTATTTGCCGCTGTAAGCCGCCCTGAGCCCTCTCCCCTTTCCAGGGGGATGAGAAATATGGGGTACAAGGGTTTGAAATAAATAAATTAATCAATAACTTCTCTCATAGTTAACAGGAACTTCTCATCACACATCGAAGGGGGGGGGGGGATATGCCAGCTAGCTTGTAGAGTTTATTAACAAGTGTAAGTTTAAGACATCCTGTGATTATTCTGCATGTTTCATTCAATGCTATGTTCACCTGCTTCGCGTGGGCAGACTTGTGCCAAATAGGACAGGCATATTGGCAGTTGAGTAAGATAAGGCCAGGGCTGATGTTCTTATTAATTTTGGTTCTGCACCCCATGTGCTGCCAGTAAGTTTCTGCAGGATATTATTGCGTGCAGCTACTTTGTGTTTGGTGTTTATGCAGTGTTTCCTATATGTTAGTGTTCGATCTAAGCTGATAACAAGATGTTTAGGATAGAAACAATATTCAAGCTCTTGACCTGCCTAGGTAACTTTCAATTTCTGATTGGCTTCATGGTTGCTTAGGTGGAAAACACACACTTGTGTCTTGGCAGGGTTAGGCTTCAGGTGGTTATCTTTGTAGTAGCTGGAGAGATCTTTCATGGCATTAGTAAGTTGGATTTTGATTGTCTCAAAGTCTTTTGCTTGTGTTGTCATAGGCTAAAATGTCATTGCCCATATATGAAGCATTTTAAAAAGTAAACCTCTGTTGTGTTATCTGTTCTTGTTATTGTATAAATGGCATTGAATGTTTGCCATATGTGTGTTCTGTAAAGTCACTCTGAGTCCCCTTCAGGGTAAGAAGGGTGAGTATAAATACTATAAATAAATAAGGTTATTTTATATTCAGTTTAAGCAATCCAAAAATATCACAAACCTATGTTATCTTGATTCCTCATTTACTTGTATAACAACCTGGCTTGAAGTTATCTCAATGACCTTTTCTAAAATCACAATCCATGATTGCAATTGTTCAGATAAGAACATCTTCACACTCTTTTGCTGAAGTATTCCCATCACAGGAGACGATGAGTGAAGAGGGGATTTTAGTTCCAGTTTCAGCAATAGGCATATTATTTTAAGGGCTCAGGCAGATAACTAATACAGCTTATTTGGAATATGATTTGGGTGTGTAAACTAGAACAATGGCAATCAGCAAGTATATGGCACTTAATGTTATTTTTTCCCCTGTGTTTACAATAAGCGTGTGCAGATAAGATTGGATTGGCTATTGATGTTGGCATAGCTGATATTTCTTGGGAAAACTGCATCATGGCCTTTTACAATTAAAACCCAAAATTTAAATGCTCTTGGCCATCTTTATTTATTTATTTAAAACTTTTGTACCCTGACCTTCTCACCTCCATAGAGGGACTCAGACCGGCTTACAGCAAGATTCAATGCTATACAAATTTAAAACATTTTACAACAACAGATTAAAATACATAAAAAGTAAAATACATAAAACTAAATTGCCACTAAAAACAAATTCAACTCGATCTATAAACATAGTCACTCATTTCAACTATAATCAATCTCAGTCTATTCTGGGAAAGCTTCGTTCCAAAGCCAGGTCTTCACCAGCCTCCTGAAGGACAAAAAGGAGGGGGCAGATCTAACATCGCTTGGGAGAGAGTTCCATAGCCGAGGGGCCACCACGGAGAAGGCCCTGTCTCTCATTCCCACCAGATGTGCTTGCGAAGATGGGGGGACTGAGAGCCAGTCCATTCTTTATCCCATTTTCAGGCATTTTTTCATTGATGCATTATTCTTTCTTCTTTTCACATAGTCAGGATGAAATAATACACAACACATATTAAAAGGAATTATATCCTGATATTATATATCCAATCTGATCTGGATATATAATGAAACATTTGAAGGCAATTGAGGGCCATTCAAAAATTATATATGGATAATATAGAAATAAAGGGAGGGAGGGAGGGAGGGAGGGGAGGGGGAGAGAGAGAGAGAGAGTTAAAGTTGGGGCTGTACCTGTCATATTTAGATAAATTCAAATTGAAATAAATAACACTTAGGTTAGCTACAAGCCCCATGTGTTTATAGTTTTGACTGATTCCTTTTAAAATGACACAAAACATGCATGAGCAGGAAGTGCTTCAAAGGGGTCTTGCCTTGTAAGAGAGGAAATGTTTAAGTAAGAGGGGGAGTTCATATCAGCAGCTCAGTGGAGCCATGGAGCTGTCTAGTTTGATCATTGAGTAGTAAATGAAAGAGGATTTAAACACTTTGGCAATGATTTGACCCAGACCGGATTTTAGACTCTGATTTTAATTGGCGTGTGTTAATGAGTTGTTTTAACTATTGTTAATATCTGTTTTATATTTGAATTGTATTGTGGATTGTTTTATTATGATGACACCGTATGGTGTATTATGCGGCCGCCCTGAGTCCCACCGCATGGGTAGAAGGGTGGGGTATAAATATAGGAAATAAATAAAAATGAAATAGTTACTTGATTTGTTCATGAATGAATGAATCAAATGAAATGATTGGAGAGAAAGGAAAAGCTTTTCATTTTGTAGCCAGACTTCTACCTAACAAAGGAGGAAATGGCAGCAGATTGGAAGCAGGCAAACACAGTGGACAGAAGGAGAACCCACAACATGCACAAAATACACTTCACTGACCCCCAAGTTGCTGCAGAAGCAGGTTCTCATTACTGTATGTCTGAAATCAGAAGACTGGTTGAATAGATGCTGAACAGCTCTAAAAAAAATTCCCAATTTCAGAAACGACTGTTTCAATTCAACTTGAAGATTGGTTTACAGTGAGTTTATAACAATTTCCGGTGATGGTAAATTCATTCATTAATGGCTAGGGAGCTTCTAATGCAGCTTTCAAGCCTCATGTAATAACACCCAGGACCCTTCCACATAGCCCCATATCTCAGAATATCAAGGCAGAAAATCCCACAATATCCCCATTGAACAGGGTTATCTGAGTCCACATTGCCATATATTCCAGTTCAAAGCAGATAATATTGGATTTTCTGCCTTGATATTCTGGGATATAGGGCTATGAGGAAGAGTCCCTAGAGACAGGGAGAAAACCCCACCTTAACAAGTTTTAATGAATTCTGATGACCTAATCCATTTTTGACTTCAACATTAATTAGGTAGCCTAGTGAGTTAGCTAAATCATGAGAAACCTGTAGTGAATTAATGAGTTATTTCTAAGCTCTGGCATTCCCCACCCTTTCCAGGCAAATTGCCCAAATAGGCCATGTGTTTATGCAGATAATGAAAGACATCTAGTCTGACACCAGAAGTGCAAACTATAGCTGCCAGGTTGTCCCTTAGGATCCCCACATGACAGGAGTTATGTTTGTGTGTGTTTGTGTGAGCATGTTTAGATATCTTCAAGGGTTTCTGCCTGTCCAATAAGTCTTTAAGAAGCAGGCTCTCCCTCTTTCTGTATCATAAAAGGCTTCTTAACCCCCTGTGAATTTGGCATGCTAGGCTAAATAAGACCATCCATGCAAGGTGTTTTCACTTACAAGATTTAAAAGCTTGATTATTTCAGGCACAGCAGGATGTGCTTCTAAATTCTAATCTGGCTTAAATGAAATGCCCTGAAACAAGAAAAAATAATTAGTATCAGATATCCAATCTAATTAGCAAGGCAGCCTTGAACTGCACAGCCTAATTCTGAAGTGAGTCAATAAAGAGGATCCATTGTAAGTGAGGTAGCTTACATGGAACATGTGAAAGCAAGTTGTAACACTTGGTTTCAGGTATTTGGAGTAATTAGCAAGGTAAGCTTGAGGCATGAAGTCTAGTTAAGAAAAAAAATCAATAACAAAGGAGTTTGGTTAAGAAGAAAATCAATACAGAATTACAGTTATTTCTTGTGGAAATACATGCCTTAGAAATGTGTCAACCACAGCATTCATTCTCTTAGAACTTTGATGAATGTAGAGGTTTTGAAAACTGTGTTTTCCTGATTCCTAATTCTGGTACAACCTTTTGTACAATTAACACTTCACCTCCACTTTCACACAAAACTTCATGTCATGATGTATCTTTACTACAGCACTGCTAGTCCCTGGTCAGTTCTATCTCATCCTTTCTTTTCTACATTTATTTAAAATGTTCAGGACTCTTGCGTGTAAAACAAACAAAACAGAAGGAAAAATAACAAGCAAAAGAACACAATGATTATTAGCAAAAGGAAATCTGTTCCAACAAAAGGGAGAATGAATTAGAAACAGTAGTTTAAATTTAAATTTAAGATTTTTGTCATTGAGATCCCACCTAAATATGGGGTACTTGGCTGCCTCCACATGGAAATGCTAATTATACATGAGCCAGACGTTAGCCATGAAATCTACATAGGCCATGTAAATAATGTTTAAATACTGAAAAAGTGGAAAAGCTCTTGTTGGATAAACTTTAGCAATGACACCAGAAGACATAAAAAAACAGTTAGCGAATTGGCCTTGTCCACCTTCTTCTTCTTTATCTTTCTTTCTGACTATTGTCTAAATGCTGTTTCTCTTTTTTTCTCTAATTCTCTAAATAAAAGGGAAAATAATATTTCAACATATTCTTCCCTTAAGATTTCATCTATGGTGGCTTAGGCCAGGTGTCTACCCAGGGCTATTGTGTCAATTTGAGGTGGAACCATTACAGGCCATGCTGACAAGGTAAGGCTGTAAATGGATAGCCTGCCATGGCAATTGCTGGTTATTATGAGAAGGTAACTGACTAATGCCTACGCTTCTGTGGGTGGCTATTGTTGTGTGCTCACTGACTGTGCATTTGGCACACCCCAGGGCCATACTGTGCCGTCCCTGTTCCCGGTTGAAGCTGTTCCTTTATTTCCTCTTACAGGCACTCCTGGTATTGCCACTGTTTTTTCAGGCACCGCTGTATGCATCTGTCACAATGCCAGGGCTCTGACTTATTCAGGTAGAGATGAACCAAACAAATACCCAGCAAGTATAAAACTGTTTAATTAAAACAGTACTTACTGTATGGCTGCTTCAATAGTCCAAAATATAAAACATAAAGATAGCACTCAGTCACAAAATAAACAAAAACTGATAAACACTGTTGCAGGCTCAAGATAACTCTGTAGTCAAAGGTCCAGTCCAGTGGTCAAACACTGAAGCAGCCGAACATCCCCACAGAGAACATGGCCTTGAAGAGCTCAGCTCCTAATCTTAGCTTGAATTCTAACTTTAACAAAACCAGGGGAGCTGTGGGTATGGTGACCGAGGACAAGGACTCCAACGGGCATCCACTACATCCATCTAGCCCACAAGTCGGTGGGGAATAGGACGGAATAGTCAGAGATCTCTTCTCTCTACTAGAAAGTCTAAAGGATATACCAAAGGCAGCTCCACCTTTAATAGACCTGGTCTCATCCCCCATGAGAGCACATTTGGATACGTCACAGACCTGGGAGATATCTAAGAATTTGGAAGCCCTCTCCTCCCTTCCTGAAAACAAGCAGACTTCTAGGCAGGTCCCCCAGCATGAGGAAGTCTCTTTCTGTGGGGTGCCTTTGAAGAATGCCTCCGAGTTGCGGAAAGAAGATCAGCCCATTGGGCTGTCTGGGCCTCCTTACAACCAGGCTTCGCCCAGAGGCTTACTCGGCCCAATGGAATTGGGTCCTACCATGCCTCCTCTTACTCCAGTTTCATCTACAGTGGTGATGTCAAACCCCCGGGCCAACAACTGTGTTTTCTACGGAGATTTGGATCTGGATCTTATGGACACTAATTCTGTGCCTCCGGAGATCCCCTTCCGATGATTGTTGGACACTCCACCGCTCCCGACCCTTCAAGATTCTTCAGAAATCAAATATCCTATAAATATTTGCTCCTGGAATGTTTCAGGTTGGAAAGACCCTCTCGGTAGCGATTTTAAGAGCTTTTTAGCAGGCTTTCAGATCATCGCTTTACAAGAAACCTGGATTGCCGAAAACAAAAACCCAATATGCATCCCGGGTTTTCTTAGTTGGTGGGTCCCGGGCCAAAAAAGTGGGAATAGAGGGAGAGCCTCAGGGGGCCTCTGTCTTCTGCTTAAGGAGGATACTCTCGAAGCCGGAGAAAACTTGTATAGGGTTGATAATATTCACCACTACCTAGCGGTCAGAACTCTACTGGAGGGGCTTGAGTTAATTATCATCAATGCGTATATACCCCCTAAACTCCCCTATTACAATCCGGTACAATGGCTACAATTGGAAATCCTGTTAGAAGACCTTTCCTTACTATATAAGGATGCTACTGTTATCCTCTTGGGCGATTTTAACGCTAAGCTTGGTCCCTCCTTACATTCCTTCATTCAAAAGGAAGGTCTTCCAGACTGGTTTGCAACTTCCCACCCCCACTGGTTTTCTAGGGACCAGAAGTCAAACATTAGTTTCCTTAATCTGTAAAAACAACCTGAGACTATTAGGTGGTTCGAATGTCTTATCTCCTTATCCCTTCACTTTTCACGCTAATCTTCACAGCAGCTCCTTGGATTTCATCTGCGTATCCTCCGATAAAGTAAATCTTTTTTCTCACCATAAAGTGCACATTATGGAGGACTCTGACCACCAACCGGTCAGTACTCAGTTAGCAATCTTGCCTTCTTGTATTCCTCCAAATGATTTAGGCCCGCTATCGCAGGCAACGCTCTGTAAAAACAAACATCTGGCATGGCCCTGTGTCAACCTAGACAATATCCAAAAATCTATCGACTCTGACGATTTTACAAAATGGGCCATAACCATTAAAACTCTTTCCCAGGACTGGCGTGCAATAGACAGAGCATTCGCCAACATCTGTGGCAAACTTAAAGAACTTATGTCTACCAAAATTATACGTAGGGATAATAAGGGTTCTTCTGTTCTGTGGTTTGATAGGGAATGTCATAAGGTTAAAAAACAGCTCAAGGCTGCTATAAGACTAATGAAAAGGAATACAGCCCCACATTTCCATGCCAACATGCTGCTGCTAAGGCGAAATTATAAAAAATTAATTAGACTGAAAAAGAACAACTACATTGAACAATTATGGAAAGGATTGGAGCTTGCAGCGGCTGGTAAAAATTCAGTGCTTTTTTGGCATAAGGTTGCGGGCGTCCTAAAAGAAAGGAAGGCTGATTTTGATAACCCAATTCCAGCAAATGTGTGGGAAGAGTATTATGGGCAGCTATTCTCCTCCCATAACTTACCTTCTAGGCAATCCACCCAGGAATTGGATGGGTTGACTAATTTACCTCTCTGGCCCCCGGTCACGGAACAAGAAATTCTAAATATTATTACTTCTCTGAAACGTAACAAGGCCCCGGGAGATGACTATCTGCCTTCGGAATTGTTTATAGCCTACAAGGCCTGGTGGGCCCCTGTTTTAGCTGGTTTATTTTCATATATAAATGATACAGGATATATACCAAAGGGTTGGAATATGGCGATCATTATCCCCATTCACAAAAAAGGAGATAAGAAAAATCCGCCAACTACAGACCTATCAGTTTATTGAATATTGTGGCCAAAATGTATGCAAAGTATCTTCTATGTAGACTGGAGGAGTGGGTAACTGAAAATGGAATCTTGGTGGAAGAGCAGTCTGGCTTTAGACACAATAGATCGACAATGGATAATTGTTTTGTCCTAAATCACTTGATTTCCAAATACCTAGCTAAGGGTAATAGTCTATAGCCGCTTTTATAGATCTGTCAGCGGCCTTCGATTCAGTTGATAGGGAAATCCTTTGGGACAAACTCCAACGTATGAATGCAGACCCTAGATTGATTTTGCTGATCAAAGCCCTATATCATAATTCTCAGGTGACTGTGAGATTTGGTATTGCTGGTGACCGAACTGGCCCTATTAACACCGGCAAAGGGGTCAGACAAGGATGTATTCTTGCCCCCCGCTATTTAATCTGTATGTAAATGACCTTCCAAATTCGCTTAGAGGGGCGGATGTCCATATGCCTAAAGTAGCTAACTTGCAAATCAACTCACTTCTGTATGCAGATGATATGATCCTACTCTCCTACACCCAAATAGGGATGAGGAGATTATTAAGAAAACTTAGTGACTACTGCCTTAGAAATGCACTAAAGATAAACAAAACCAAATCAAAAATGATGATCTTTGGTAAACGCCCCTCCAAAATGAAATGGAAAATAGAAGGCGAACAATTAGAACAAGTTAGATCCTTCACTTACATAGGATTAGACTTTGCAGAAAATGGTCTATGGCATAATCATTTCCACAGGTGTTCAACTAAAGCCAAGGGCAGAACGAGCTTACTCTTAAAGCTGCTGAATCAACGGCAACCGGGCTCCTCGTTCCCCTTCTGAAAGTTTACAATCATAAAATCTCCCGCTGCTTCTTTATGGTTCTGAAATCTGGGGTGCAAATGATACTCCCCTCCTGGATAAGGCCCAAGCTCAACATCTGAAGTGGTTTTTAGGGGTCGATAGAAGCTCCCCGGCAGCGGCAGTTAGGGCGGAGTTGGGAATGTTCTCTATTAGCACACAATCTAAGATCAGAGCCTTTAACTACTGGCTCAAGGTCATGGAGATGGAGGCGTCTCGCCTCCCAAAATTATGTTTGCTGGAACAATCTAGCAGTTCTTATAAATCGGGGCTGACCATTTGTTTGATTACATCAGAAGGTGCGGCATTCAGGTAATATTCCCAGTCCACCTATCTGGTCAAGTGTTAAGTAAGCACTTCAAAGAAGTGCGTCAACGAATTAATGACATTGCGGCCCAAACCAATATAGACTCCTTGGGTTCTACTGTTTCCCTGAGATGGTTGAATGGTTTTAAGAAATCCTTCCAATTAACCACTTACTTACAGCAAGGAAGGTTACACCACCTAAGGAAAATTTTCACTAGAGCCAGGTTTGAGCAATTAGATTCAATGGTGAGATATGGGAGGTTCAAGAAAATTCCCTATGAAGAGCGTATCTGTATTTGTGGTGCCCCTGAGATCGAAGATCTAACTCATCTTCTGCTTTATTGTAAAATCTATCAAATAGAGAGAAAACAACTGCTAGAGATATTTCTCGTGGGAAAAAATCATTGGGACCCTCTAGCAAAAATCTCACTTCTGCTGGCCGGCTCCAACAAGCTGATAACAGATGCTACTGCTCGTTTTCTCTGTAAAGCCATGAAACTAAGATCTGATTACATAGATGCAATTGGAATAAATTGTGTTGGAGATGAGGACCTGTGAATTGTTACCACCTCCCTTAGAATCCCTCCTGCTGGGCAAAACAGGGGTTTATTTGATGTAATGGTCTAGAATTCTCCTCAGATTGTTTTTAGAATCATTGCAATGTGTCTGTGTTCTGTTTGTATTTGATATGGCTTCTGGCTAATCAATAAAATTGTTGTTGAGAGTTCAATCAGCAAAGTCCAGGGATCAAGAGTCTATACTGAAGTGAAAAGCCAGTCCAAAGATTCAAGATTTCAGGATTCCAAAGGTTCAGGAGACAGGTCAGGACACGGAAAATCCACAAACCTGGGGAAAAGCCAGCAGCATCTACCATCAAGATAAAACAAATACTTTTCTCCTGAAGATCATCCCAAAGATTTGGGCCCCACTTTCTTTATTGCATTCAGCTTCTAGACCATGAGCGGAAAGTTTTTAAATCAGTAATGCTTTACTCACCCTAAAAGCAGCCTTAGCACTGGGACCCTGGGACCCTTTTTCACTTTCCAAAACACTTGTGCATGCTACACTCAGCATCTCTACCCATTTGTCATAATCATCCAATGATATTATTGGGGGAGGTGAGCATTTGGATGGTGTTTTCTTCACTGGGCTTTTGCCTTTAATACCCCTTTTGTTGCTATTATTTTTATTACTCCAATTTGTGTGTAATAACTTTCAAGTTCATATGTAGCCATTTACAAATCCTTTCATGCTGCTGTCTAAAATGACCGCTGTACCCTCAACAATGGCAAGCCAGTGTCAAAATAGCAACTGCCACGAACAGGAGCACATGTTGCCCAAAATTAGGCACTGCCACAAGCTTGAAATTGCTTCTGCAAATGATAAGCATATGCTACCCCTAAGATTGCCACTGCCATGCAGTGGGCCCAAAGTGGCCACTGCCATTAATGAGTATATGCCTTCCCCAAAATGGCTGCCATAATTGATGAGCAGATGTTGTCCACAAAATGGCTGACATCACATGCTAGACACACAGCAGACCCCAAAATGGCCTCCACCATTGATGAGCCCATACTGCCCCCAAGATGGCCATCACCAAGCACACAGTGGGCCCTAAATAGCCACCACCATAGGTAAGCACAGGATGTTCACAAGATGGCTGCCACCATCAGCCTGACAGGCAGCAGGCCCAAAATGAGCACAGCCAACAGCGAGCATGTGCTCCCCCAGCGATGACTACCATTGGGAGACAAGCATGTGGTAGGCCACCATTACCTCTTTATTCTCCCCTCTGGCTGTAAACATTTCTTATAATAGTTTAAAGGATTATTTGGAACTGTCCTTCATTTCCAAATTTGAATAGTTGGAGGGCATGAATTTGATCACAAATGTTGTAGTGAGGAAATAATAATAATAATAATAATAATAATAATAATAACCACAACAACAACTTTATTCTTACATCTCACCAGCATCTCCCCGAAGGGAGTCAGAGTGACTTACACAAGGTGCCTAAAAACAGAACATAAAAATAAACATAGTATAAAATACAATAAATAAAAGACATATGAATATAAAACACCTACCAAAACTCAATAAAAACTGCTCATAACCACTGGTGGTAAACTACTGTAAATGTAGCCAGGTTATAGACAATAGGACAAAGAAATGGGATAAGTGCAAAGCTGTAACAATGGAGAAAGGGCATGGGATAAAGTGCAGGCTGCATGACTGTTATGCAGGACAGCTAGGAACTAGGTGTTCTCAAAAGCTTGTTTAAATAGCCACATCTTCTACAAAAGGAAGACAGTGTGGGGACTTGCCTAAGGAGAAAGAGACCCAGGAATGCCCCCTGGCACTCACAAAATATAATTAAATAATATCAAATTACATAAAACTTTGTCTTGTCTTTACCAATCTGACTGGGATATTTCCTCCATATGAAAGGAGTCGTATGCCTTCCACTGATACTCCTTACACAGAGCTATATGTTTTATGCCCCCTTTTTGTTTCAGAAAACTATTGATGGGCAATGTACTTGAAAAGGAATCCCTATCTCGGAGAGGATGACAACAAGAATGAGATTCTACTTGGGTAAATAGATCTGGAGCTTTGAATTTGGATGTTAACACAGTATTTGCTTTAGGGGTGACACATTCACTTAAGCTGCCCTCTGGTTGATCAGGATAGACAGCCTATTCACACAGAAAAGTACCCTGTTATTGGATTTAGATACAAGTGAAATATGACTCCCTTGAGCTTTTAATCCCAAAAGGGACTTCATTATAAACCAGTCTGTGTGCTGTAAAACAGGAAATAGGAATCCACTCAGAAATTTAATGACCTGATAGCTTTTTCTTTAAAAGAGAATTGAATGATAAGGTGCCTGTGAGAAGTATTGCCATTTTTATTAGGGTAAGCACTTATTTCTATGTTAAGTGCTACAAAACATGCAAATTTTCTATGACATTTGCTTTAAGAAGTGGCTATTGTTACAAGACATTCAGTATTTTTCTCTGACTCTCCAGATCACAAATATATGGTAGTGGTTTCCAACCTTTGATCCTCTAAATGTTTTGGACTTCAAATCCCAGAAATCACAGTAGCTTACCAGCTGTTAGGAATTGTGGGAACTGAAGTCTGAAACACTTGGAGGACCAAAGGTTGGGGACCACTGATCTATGGTGTCTCTGTGTATCTCTATCTACATCAATTTGAAAATATTCTACACCAAACAACTTGTTTGACTATTTTTAATTCCATATTGCAAAATCTCTGCTCAATATAACTTTTTCACATACTGTGCAACCACTCAATTGTGGGACCATTTAACTGGGCAAGTTCTACTATTGGATAGAATGAGGTATTCATCCTAGAGGTCAAAGGCAGAACACATGCAAATTGGTTAGCTTTGGTTTAGACTAGAATTCTTTAGGGGTATAGGAGACCAGAGAGGCTTTCAGTCTGTCCATATGGCAGATATTCATCTGGCTCAATTTCAACCACCTTTTTATTGTTAAAGATGGTCTGCATATCTCTGGTGGTTGAGGAATAATTTTCTACCATTTTGTTTGCAAGAGCCAGCACAAAAAGTGACTGGAATGTCAATGTGACAAGGCAATTGGCAATTGCTTTCTTCAAAGGCTGGCGGTGTGTGACTTGCCCAAGGTCACTTAGTGAGTGTTCATAGGTCAGTGGAACTTTGAACCCTGGTATTATTATTATTATTATTATTATTTCTGGTATTTATATCCTGTGTCTTCTCTACCCCGAAAGGGGGGGGGCTCAGGATGGCTTACATAGGCAGCAATTCGATGCTATTACAATTAATACAATAACCATTTAACATAACCATTAACCATTTAAATGCATAAAATACATAAAATGCATAAGCCATTAATTAAACAGTATAAAACCTTAATTACCAGTAAGACTGTATCCTCATGTAAATCATCTTTCCAGTCCATTTCAACCAAAGTGCTGCTTTATGTCTGCTGACTGAAAGCCTGGTCCCACAACCACAATTTTACTTTCTTCCTGAAAGCCAGGAGGGATGGGGTCGATCATATCTCATTTGGAAGTGCATTCCACAGGCAGGGCGCCACTGCCAAGAAGGCCCTGGCCCTCGTCTCCACCAGTTTGCGATGTTAGCGGGAGCGAAAACAGGGCCTCTCGAGATGATCTTAGGTTATGAGGTGGGACGTAGAGGCAGATACATTCAGACAAGTAAGCTGGGCCAGAACCGTATAGAGCTTTATAGGTCAAAACCAGCACTTTGAATTGAGCTCAGAATTGGACAGGCAGCCAGTCGAGCCAACACAACAGCAGGGTGGTATGTATGTAGCTCCTGTTATTAACCTGGCTGCCCCCCGTTGGACTAACTGCAGTTTCTAAACTGTCTTCAAAGGCAGCCCCATGTAGAGTGTGTTGCAGTAATCTATACAGGATGTGACCAGAGTGTGGACCACCGTAGCCAGATCAGACTTCCATCAGATTTGTGCAGCTGGTGCACAAGCTTTAACTGTTAAAAGCTTCCCTGGCCTCCGCCAAAACCTGAAGTTCCAGGCTCACTCCCAAGCTGCGAACCTGTGTGTTCAGGGGGAGTGTAACCCAATCCAATCAGACTGTAACCCTATACCCTGGTTGGCCTTTCGTCTGACCAGGAGGACCTCTTACTTGTCTGGATTCAATTTCAATTTGCTAGCCCTCATCCAGTCCGACACAGCAGTCAAGCACCGGTTCAAAGTTTGGACAGCCTCCTTAGTGACAGGTGAGAAGGAGTGACAGATTTGGATGCGTACAGATAACACCTTACTCCGAAACTCCTAATGATCTCCCCCAGTGGCTTCATGTTGATCTTAAATAACATTGGGGACAGTACTGAACCCTGAGGGACTCCACAACCCAACAGTTATGGAGTCGAACAGGTGTCACCCACTAATGCCCTCTGGGACCGACCCTCAAGGAAGGACTGGAGCCACTGCAAGGCAGTACCTCCAAGTCCCATTTCTGCGAGACATCCCAGAAGGATACCATGCTCAATGGTATCGAAAGCCACTGAAAGGTCCAGCAGAACTAACAGGGACACACTCCCCCTGTCTAGTTCCCGGCGTAGATCATCTACTAAGGCTGTCTCCATACCATGTACCGTATCATGTTCTAGTCCAACATTGAAACTACTATGCATGCTGTTTCTCCTAAAGAAATAGACTCTATTATAACATTTTGTAGAGAAAGGGTTTGAATATGCTGTTTATCCATGTTTTTTATGTTTAACAAGGACCAATAATAATTTATTACAAGATGTGGCCTGTCACATTATACATAAACACTTATTATTATTATTATTATTATTATTAAGTAAGAAGAGGAATGCAGTGTTTTGTTACAGGAATTGTAACAATTTAAAAATTAAAGGGCCAAAAAATAAACAATGAGAAATATAATCGATATGACTTATCCTGGTTTTTTCTTCTTGATTTTGCTTTGTTGTTAGCTATGTTAAACCTCTTACCTTGCAGATGCAGATAGCATGTATGAATGGCAATAGACAGTGGCATTTGTAAATGACATCAATAGTGAGCACTTGCCTTTTGTTCAGAAATGTTTAGCTAACAAGTGAAGAGGATAAAGGTACAACCAAAGTGGGTGTAGGTGTAGAGAAGTTGTGTGAAAGAATTATATAATCATAGAGTTGAAAGATATCCAATTGCACCTACTGAACCCTAACCCTAAAATAGATTCAGTAATTTGGACTTAGATGGTGTTGTATATACATATATGAAAACAAAGATGTGCTTATTCATGCTGGTCCTACCACTGTGGTCAGTAGACATCAGGTGAATATGCTAATTAAAATAGACTAAAATGCATTTTTCTGGGAAAAAATGATTTTGCATGCATACTTTGAGATGTGTGTATAAAATATATATTGAAATTTTATGGAACCATCTGGACATGTGGGGATATCAAGTTTGCAGCTGGTGTTTTGGAGGACCAGGTCGGCCTTCTATTCATGTTTATGGGATGGATCATACTGACAGATCAGTCTGTTACGATAAATCTGATCTTTTATAATTTGAGAAACAAACCATATTGAATGAGTCAAGCATGAACACTTCACAGTTTCTCCACAGAACCCTTATCCTCCTAGTAAAATGATCATAGCTTTACACTAATAGCTGCACATCCCATTTTCTGCCAGTGTTCCTGTTCATCACTTAGGCCAAAATAGTGCCAATGCTCAAATTAGTTGAGGAAATGTACCATGGAATTGCTGCCAGACAATTATTATTGGGATAGTCCATATATTCTAAGGTACTATTTTGATGATAGAGATGACAGATTGTCAGACAGAAAACCACAGATTTTTCTTCTTCCACATGCCTCTGTTATAGAGATAGATACAGCTACAGGCAGATACAGACACAGTCATAGACAAATCTGTATGACTGTACTGGGTGTTTTACAGGAGGGGAATTTTTAATAAAAATGGTTTGAATAGAACCAGTATCACCCAACAATAATATTACATCAGATCCAGATATCATCATTCTCCCAGCATACAAGGGGAATGTCACCGTAATCATAGATACAGTACAATACAAGGAGAAGATCAGAAAACTCCTGGATCCTACGACATATAGAAAACTTTAACAAGACTTCCAAAATAACCAGAAAAACCAATACTCTGATTAAGAACTCCTCACTCAACTTTGACATATTCCAACAACTATGCAAATCGGAAGCCCTCCCACCTAGGCTTTATGGACTCCGAAAATGCATAAGGAGTCCACCCCATTCAGACCCATCGTGAGTGCCATTGGATCCCCCATGTACAACTTAGCAACAATTTTGGCTGCACAGTTACAAACCCATATTGGGCTCACTGCGCACTACATCAAGGACTCAGCCCACTTTATAGAAAAAAATCAGCAACCTCAAGCTAAATACCAATGAAAAAACTGATCAGCTTCGATGTGGTGTCTCTATTTACCATGGTCCTGGTAACAGATACCATTGCACTAATCAACCAGAAGTTCCCAGAAGACATCACAGCTCTGTTTCAACATTGCCTCACCAACAGCTACTTTCAGTGGGACAATGAATTATATGAACAGAAAGATGGAGTAGCTATGGGGAGCTTTCTCAGCCCAGTCATGGCAAATTTCTACATGGAACACTGAAAAACAAACCGTGGAAAGCGCAACAAAAAAGCCCACTATATGGTTCCGATATGTAGATGACACTTTCACCATTTGGAGTCATAGAGAAGAAGAACTAAACAGGTTCCTGGACCATCTTAACAGCATCCACCCAAATGTCCAATTCACCATGGAAAAAGAAAATGAAGGAAAGCTGCCTTTTCTAGATGTCCTAGTCATCCACAAACCAGATCAATAATTGGGTCACACAGTTTACAGAAAACCTACACAAACAGATAAATACTAGGCATGAGAAAAAAGTTATGGAAATGAAAAGAAATCGAAAGGGGTTCGTATGTATGGGACTTTCAAGTTTATACGCATCGCAGGGCCAATCCCGGAAGTGGACTTTCTTTTCCGCACCCCCTGAGCTCAAATTTTCATTAGATTAGTAACTATTTCGGATGTCCACCCAACAGGAAAATTTCCCCCTCCAAAATAGCTTTGCAGACATAACTCACAGTCAAATCGGGGCCTTTCCATGCTTGGAGCCTAATTAGAGTGAAAGGCCTCCTCCAGGAAGTGAAAAAGGAGCCGGAAACGATAAAGAGATCCAGATCGGGACTCCTAGAGGGGCTGGAGGACTGACGAAAAAAGCGATTTAAACAGCCAGGAAGGGGGTTTAGATAGAAGGACAGAGTAGAAGGACATAAGAACTGCTGAGAGAAGGGCAGCGGGAGTGAAAAGAGCACGGAGAGGAGAAGGAAGAGTTCAGAATCAAGAAAAGCCATAGAGTTCAAACGGAGGTCCTAGACTGCTATGGTAAAACTGAATGGGAAAAAGCTGGAGTGAGGAGAACTCTACAGATTAGCAAGGCCTGCACCAGAGGTGGGCATTGGCAACTATTTTATTTAATAATAATATTAATAATAATATATTAATGCATTATATGTCCCTGCAAAGAAACCCTGTCCTTTTATAATATTAATAATATATTAATGCATTATATGTCCCTGCAAAGAAACCCTGTCCTTTAATAATATTAATAATAATATTAATAATAATATATTAATGCATTATATCTCCCTGCAAGGAAACCAAGGGAAAGGTTGCCCCTTGATTTGCCTGTGCTTAAAACAGTGTCAGTCCTGTTTCCCTGCTTTGCCTACTTTAGAACTACTAACGAATTTCGTTAGTAATTACGTTACATTTTAGAAATTTTGGGAATTTTTTTGGTAAGTTTTTCTATTACTAATCAACCCCCCCCCCTCCCGATTAGATTTTCGATTCCCTATTTTTGGGTTCTAAACCATGCCTGATAGATACCTACATAAAAACTCCAAGCATCACCCAAGTCAAAAAAAAAGGAAGCACCATTAAAGCTTTGGCAGACCATGCAAAAAGAATCTGTGAACCCCATCTCCTCCAAGGTGAACTGAACCATCTAAACTGGGCTTTAAAGGCCAATGGATACTCCACCTCCGATATCAGAAGAGCTGCAAGACCGAGAACAAGCCACAAGAGTAAAGACAAAGATCCACCCAGAGGAAAAGTATTCTTGCCATACATCAAGGGAACCACTGACCACATAGGGAAGCTGTTGAGGAAACACAACATACAAACTATCTACAGACCCACTAAGAAAATCCAACAAATGCTACGTTCAGCAAAGGAAAAGAGGGATCCTCTCACTTCTGTAGGAGTCTACCGTATACCATACAGCTGTGAACAAGTCTACATAGGGACCACCAAACACAGCGCCCAAACACGAATCAAGGAACATGAAAGGCACTGCAGGCTACTTCAACTAGAGAAGTCAGCCATAGCAGAGCACCTGATGGACAGAGAAGCCATTGAAATCCACAAGCATGTAAAGAATTTCAACAGAAAGGAGGAAACCATGAAAATGAACAAAATCTGGCTACCAATATTTTTTAAAAATCTAAAATTATAACAGCAAAACAACACCCCAACACAGGGAAATTCCAGAGAGGAAATAATCAGAGACAGCTAATCACCTCTCAACAAAAGATAACCCCAGGCACTAACAAGCCACACCAAAAAACTGCGAGGTCATCAAATGCTAATCAAGGTGGCCAGTTGAAACATTCACACCTACCTCCAACAGACAAGAGCTGCTTTGTCCCACCCTGGACATTCCACAGATATATAAACCCAATTTTCCTAGTTCGAACAGACCTCACAACCTCTGAGGATGCTTGCCATGGATGCAGGCAAAACGTCAGGAGTGAATGCCTCTAGAACATGGCCCTATAGCCCAAAAACCCTACAACAACGCATAATATTACATGCTGACATTTTAGAACTGTCACAGTGGCATACACCAGAAAAATTAAAAAAAAACTTGACTTATAAAAGGCAAGAGAAATTACATCATAATGAACATAAAGGAATAAAGAGGAAGAAGAAATCAACATTAAATCCACCGAGTTAGTCCAAATTGCTAAATTAGCATGGGTTTTAAAGGAGAAATCAGCTGAAGATTTTCTAAGTGATTGGAAACTGTTTTGCGTGCAGCAAACTATCCACATTTAAATTGATATTTTTGTGTTCTTTACTATGCCAAATATGCTGTTATCTAATAACTCAACCACATGTGAATTGGGAACAGAAATATGAAACAATCACAGGAGAATTGTGTGCAGAATAAACCCAGAGCTGCAAAGGTTCTTACTAATCCAAGATAAATTTCATTAGAGTTTTTTTGCTACTTAGCAAAAATGTTTTGATCATTTTCCCAAACATTTTCATATATTTTCCCATCCCTATTCATGTTGCACTCCTTAGGTTGACATCACAAATCACTACAGCCTAGTGAAAATATGTGCTGGTAGAGTTAGGTTACTAAATATTCACACAGTACATATTTTAGGAAATCAATTGTAAATATTATGGCTAACAACCTTCTGCACATTTACAGTGCACAAAGGTAATGCATAGAGGTAATGTGCACTGACATGTTACTCTGTATACATTAATGCACACAGATATGCATTATTGGCTGAACTCACTTTGCTTACATTGTATAGCACATACCTGTATATGTCACTACAATATGAAGACCTCTGAGTGATTTGTCAGAAGAATTCCAATATCTTTGGAATCATAATCTTATCCTATTTTATAGAACATGAGACCACAGCAAATAGCAATGGCAAATATTGCCTATTTTGGAGAAATACACAGAATGTATCAACTGAAATTCTCACCGGCTACTAGTTTAGCAATTTGTGGGCCCAGCATGCACCAAGCCCTGGGGAAATTCCAAATTCTGTAGGTGAAAAGGAATGATTACATTCTTTCCTTGAACTTCATCTTTTCTTATTTTTCTGCCCTTGAGATGGAACCCTATGCACAAAGGGAGATGGCCCCCAAAGGGAGATCCACATTTCTCTGTTCATGAAAGAAAGGCTAGAGGGGGGATTTCTGAGAATTAATCAAAACTAGCTATGGCTAGAGACAACATACAAAGGAGTCATGCTTGGGTTGCTAACAGGAGCAGTGTTGCAATCACCTCTTTAGCACAAAAAGAAATGCCATAATATTAAGACTACCTTTATTTTGGAATGTGAATACAAAATTGATGTACAGATTGGTCCACTGAACTTTGAAACTCCTGCTTTCAACAGCAGGGCAAAAGAAAGTGATTCATGGGGAACAGAGCTCTGTAGGGATCTGCCTGTGAATGCTTTTACCCAAATACTTTCTCCTTCATGTTGGCTGAAAGCTATGTTAACTTATTCTTGGGTAGCAAGTTCACTATGAGTCTGACACAGATGAAGAGAAACAGAAAAATCCTTGTTGTATGGAATTGTTTAGTACATCTAGATATTTCCCTCAAGGGCATGCCATAGTCAGCGGTCATATTCTTGCCACCCTGTATAAAAATGAAATTAGCTTTACCTGCAGTGCAAATTTTGTAATCCAGCACTCATTGTGACAGCCCCTACTGCCTTCCACTCAGGGGATGTGCTGATTGAGATCAGAGGAACAGTTTTTATATCCACTGCACGCAGCACTTTTGCCAAGCTGATGCGGAGTGATTATACATTCAGAGCTGTAAAATACATTGCAGATATTGCTCACAGGCATATATGATTGCTAGGGAAATTAATTCTACCCCTATCCTGCATATCTTCCCTATCTTCAGTGATGATCACAGCTAAGATCAGTGTCTCCCTGTGTGGTGACATAATTGCCCCTGCTATTCCAATACTCAAATATTTCTATGCTCCAACATAGATCCAGCAAATGCTGGCTCCACTCTAACATGGTGGCCAAAAAGACAGCTGAATTAAAAGAGTTGTAGTTAAATTTAGTCTTCTTTGCCACAGAGAGTTGATGCCTTACCAAACTACAATTCCAAGGATCCCATAGCATTAAGCCATGAAAGTTAAAGTGGTGTCAAACTGAATTCTTTCTTTGCTGTGTAGTCAGCCTTAGAGGGTTGGTTGGCTCTGGCTAGGATAAAATTTTCAAGAGAGGGACTGACAGAGGACGTAATCTTTGGCAAAAGCAGATGTTGCTTGTAAATCTACTTATATAGGGATGGTCAATCAAACCCTGATTTTGTAGCTGTTCCTTTTACAGCTAATGTGGGAGTTAGGGTTAGGGTTACTTTTCCTCACAAAGGTTCAGCACTGAGAAAGCTCTAGCACAATCTAGCTGTGGGAAAAGCAGCCATGAAACCAGGAATGAAGTGATCTAACTTGTAGCTATAGACCAGCTGGCCAAAGGAAAAAGCTGGTCTGTTGGCTTAGGTTTCTCTAGAGATTAAGAGTGCATCTACACTGTAAAACAAATATAGCTTAACACCACTTTAATGTTCTTGGCTCAATGCTATGAAATCATTTCAGTTGTAATTTTACATGCTCTTTAGTCCTATCTGCCAAATAGTGCTGATGTGACACCAAATCATAACTCCTATGAATCCACAGCATTGAGCCATTACAGTTAAAGTGTATTCATTCTGTAATGTGGATACTAGCAGTTGAATTCTCATTGCTCTGGGGCAGGGGTGCTCACACTTTTCCAGCATGCGAGCTACTTTCAATTACCAAAGGCAAAAAGATCACCTACCTTATGTGCACGTGCGCTTCGCGTGCGCACCCAGCTTCCACACACTGTGCCTTGCGTGAGCATCCGCGCGCACGCGCACACTTTCCTCCATGAGGGCAGCCTTCCTCTCCGCCCGCCCCTCTCTCGCCCGGCTCCATGGCAGATCCGGGCGAAAGAGAGGTGGAAAGAGTGCCTTGTCTCCCCTGCAGGCCTCCCCATCGCTGCCGGAGCCCAGCCCGGATTGGCGCGGCTCCAGCAGCAATGGAGAGGCCAACGGGGGCTGGCGCGGCTCTCTTCTACCGCCGCCCGGATTGGAAAGGGAGCTGCACCAGGCCTCGCCCCCCTCCCGTAGGGCTCTCCATCGCCGCCAGAGCCGCCAGGATTGGCACGGCTCTGGCAGCAATTGAGAGGCCTACGGGGGGGGGAGGACTGGCGCGACTCTCTTCCACTGCCGCCTGGATCGGAAAGGGAGCTGCGCCAGGCCTCGCCCCCCCCCGTAGGCCTCTCCATCGCCACCAGAGCCGCGCCGATCCGGGCGGGGCTCTGGCAGCGATGGAGAGGCCTGCAGGGGAGGTGAGGCCTGGTGCGGCTCCCTTCCCCCGCTGCCCGGATCGGAAAGGGAGCCGTGCCAGGCCTCCCCTCCCGCCCGTAGGCCTCTCCATTGCTGCCAGGGCCCACCCGGATCGGCGCGGCTCTGGTGGCGATGGAGAGGCCTACGGGAGGGGGGGCATGGCTTGGCGCAGCTCCCTTTCTGATCCGGGCGGCGGGGGAAGAGAGCCGCGCCAGGCCTCCCCCCCGTAGGCCTCTCCATCGCAGCCGGAGCCGTGCCAATCCGGGCGGCACTCTGGCAGCAATGGAGAGGCCTGCAGGGGAGACGAGGCCTGGCACAGCTCCCCTTCCCCTGCTGCCCGGATCGGAAGGGAGCTGCGCCAGGCCTCGCTTCCCTGCAAGTTTCTCCATTCCTGCCAGAGCGCTGCCGTGCTGATCCGGGCAGAAGGCAGGAGCAAGAGTACGCCTTCCGCCCAGGCGGCGCTTCTTCCGCCCGCAAGGCATTGCGAGAAGGAGGGAGCACCCTGCCTCTCCTCCAGGGGCAGCTCTGCTGCCACTTCCTCCTTCCTGCAGTGCCCCACGGGTGGAGGAGGCACTGCGCCGGCGGAGGCAAGAGAAGTGCAGCGGCGGGAGCATGCGGGAGTGCGCGCATGGGAGGTGAGGCCTGAAGATCACCTGGAAGAGGGCTGAAGATCGACTAGGTGCTCGCGATAACCGTTCTGAGCACCCCTGCTCTGGGGTATAGAAATGCATATGTGCCAACTAAACAAGATCAGTTGGAAAGTGTGCCATCTGGTACACATATCTAAAATGTCTTTAATACCTTGGCAAAATTAATCAAGAATGGAGTTCATGACCCCTTTATCCTTAGTCATGTGGAAACAGAGATCACCTTTGAGCAAACCATTTCTGGCTATGTAGCTTTGGGCAGGAAACCAAAGGGGTCTGAGAGGCACAGGTAGTATTCTTATCAGTTCTGCCAGGAAAGGATAGAGGACTACACAGGGCTCATCTAGATTCTAGAGTACACTATTCTATTCCATGTACTTCATTTTAAGAAGGACATAGAACAGGTTCGGAGCAGGGCACAGCATATGAAAGATGGAAGAAGCTAGGTTTGTTCAGCTTGGCAAAGAAAAGACTGAGAAGTGACATGAGCTGTATCCGTGGCTCTAGATTATTAAATATGGTTTTCTGTGGACGAGCAGATAGCGACTACTAGATGGCATATGTTCTGTATCAGAAACTAGAGCTAACGTGGTCTACCCAATGCAATTTTCTGAATTGACACACAAATAACCAAACCAAATCTAAAGTTGACCAAAAACTGATTCATAACCCTTTTGGTACTAATGCTGGAGAGTGGTCCCTGGTGAAAAAATGGTTGGGAACCACTGATTTAGAGCAGTGTTTTTGCACCTTTTTTGAGCCGCAGCACATTTTTTACATTTACAAAATCCTGGGGCACACCACCAACCAAAATGACACAAAATGACACTCTAGCACAGTAATACATATAGTTAATATGTTTTTAAATGTATTTATACACTCAGTGTGAAACCTGGGCCTATTTCGATGAACACAACATAGATATCCTGGCAGGAATGGCAGAAAGACACACATGAAAGTCTTGCTCAACAGCTGGGAGTTATAGTTCACCCACAATCAAAGAGCATTCTGAACTCCACCAATGATGAATGGAATCAAACTTCCAACACAGAACTCCCATAACCAAGAGAAAATACTATAAGAGTTTGGTGGGCATTGACCTTGAGTTTTGGAGTTGTAGTTCACCTATATCCAGAGAGCACTGTGGAGGGGAGGGAGGAAGATGTGGGGTGAGTCTGCACAGTAGCGCCCGCACAGGTCATGTCTTCCTCCCTCCCCCCTCCCGCAGAAGCGGCAGCGTGAGCAAAGCGAGGCAAAGCAAGCAGAGTGAGGCTGGGAAGAAGGGAGCCCGAGTGGAAAAGAAAAAGTGTTCGGCACGAGGGGGAAGAAAGGGTATTAGAGGTTCCAATTTCCCACGGCACACCTGATGATTGCTTACGGCACACTAGTGTGCTACAGCACACTGGTTGGGAAACACTGATTTAGAGGATGGGACATGCTGATACTCTGCTGCCCCAGATGATAGTACCAGGTCTAATCCTGTTAAATAATATAAGAGTAGATTTTGATTGAAAATTAGAAAGATGTAGTTTGGCAATGGAGCCATTCGCCTAGTGATATCCCTTCTCCGGATGTCTTCAGAAAAAGATTGGCCACTGCCTTAGTTGGAGATCCTGCATTGCAAAAGAGGTTGGACTACATGGGACCCCTTTAAAGTCTATAATTCTTATTATGGCCAAGTTTGCTACCTGATCTCATGAGAGAGAAAGGGGAGATAAAACACCATAAAACTACCTCAAAAATCTAAACGGGTATGGATACATATGTTTGATAGCGTTTTTTAAAATGCAGAATGGCAATCTACTCTAATGGAGGAAAAACCAATTAAATATTTTTTACTTCACCAGCAGACATGGTGGGATGCAAGAATGACTCTTGGGGATCAAAGGACCTTTTCTACAAAAAAGTTGAAAATATCCCTTGATTCCCCACTTTCTCCACCTGAAGAAAGCCCTGCAGTCAATACAATTGGAATTCAAAGTAATCCCCCTTTTTTAAAATTTACCTTTCCCCCATGTCTCTGATTTGAGCTTATTCCTTGGTGTACTCTTTTGCCAGCAGCAGGGTAGAATGGCTATAGTGGTGCGAAAGCATTCAGAATGTGATATCCTTTATGGAATGTATCATGAGTGGAAGACAATATGAACAAAGGAAAAATAGTATCTACATACTTTGCCAAGAAAGGCATCAAAACATGATTACAATAAATTATTACTGACTAGCAGTATGAGAAGTCAATTTTATTCTCTCTCTTAAAATACATGGCTTTCAAATGTAAGAGACACAAAAGACCAGCATGGGTCTCCATTTGGATACTCTGAAAGGAAGATAAGGGACAACAAAAATGAAAAATGACTACTTTGCCACTGTTTGCTAAGATAAAAGGGGATAAAGCCAGAGGCAAGAAAGCTAGTTAGAGAGATGGGGTGGTGTGGATGTGTGTGCGATTTTAAAGTGTAATGATGCAGAACGGCACTTAGAAAACCAAACCCCACCATCACATCTGCATCCAGATTGTTTTGTGCTTGGAGTACAAAGAATCTAACAACTTGCACTGATTTCAAATAGTGCAAGAACTGATGCTATGTTTCTGATTTACATTCAAGGTACTGGTAGTGATATTTAAAGCTCCACATGACTTGGAATATTGATACGAGGGTGGGTCAATAAGTCAGTGACTTTTTGAATTTCCCGCAACACTGCTCCTATCAACAGGCATCTGTCAGTTGACTCCTGTCAAAATTTGAACAAGCTGTGTCATTTAGCTTGTGTTTGACAGCCATTGATAGCAGACTACTATGTGATTTGAGGAGAAAATGGAAAAAAGTGAATTTCGTGTGCTAATTAAGCATTATTTTTTGCGGAAAAAACAATCACTCAAACCAAGGCTGAGCATGATAAATACTATGGGGACTCTGCACTGTCAATTTAAATGGTAAAAAAGTGGTTTACTGAATTTTGTTGTGTCCGTACAAGCACGGAAGATGCCGAACATTCTGGACGTCCAGTTGAGGTCTCTACACCCGAAACAATTGAAAAAAATCATGATATGGTGTTGGTCGATCAGAGATTGAAAGTGCAAGAGATGGTGGAAGCCGAAGGCATCTCACATGGCTCAGTGGTTTTGATGTTAAATGATCACTTGGGTACGAGAAAGCTTTCCGCAAGATGGATGCCGAGTACAAACACAATTGTGTGACAATTTTGCAGGAGTGTTTGGCGTTGTTCAACCACAATATGGATGAGTTTTTGTGCCGTTTTGTAACCGTGGACGAAACGTGGATCCAGCACAACACACCAGAGACCAAACAGCAGTCAAAACAGTGGGTTTCTCGGGGTGAATCGGCATCAAAGAAGGCCAAGGTGGGTTTGTTAGCCAATAAAGTCATGGCAACCATTGTTTCCAAACCTGAAGAAATGGCTCAGCGGAAAGAGATTTGACTCCAACAATGAAATCATCTCACAAACAAATTCCTATTTTGATGACCTCGACAAATCTTATTTTTTGGAAGGGATAAAAAATTGGAGAAACATTGGACAAAGTGCATAGAGTCCCCCTTCTGGGGTAGAGAAGAGTGGGTTTCAAATGATTGAAATAAAATAAGAGCTCAAAGGAGACTACGTTGAAAAATAAAATGATTTTAAATCCAAAAACCTGTGTTTCATTCAAAAAGTCACAGATTTATCGACCCGCCCTATCTACATATATATGCCTGCCCAAAAAGTGAAATCTGCTGGAAGGACACTGTGTTCTTTTGTGGTGCATCTACATTGCAGAATTAATGCAGTTTGACTCCACTTAATTGCCAATGGCTCAATGCTGTGGAATCATAGGAGTTATAGTTTGATGAGCCACCAGCATTATTTGGCAAATACGAATAAAAAGCATGTAAAATCACTAAACTCATGAATCTATATCATTGAGCTATGACAGTTGACAGTAGTGTTAAACAGCATTAATTCTACAGTATAAATGCACTCTAAATCCAAACAATACTGACAGAAAACATGCCATCCTAAATGTCACAGACAGATACTGAGACACACATGGCCAACCAACTTCAAGATAACACATTTATTTATTGTATCAGAAGCGAACTGAGGATACAATTGTAATGTATTTAAAAAACACAGGGTTTTTTTTAAAAAAACTTGCCATTATACTAAATGTCCTTTGACTAGAAGCTGGTCACTTGGAGTGCCCCTGGTGTTTCTATAACAAAGTTTTCCATTGCGCATGTGGTAGTGCTCAGACTGCATTGTAATAGTTGGTCTGTGGTTTGCACACTCGCATGTCGTACACTCTGCTTAGTGGCCCCATTTCTTAAGGTTGGCTCTGCATCTTGTGGTGCCAGAGTGCAGTCTGTTCAGTGCCTTCCAAGTCACCCAGTCTTCTCTGGGCCCAGTCTCTCATTTGGTATCAGCTATGGCTTGAGGTTTTAGCCTGCCACTTTTGGACTCTTGCTTGCCGATGGGTTCCTGCAAGTATCTCTGTAGATCTTAGAAAACTATTTCTTGATTTAAGACATTGGCATGCTGTCTGATGTCCAAACTGGGGATGGGCTGGAGATGTCACTGCCTTGATGTATAGGAGAAGCGGCAGGAGTTTGCTTTTGCCTGTGCCTACTCGGAAGAAAGAGAGTCCACTCCTTCTTTTGCTGATTTGAGAACAAACATTTTTGAACTTTGAGCTTAGGCTACTTCCACACTATCCCTATATCCCAGAATCTGATCCCAGATTATCTTCTTTTCCCAGATTACATGGCATTGGAGATTCATATAATCCAGTTTAAAAAGATTATTTAGGATCAGATCCTGGGGTATAGGGCAGTGTAGAAGGGACTTCAATTTGCAGGGAATGAAGAGAAGAGAGAAAATGAGACATTTTAAAAGCAGATGAGAAGCAGGATGGCAGAGCTTTAATTAGGACTGTGCCTCTCAAATAATCTCAATTATGCCAGAGATGTGATTGGCACCGAGTTAAAGCATAGTTGTTTAATGTTTATAAAACCTTTGGTTCCTAAATGTTTTCACAAAATCACCTCCTTTTTGCATTATTTTCAACTATTTAAAGCTATTCTAACCAACTTAAATTGTATTAACTTGCATAATCACACATCTTCTGCCTTCAGGGCCTAAAATGGACTTTAAAAGGATGGACATTGCAAGCTATGGGCCCTGAAGGTAGAGAAAAGCCACCCCACGTACAGGGAGACCTGGAATATCTTTAATGATGAGTGCTAGACTCAAAATAGTGAACCAAAACCAAGATTTATTGAAAACAACCAGTAAAAATGCTGGTGGCCCAAAATGCTTAGTTGGTTGCAAAAGGAAGTCCTTAAAAAAAGGAAGCAATCACTTGCCTCTTTGTTTGCAGAGTGATGGTGCCTTTCTTTGATTCCAGGTTCCTGTTGCTCTCTGGCTTGTAGGCCCACTAAGTCCTTTAAAAGCCCCAAAATCCACAATCTATGTTGAGGACAGGTCCTCCTTTGTACTGCAGTCTTCGGTTGAGAGCGAAGGTTAGGCTTAGTAGGTGAACTAAGATGCTATGTCGCAGCAATGGCTTCGATTCCACCTTGCTATGTCCACGTGCTCTTCAGGAATGAGCCAGAAAGGAAGTCCTGCCTCTCAGGTAAACTCTAGAAAAGGAGGAGTTAAGGGCGGTGACGCCAGGTTTGGAGCCAAGACACAGCTCCGTCCCTAAGTGCCCACATGGCAGAACAATGGAACAAAGGCCCATGCAGGTAAAGGGCAAAAAGGTACGCAGTACAGATATAAAACCAGCCCCGCGGGGGCATCAAAACACACTTCCAGACAGAAAGAGCCAAACGGAGGGCTGGAGGGGAGCACTTGAATCCCCCATGAATGACCAATTGGTTCTGGCTGGCATTCTTGCCAGGTGGAAGAGGGGAGGGGCTTTAGGAACCTTCCTAAAGGTAGCCCCCTCCCCTCCCCTCCCCTTCATTAATGATCTGGACGTAGGAGTGAATTCTGAGGTAGCAAAGTTTGCAGATGACACTAAATTGTTCAGGGTAGTTAAAATGAAACTGATTGTAAAGAGCTCCAGAAAGATCTCTCGAAATTGAGTGAATGGGCAACAAAGTGGCAAATGCATTTTAACCTAAACAAGTGTAAAGTCATGCACATCGGGGCAGAGAACCCCAACTACACCTACCAATTGATGGGGTCAAAGCTTTCCAAGACAAACCAGGAAAGGGATCTTGGGGTTTTGGTGACAGCTCAATGAAGATGTCAACCCAGTGCGCAGCAGCAGTGAAAAAGCAAATTCTATGCTTGGCATGATCAGGAAGGGAATCGAAAATAGGTCGGCAAATGTTGTATTACCTCTCTACAAATCGATGGTAAGGCCACATTTGGAGTACTGTGTACAATTCTGGTCTCCGCACCTTAAGAAGGATATAACGGAACTGGAAAAGGTACAGAAAAGGGCAACAAGAATGATCCAAGGGATGGAGCGGCTCCCTTATGAAATCAGGTTGCAACGCCTTGGTCTTTTCAGCCTTGAAAGACGGCGTTTAAGAGGTGACTTGATCGAAGTGTATAAAATCATGCATGGGATAGAAAAGGTGAATAAAGAAAAACTATTTTCTTTGTCACAAAACACTAGGACTAGAGGGCACTCCCTGAAGCTCCAAGGTAGGAAAATTAGGACTAATAAGGGGAAATATTTCTTCACCCAGAGGGTCATTGGGTTATGGAACTCACTTCCAGAAGAGGTTGTGACAGCTGTCAGCCTGAACAACTTCAAGGCAGGATTAGACAGATTCATGGATACCAAGTGTATCGGTAGTTACTGAAAAGGACATTCAAGTGCCACCTCGGCCCTCCCTTCTGCTCGAGATCCCCGTGTACAACTGGTGGGCCACTGTGTGATACAGAATGCTGGACTAGATGGGCTGAGGTCCGATTCAGCATGGCTCTTCTTATGTTCTTATGTTCTCTGCATTCGGCCTTCCACCAGCTGGAACAACAAGCCATCAATGTGGATTGCCCCCGGGGTCAAGTGTTTCATCCAGTGGTTGGTTTGGCAGGTGGTCCCAAAGGATACCTGGCCCCATACCATTACCCATGTTGCAATGCTCCCCCCATAACTAGTAAATTAGCTCACTTATCAGTTTCTAATTAGGTCAATAAATGGCCCATTTATTTCTCCACATCTTGTGTCTGTTCTCTTATTTCACTGTGAGGATTCAGCAAGCACCTCCAGACAAAAGGAGCCAACTGGAGGGGAGCACTTGAATCCCCCTGTGAATGACCAGTTGGATCCGGCTGGCATTCTTGCCAGGTGGAAGAAATGAGGGGCCTTAGCAACCTTCCTACAGGTAGCCCCCTCCACTCTGCATTTGGCCTCCCAGCAATGCAACCCACCCTCCTGTCCTCAGTTCAATATTAGTAGTATTGGTCACACTAGGGCCAGGTAGGATTTTTCCCCTCCTCAGATAGGAGGGTTTTTCGCCTACCCCATATTGAAGCTGACAGGAGTAAAGAATTTAAATGGGTGGGGCTGTATAAATAGGTGTTCCTGACAGGGAGTGGGGGAGAGATTGGATTGGCATACACCTTGGCACCCCTCAATTCTGAGGGTTTGTCTCTGTAGGCTCTATGGTTTAGGGGGTTCCCCAAAATATTTTCCTTAGGGATTTCCTTGGGGGGGGGTGCCTCTCCCCTATGGGGCTTAACAGTTCAGGGAGGAGGTCCCCTCTGACAGCCTTCCAGTAATGACCAGCCAGGACAGCTAGCCATCAATGTGGATTGCCCTGGGAGTCAGGTGTTTTGCCGACTGGTTGGTTTGGCAGGTGGTCCCAGAAAGATACCTGGCCTCACACCATTACCCATGTTGCAGTGCTCCCCCCACAACTATTCAATTAGCTCACTTATCAATTTCTAATTAGGTCAATAAATGGCCCATTTATTTCTCCATATCTTGTGTCTGTTCTCTGGGGATTGAAATGTTTTAGCCTTTAAAATGTTTTGACCTTTAAAATCATCCTATATTTTACCGCTTTTCAAAAATAATTTGAGTTTATACTGTTTAAATTAGTCATAATGGTCATGTTATACAGTACCCTAAAACTTTAGACAGGGGGATAGATAAATGACCAAATAAACTTCTCCAGCACATACTGTATCTCTATATAATTTTGCATCAACTCCTATTTCCCCTAGAAATAATTCAGTAAGGTTCCCAGATGTCAGGTTCAAAGATACACAGTAAAATAAATACACATAGGCATGGGGAAAGATTTTTAAATTTTTCTTTGCTCATTTTTGACAATAAATATATTTGTCTCACAACAGGGCAAAACAAAATAAACACAATGAAATAGGCAAAAATAAAATAAAAATATAAAACTTTATTAAACAAATTATTTAGAACAAGATAAAGTCAATTTAATGCATTTGCAGATCCAAAGACAACACTAGTAAACATATTTTGGTGCCTCAAATGTTGACCCTATTTCCAGTATTTTTCACTTGTTGAGTAAAAAAATGGCTCCAGTATTTCTCTGTAAGCTCTTGTTTTTGAGAAACAGAACATATCCCATATGCCACTTTTCATCTGCTCACCCATAGAAAAGCATGATAACTATATGTGAAACTAGAGTTGATGCAGTGTATCCAGTGCTCCAAATAACCTTAGGAACAGGCGTAAAAACCAAGACACCAAGAAAAAAATTGGGCTGTGAATCATTAATCCCAAAAAGTATTAATGGAAACCTATGTTTTCACTTACCATTGGAATCAAGCATCAGCAGTGATAAACAGACTTTCAAGCAGGTGACATTCTACAGTCAGGATGCCACAGTGCAAAGCCCCTTTCCTATGTCCTTCTACTGTATATTGCAACTCCAGATAGGAGCATAGTTCTTATTACATTGGGCAATAGAAAGTATATGGTGCTCACTATTGAGAGAACAACTTTGAAACGAGCAAGGGAAGTATAACTTTACCCTGACTTGTAAGAACCAAACTCAATTTTCTTACAGGAATGTCAATGTTCCTTAATTGTGGATAACAGAACAGTACCCCACTCCCCATATCTATGGGACTGGTACCCATACTTTCATTTATAAGCATCTGATTAAAAAACCAACTCCTTTGGACATTTCCTAAGCATAATTCTATGTTATGTTTCCATCAGAATTCATTTGTTTAATAGGGTTCACTATTCTCCATAATTTTTTCCAAACTGCAATAAGTCCAAGAACATAACCTTCAGGTAGAGAGCAGAGAAATGAATTTATGCTAACTAGAGTGGGAAAAGAAGTGATACTGGCCCAACATCTTTTGATATTAGAAAATACCACTGATATTTCTAACTACAAAGCCAGGAAATGGATAGGGTGATAGAAGCTCTTTTGAGGTAGATGGCACCCTCCTGTTCCCATAATTTAGAGCCCAGGGAAAGTTGGATAGCCATCTTTTTATGAGCTTTGGGAAATCTCAAGAGCATTCATTGACTTTGGCTAATGTGGGTAAAATCCAGGTTTAGTGGCCATGTACCACACTGGAGACAAGAAAATCTTATGTAACATGTAGCTGCCATGGAGCTGTTTCCTGCCTGCTGTGGATTATATGGCTCATGGCAATGTGTCCTAGGTTACTCTAAAATTCAAATGGAACAATTTGAAGGTGTGCATGTTGTTTTTGGAAAAAGTTTTTGACTACAATTATGGACAGTGTTTGCATACTAGAGTTGTTGTTGTTGTTCCAAAATTACTTTGTCAAGTGATACATTTTCAAAATGTTGGTAGAACCTGTTTCAAGAGAGTGCCTTGACTACATAATTTGAGAGGGAGAAAGATGTAACTCACAAGCTATAGTGTGATTCACACACAAAACAAATTGCATTGATGCCAACTTAATGGCAAAGTGGTAGAGCCTCCAGAGTAATCAGTTAAGAGTCTGGGTTTCTGCCAAAAAGACAGAAATTGAACAAAATGTAGTTTAAGAGCACCTTAAATTAGAATTCTCCATCTGTCTATAGTTGGATATATCGGCCTTCAGAAACCTCCATGTAATTTCTGTTCTTCTCTTTTCTTATGAATGTCATAAAATAGGGAGAGTTCATACAGCTCAAGGGAATTATAAGGATAGGTTTGTCAGTCCTTGTAGAGTGTCTTGAAAATGTATGGCACTGAACAAGTGCTATGTACTTTTTATATAGCCAGAATTCAGTATATTTTTTAGACTGATTTTAACATTCAATAATTCAGAGAGTCTCTTGAGTTTTGTATGGCTGGCTTGTTTATGATATGTGGAACTTTCATTTCCTGGAAGAGAAGTGATCCTGAAGAAGGGTTGCTTGAAGGTTAAGGATATAAATTTATCCTATTGCTTCTACTGTTTATCATAAGACTACAGAACCAGGAAGGCGACTACTTTACTGATCTGGGAAACCTGAGAATAGGGATGGGAGATATTGTACATAAATAGCCCTTGCAGAAAGAAGGACTGTAATGCCTTTTTACAGAAGAGACATCCACTGAGGATGAAAGCGTGAAAATATATATGGGTAAAACAAGATTTTCTGCCATCACCAAGAAAGTGTCTTACATCTTGAAGAAACATTCTTCTATTTTGCTGAAAACGTTTTCCCATTTTCAAAAAAGCTATTTTTTTTTGAATGGTTTCCAGAAAGAACACCCCAAAATTTAATTAAATGATTTTGGTTTCTCCTCTTGGCTTTCCACCTCTTACCTGTTGACTTCTACTTGATCTGATACAGTTTTGCTGCAACACTGCCCTTTCCATATTAGTACACCCATTTTTTTTCATTTTTGTAGTCTATATATCTAATGGCTTCCGCTACTTTAATACTCTTTTATTTTTTCCACCCAGCAATTTCTAATACTTAAGGGATGAGAAGGAAAATTCAGATGTAAAAGCCATCCTTCAAATAAGGTGCCTGTTCCGTGTCAGAAACATATGATGTCTAGAATTTTGACTTTTCCACATTAAAGCAGCTCCACAGCAGGAAAAACTTGACTTTTACATCCCATTTCAAAAATGGCTGTTTACACAGAATATAATACATTCTTGAATTGGTTTTTGTTAGTCAGGATGCTGGTGGTTTGGGTTAGGGGGTTAAAAGAACCCAGTTGTCATGGAGAAATCACAAACTGATAGGATTTAGTTTTTCTAAGGTTCCAAATCTTAGCAGGGGTGATTAACCCATTAGAATGGTCCATCCTTCAAAACTGATGGATCAAAAAGGATTCCTGAATGTTCTGGCTGATTTTCTAGATTTTCAAATTGGGGATTCTGTTAACATCCTGGTTCATCTAAGGAATAGGAAGATGACCCAGACAATTGACATAGTTGCTCTCTAGTGTCCTGTGCTTAGGAGCACAGCACAGCTTGTTTTCTGAGGAGCTCGGGGCAATGAAATACTTAGGTTGATGTCAAGAAGGATGATGGAGAAAGACTCAGAATGAATCCAATTAAGCACAGGTTAAGGCCCACTTAAAGCTACTTTGCTGACTCTACTACACCTACTCAATCTCCTTCAGCACAACTACTCTGGGTAGTTAAAGGGCTATTAGAATCATAGACTCATAAAATAATAGAGTTGGAAGAGACCACATGAACCTTCTAGTCCAATCCCTGGCATTGCAGGAAAGGCACAATAAAAGCACCCCGAAAGATGGCCATCTAGCCCCTGTTTAAAACAATGATTCTCAACCTGCGGGTCCCCAGATGTTTTGGCCTTAATCCCCCCAAAATCCTAACAGCTGGTAAAGTGGCTGGGATTTCTGGGAGTTGTAGGTCAAAACACCTGGGGACTGATAGGTTGAGAACCACTGGTTTAAAAGCTTCAACCACACTGAGATAGAAAAGTTGCTAAGCAATTCCCTTGTTGCAAGTGATTCTGAAATGACTTCTGCCTTGATATTGCCCTTTCCCTGCCTACGCAGTGGGCGGGGAAAGGTTGTTAGCTTCTCCCACGAAGGGAGATGATTGGTTCCATGGATGGAACTTTCTGGGGAATGGGCGGAGGCTGCCTGGTGCATTGGAGCAGCCTCCTATGCCATTCTTGCCTTAGGCGTTGACCCACCACTCCCGCCCAATTGACAGTATAGTGGTTGCTATTAGGGGGCCGGGTAGGAATTCCCCCCCTCTATGTTCTAGGGGTTTTTTTGCCTACCCTATACTGTTTTAGGGGCTAGCTGGGATGGGTTAGGGTTATCCATAGACCCATATTTTCTCATGCACTCCTCAAAGTTGGATGGGCAAGTGCACAAATACACTTACCTGGATTGCAGTTAAGAGTAAGGGGGATACCATTAGTCCTGAGATTTTGAGAGTTCGGTTAAATATTGTCTGAGATGTTTGCTTGTGTTTTTCCTTGAGAGGTTGACCAGTTATATGTTATAGGGGAATCAGGGGAGTTTCCCGTTGCCACACCTAGTTCCCTTGACACCTGAGTTTAGTCAAGTTAAACCTAAATAGGTAACTTTTAAAATAAAAGTTGCCCTAATTTGATCCAACTACTGTTGTCTGTCTCGTTATTTCGGGGGTTGGAAGATAATGCCCTGATGACCTGAATTCCTGGACTTCTTTACATATTTTTGGTTGCATATCCCCTGTTACATAGTCCACTTCATGTTACTCGGGTTGAACACAGATCTCCTTTCCCCTGTCCCCTGTTATCATTTCACCACACAAAGGCCCTACCATTTTCCATGTGGGGTTGTTGTTGTTTTTTGAATTTGTACTCTTAGCAGAGTTTGTTTTCCAGCAAATATCAGAATAGCTGAAATCTCCCATTCCAGATATATCTCTTTTTTCTGCATGTTTGTTCATCTGTTCAATGAAAGCTTCATCCAGGTCTTCAGTCTAGCTTGGAGGTCTGTAGTAGAACCCCACAACTATATCTTTTAAAATCCTTGCTCCTTTAATTTTTATCCTGATACTCTCAACCTAATTGTCAGGATTGAAGTCCTGCATCTCTACACTTAATCACCTCCTCTCCTATTCTATTCTATCTATTTCTCTAAAATAAGTTATACCCTTCCATTATTACATTCCAATTATAGGACTCATTCAACCAGGTTTCAGTGATGCCTAATACATTGTGACTGTTTTGTTGTGCTAAGAGTTCCAGTTCCTCTTGTTTATTTCCCATGCTCTGTGCATTATTACATCTCAAACTTTGGACTCCTGGGCAGGAGCTCTCAGAAAAACACTGTGACATATTTGCTAAATACTTTGCAGACAAAATTGCTCAGATTTGTTCTGACTTTATCCATATTGTAGGTAAGATCTGGGAAAGTAATTGAAACATGTAGTCATCCAATTTTAATTGATACATTTCAGGTAGTTCAATATAATGATGTGGGCAGGTTGTTTGGAGAAGTGAGGCCCACCACTTGTCGTTTAGACTCATGCACATCTTGGCTATAATATATCGAGTTCTCTAAAGCAGTGTTTCCCAACCAGTGTGCCATGGCACACTAGTGTGCCATGAGCGATCATCAGGTGTGCCATGGGAAATTGGCACTCTTCCCCCTCCTAGCAGCTCTTTCTCCCTGCCCCCCCCCAAGATCCTCCCCGAGGCAAAGGAAGGGCTCCACCGAATGCCAGGGCCAGATTTTTTTGATAGTTGACTCCCCCCCCCAAGGAACTGTTTATAATAGCCTCATGACATCCATAGTTAATTGTAAGCAAGTTTCACTCAAGGTGAAATTTCACAAGGATCTGGAGAACAAGCCCTATGAGGAGTGGCTTGAAGAGCTGGGCATGTTTAGCCTGAAGAAGAGAAGGCTGATAGCCATGTATAAGTATGTGAGAGGAAGTCATATATATGTTGTGCTCATCGAAACAGGCCCAGGTTTCACACTGAGTGTATAAATACATTTAAAAACATATTAACTATATTTATTACTGTGCTCGTGTGTCATTTTGTGTCATTTTGGTTGGTGGTGTGCCCCAGGATTTTGTAAATGTAAAAAATGTGTTGTGGCTCAAAAAAGGTTGAAAAACACTGCTCTAAAGGAAGCAATTGTAGACACTTGCTGATTTTTTTTTCCATTTGAGCCTACCTCCTTGGGCCACTATTGGTCAGTCTTTAATCTCTTTTTGTAAGTAAGGTCCTAGAGTGAGTGCTGGCAACACAACTACAGATTACTGTGAAGGAATATTCATTTTCTTTTTAAGTGGGGAGAAAACTACTCAAGGATTTACCTTACAAAATGGTTTTCAACCCTTTAGCTGATATATATTCCAGATGTAGCTGATTGTTAAGACAAGTGGGTCTTCATTTGTTACAGGAAGAAAAAACCCCGTGATTGATTCTCTCATTCGTGAACATCTAAACATTGTTATACTTTTTAAACAATAACCTTTATTATAGTCAATAGACTATTAGTTGTCACATAAAATGCATATTAAAAACAGCACAGTAAAAACATTCATATTAAAAATAATTAGCATTGTACAGTTTACTATATGAAATACCATTTGGTAGATATATTAGTTATTAGAAAATAGCATGATATTAAAAACATAATTAAATATTCGTTTGGCCATTCCTTAGAAAAAGTAAATAATTTCTATTATTCTGCTTTGTTATTATCACAAGCCACTTTTTCTTTTAAAAAATTAACAAAGTCTAAATCCTTATGCAAGTGCTGTCTAGCATCAGATAATTGAATCAATAGTATTTACCAAAAAATGTTTTAACATTACAAAATTGATACCGTGAATCTATTTTAATTGGGAGTAGTAATGCAATAAGTAGCTTTAAGCCCTGCTAAAATGCTGTGATTGGCTTAACCAGGATATGGCTTAACTGAGAAAGAAAATAGTCAGAGAGAAACACACATTTGATATTTCCCCTCACACAGCTGGAATTTAGAAAGAGAGTGTGCTTCTTGCTGGAACTAATTGTTCCTATTTGTACCCTTCATGGGTCAAAGTTAAGGAGACGTTCCTAAGGGATAGCATTTAACAAATATTTTAATTAATATTCTGCATATCATTCATGGGTCAGTGGCGAAGAAAGTATCCTTGGGAGTCTCCCTGACACAAACAGAAAATTCACAGGGTGAGATGATGTGTGAAGTTGAACCCAAACTTTCTAAACTAATAGATGTGATTGAAAGTCTGTATTCCTCTTGTGTCCATTCATATTGTTTCTCTCTGTGATAGATTTGTGATGATGTCAGAGGAGAGACATCTTCAACTGATAAGGTTAATTTTAATGATGGAAAACATATGAAAGAAATTTGGGTTGCAAGGGAGGTGCCAGCATTTCAGATATGAGAATTATGGCAACAAACTCATCGTTGTGTCTAATAAGAACCCAAAGAAATAAAACAAGAGTTGTAAGCAGTAATTCTATCTATTTATATCAGCAAATGATATGAACCCCAAATGTATTTTAAATGTTGCTTTCAGAAAAAATGTGTTGAACATTGGCAAAATATAACTTTCACAAAAGCATCTTAAATTGACTGATAAGACACATAGCCCTTCCTTTAAAATACATATTTTAGTAGCACTTTTTTCAGTTCAGCATTGCCTCATGTAATTATTACTACAACCTTATGAGAACCACCATCTTTCTAACCAAGACTCTTTTTTGGAGGTGGGTTTTTAATAATCATCATCATCATCATCATCATCTATTTATATTCCGCTCTATCTCCCTAGAGGGACTCAGGGCAGATTCCAAACATAAAAGGCAAACATTCAATATCCGAATACAACAACAATACAACCATAATAACAAAATTTATACAACCCAACATATTAATACGAATTATAATTTAACAAACTAAAATTAAATAAAAATCACAGCCTGTTATAACAGACATAAGACAAAACATCAAACATCAAATGGAAACAATAATCTCCCATTTCTTTGGGGCAAATTGATTAATCATTGCTCAAGATATCTATTGAGCTGATGGGGTGAGCAGGGCACGGATACAGATGGCAACTATTACTCAGAGGTATAATGGTAGTATTGCCAACTACTATTCCTCCTCCTTGTAAGCCAGTGAGCAAAGGTATATCTTTAGCTGTTTTCTGAAAGCATAGCCTTTATTTTATGTAGCATATAAAATCTTAAATTTTATTTTATTGATAACATCACCATATTCAATGCTGTCAGGGACTAGGTTTTGTTTTGAGTTTTTCTTGTCCCAGATTTAAGATGTGCATTTTGGCATTGTCTGGAAGCACCCTCAGTGTCCCATATGAGGAACGGTTCTTAATGAGGCAATTATCATGATCACATTCTTAGTTTAGATATCGTAGAAACTAGATTACTAGATTATGAATAGATTACTGCAATGTACTCTATGTGGGGCTGCTTTTGAAGACGGTTCGGAAACTTCAACAGTCCAACGAGTGGCAGCCAGGTTACTAACTGGAGCGACATACAGGGAGCATACCACCCCCCTGTAGTGTCAGCTCCACTGGCTGCCTGTCCACTTCTGGGCTCAATTCAAAGTGCTGGTTTTGACCTTTAAAGCTCTATACGGTTCTGCCCCAGCTTACTTGTCAGAACGCATCTGCCGCTATGTCCCGCCTCGTTAATTAAGATCATCCGGGGAGGCCCTGCTCTTGCTTCCGCTAGCAACTCAACTGCGGTTGGTGGGAACGAGAGACAGGGCCTTCTCAGCTGTGGCCCCCCCTGCCTGTAGAATGCTCTTCCAAGTGAAATACAATCGATCCCATCCCTCCTAGCTTTCCGGAAGAAAGTAAAATCGTGGTTGTGGGACCAGGCCTTTGCACAGTAACTTAATGCAGCACTTTACTTGGAATGGTCTAATATGAAGATGGACATGAAAATACAGCTTCCGCTACTGACTGAATGTGGACTTGTTATAGATGGAATTTTAACTTATTTTAACTGTTGATAATTGTTTAACTTTGATGTTTTTAATCTTGTTGTATTAGTGGTTTTATATTGTGTACTGTGTCGGCATCTAATTGTGCCTTGTATGCCACCCTGAGTCGTCCCCCCGGGGGGGGGGGGTTGAGAAAGGCGGGGTAGAAATATAGTAAATGAATAAATAATAAATAGATGACTTACAAAGTTACAAAGTTACAACTGATTCAATAGATCTGTTCTGACTTAGTGGCATCACCCAGTAACCCATGGTGTCACTACACACATTTCCTTTAGGAAAAGACCATACAGAACCCTGTTCCTTCCTCTGAAATGTGGCCTACAATGTCTGATATTCATTTCCAGTCTCCTAACCAAGTACTAACCAGATGATTCTGCATAGTTATGGAGCCTGATCCTGGTGAGAGGATAGGCAAGGATCACCACAGCCACCAAGCAAGCATGGACCTACTCCTCCTGACTTATTGGTGTCACCACCTTGTGATGGTGTCACTCAGTGTAATCTGCACTTCCCATGCTCCCAATTTCCTGGCTGAGACTAAAAGTTAAGGAAAGCTGCCCCAAAGCGGGTTTATGTCCCCACACCTTTTCCCCCCACCCCACAAACCGGGCTTTCCCTGGTGGGTGCCCTCATGCCATCCCAAAAACTTTTGGATGTGTCATTTGGAAGCCCTCAGATAGGGCCCTGTCTGGAAGAGCCCTAACATTGAGATTTAAGATATTGCAGGCAAGATGGCATCAGAGTGCAGCTATAGTGCCACCATTTCCTACTGCAAATCATGTGTGGTGTTTGTTTAATAGTATTTGCCAAGGTAAATTTTGACATAAAGTTTAAACTTCAATGTAGAAGCCGTCATAATCAGCAATGCTAACATCATTACAAAGTATGTTTAAAGAATGATATAAAGTGAAGACTGAGCCTAGCTACAAGACAAAAAGGAGAATAGGAAAGAATCCACAGGACAGTTTTAGTCAACAAACTATTGTGAGGCCTTGTTTATGTTAGAAATGCTGTAACTCTGATCTGCCAAGTCTTTCTTTCTTCTTGTGGAAAAATATGAATTTTCTAAACAAATGACTTTTGTATAGTGGCACTTATTTCTCATGCGAGTAAGGCAATGGTCAAGATCCTGCAAGAAAGACTCCAGCAATACATGGAGGGAGAGTTTCCAGATGTACAAGCTAGTTTTAGAAAAGGCAGAGGAACGAGAGGCCAAACTGCCAATATCTGCTGGATAATGGAGAAAGGCAGGGAGTTGACTGTGTGGATCATAATAAACTGTGGCAAGTTTGTGGTGGTATGGGCATACCAAATAATGTCTCTCTCTTGAGGAATCTGTATAATGACCAAGTAGCAACAGTAAGAACTGACCATGGAACAACAGACTGGTTCAAGATTGGGAAAGGCGTGTGATAGGGTTGTATACTCTCACCCAACCTATTCAACTTGTATGCAGAACACATCATGTGATGTGGGGGGCTTGATGAATGCAAGGCTGGGGTTAAAATTGCTGGAAGAAACATTAACAAACTTTGATATGCAGATGATACCACTTTGATGGCCGAAAGGAGGAGCTGAGGAGTCTTTTAACCAAAGTGAAAGAAGAAAGTGCAAAAGCTGGGTTGCATCTAAACATTTTTAAAAAACCCCAGATTATGGCAACAAGAATGACTGATAACTGGCAAATAGAGGGAGAAAACGTGGAGGCAATGACAGAGTTTGTATTTCTAGGTGCAAAGATTACTGCAGACGCAGACTGCAGCCAGGAAATCAGAAGACGTTTACTTCTTGGGAACAGAACAATGACCAATCTTGATAAAATAATGAAGAGTAGGGACATCACACTGGCAATGAAGATCTGCATAGTTAAAACAATGGTATTCCCCGTAGCAACCTAAGGATGTGAGATCTGGACCATAAGGAAGGCTGAGCGAAGGAAGATAGATGCTTTTGAACTGTGGTGTTGTAAGAACATTCTGAGAGTGCCTTGGACCGCAAGAAGATCCAACCAGTCCATACTTCAGGAAATAAAGCCCAACTGCTCATTGGAGGGAAGGATAGTAGAGGCAAAGATGAAATTCTTTGGCCACATCATGAGAAAACAGGAAAGCTTAGATAAGACAATGATGCTAGGGGAAATGGAAAAAGGAAGAGGGGCCAACCAAGGACCAGATGCATGGATGGTATCCTTGAAGTAACTGGCTTGACCCTAAAGGAGCTGGGGGAGGTGACAGCCGACAGGTAGCTCTTGCATGGAATGGTCCATGAGGTCACGAAGAGTCGGAAGCAACTGAATGAATAAACAACAAAAAACAAATGACTTGTTATTATGAAGCTTTTGAAGAACTTAAAAAGAGGTCGAAATAGAATTTTTATAGTTTGTTGAATTTTTTTAAATCAGTTGACAAGATGAAGAGACTTTCTCAGATTGTTAAAGTTATTTATATCTGACAGGCTTGGCCCTACACATACAGCTTTAGTATGATGGTGATATGGTTATTACAACAAACTTCAAAAGATTCAATAGCTTATTTCTGAATAACAAATTATTTTACATATCATGGTTCTTAAGATTCCATTTGTGGCTTTAAGCTATAAAAACTACCTCAACACTGAATAAATAGGCGCATTATACAGAGCTGCTTATGCTATGGCAGCTAGCAGCCATTGCAAGTATAAGCAATCAGCAAACTTGCAATTACATGTAATAATACTGACTATCTGTGACAGTGATATTAAAGAGGAGCTAACCAACCTGATGGAGTGAAATAGTTCCTTTTAAAAACTCTGATAGGGAAGAAACAAAAAAGGAAATACAATTCTTCTTAAAGCCATAGGCTTAAATCCATTTTTAAACTCAAATAGTATATAAGTGTTGTCTTACCAAGGCCCCATGATTGAGTGGGTCTAATCTAAAACTAGATTTTGATCACATTGCTCGCTGGTGTCATATTTTAAACATTACTGTTGACCCTTCGTATAATTTCACCAGTCATTGTTTGAAAAGATATTTTAAAAATTCAAAAGGCAAGATGTTGCATATTTTCATTGCAATCCCGGAATATTTTTTGCAAAAACGTAATAAAGTAAGAGTAAAATAAAAGTGCCTGTCTACTTATTCCCAGTAAAATAAAGTGTGTGTGAGAGGGGGGGGGGAGCACATTGGCATTTTTGCTGTCACTGGTCTTTTTGTTTTGACAGGTTGTCTGCACATTTCAAGATTCTCTTTCAAGGAGAAGAAAATTTGTGAATTTTCTTTCCATCTATATCCAAAAAGTAGAAGACATGATATTGAGATTATATTTTGGCTCTTGACCATGCCTACAAAAACGAAAGAGAATGAGCTCGTCTCTTATTCTGTCTAACTTCTTCAAATGCCCTGTAGCTGATGCTCTCCTTTAGCATCTCCAAACCTAGAGAAAGTAGGATGGTTGTGTGCTTCTATGTAAGAAGCAGCCCAACTGTTTACACCACAACAAAGTATGGGTGAGATCTGGAGCTTCAAGGAAGGTCCTGGGCCTGTGACTATTTTTATAATGTGGGACGATTTGCATTAAATGTCTTACTGAGTGCTCGAGTGAATTGAACTTGTGCATCATGTGGATGTCACTGAGTTCATTCACCCTCTGTTTATTTGTCCTGTGTAGATGGGTCCTCTGCCAGCCTTATTGAAAGACAATGGCAAACTTCTTGTGCACGAACCTGGCCAAGGAAATTCTGTGAGAGGTTTACATATGAGTCTCCATAAATTGAAAACTATGTAAAGGCACACAACAAGAAGAGTTACCTTACAGGCGGACTAATTTGAGGATTTAGCAGCATCATTAAGTCATACTGGAAGAAAGCAACATGCAGATGGGGATAGAGAAAAGAGAATAGGAACCAGTAAGAACCAAGTCCATTGCTTCATTCAACAATACAAACAGAATATTAAAATCGACTTAATAATGAGACACTGATATTGTGTTTTTAACGTTAAATGTTAAATTGTATATGTTGAAATTGTATTGATAATTGTTGATTTGTTTGTCTTGAGCAGTTCCTGCTATTTGTACACCGCATCGAGTCGCCTTCGGGCTGAGAGAGGCGGTCTAGAAACAAAGTAAATAAAATAAATAAATAAAATAATATTAAAATATAAAAATTTGTATATTTCTGAGCTGCAGTGGCAAAATAAAGAGATCTTTTTTTGAAATTGCAGGTACTTATCCTTTTCCAAATGGGTCAGAATGGGCCTGAAATATCTTAGGCTTCAGTGACAGCATCCCTCCCTCCATCTTTTTCTTTCAGCTATAGAACAAGTCTAGGGAACATAATGTGCTGAAGGAGCAAAGTTGACAACAGAGCTCTCAGCTGCAGGAGCATGTGACTGACCCAGAAGTTGCTCTTGAGCTGCCAATGCCTGAGGAGGTTGTCGAGAAGTCAGATGTTGCTGCCAGACAAGACATCCTTCTCCCAGCTGTGTCCCAGGACTGCTGTTCAAAGAATGACAGAAAAAATGTTTCCGTTTGCTAAAGAAATTGTCTCTTTCCCAAGGTGCTTTTGTTTCATTTCCTTTAAAAAAAAAAGACAGAAGCAGTCTCGAAATATTATAGCTGGAAAGAAGAAATCCACTGCTTTGTGAATGTCTAAGTATAGTTAACTTTAGAGATAAATAAGACCTGCTGCATAAGACCATTGGTATCTCTTGCCTGCCCCCCACCCCCTGCTTGCTTTCCATTTTCTGCCATGGAAACCCCATAGGAGGCCAGTAAGCAATATATTTCTTATCCTCTAGATCAGGGCTGTCCAACTGCCGGCCCTGCAGGTGTTTTGGACTTCAACTCCCAGAAGTCATAGCCAGTTTACTAGCTGTTAGGATTTCTGGGATTTGAAGTCCAAAACACCTGCAGGGCCGGCAGTTGGACAGCCCTGCTCTAGATCAGTTGTGCTCAATTATTTATTATTGTTATTGTAGTTATGTTTATTTATATCCCACTATTTCTCTCCATAAGAAGACTCAAAGTGGCTTTGATTCTCCTGTTGTTTTGGACTTCAACCTCCAGAAATCCCAGCCACCTTACCAGCTGTTAGGAATTGAGAGAGTTGAAGTCCAAAACACTTGGAGGACCAAAGGTTGAGAACCATGGCTCTAGAAAGTGTATATGTTGCAGAAGAGCTGCTTGTGGAGATGCTAAAAGACCTCCAAAATATGGGTTATATCTGTCCCTCAGAAGACCCAGATCTGGCTGATGAATAATCCAAATCATCCTGCCCTCCTGAATCTCTTCTCCCTCGCAAATAATAAAAAGAGGGCAAAAAAGTCCCTACTACCTATGATCATTGGTTTGAAGTGGTGGTGGTCTATTTCCTGTGTCAGCCAAAGTTTCCAGATGGGTTCCAATAGGAACTCAGCCAAGATTTTGCAGTGCTGAATAACTGTTCTTTGTTCCCTCTCCCTTTTGCTTCATGAGAAATGAGCATACGGACTGAGTTGGATATGCTCAGACAACATTTGTGAATGGCAGGTGGGAGATATTTTATTGCCTCAATCTTTTCCATTTAAGGAAGAAAAGTAGAGACACAATAGGCTCCTAGCCAAAGTGCTAGGCAGAACAATTCTTGCCAATGCTTTGCCTGGATACTCAGCCTTAATCTTCATTAATTCATCTATTTACTCTTTAAATTATCTAAATGAGTGTTCACCCCTACATCAGGTTGCAGCAAATCCCATAATATGCTTTATTTTTTTATTTGATGTGTATTTTCTGCCAGCTTTGAGAATGTAGCTTGAAATACTTTAAAAGTGGGTGGAGACCTTACAAAAATAATAAAATATAAAATACTATTAACTATTTCATCAGCTATATATATTGGGCATCCTTCCATTTAAAAACAGGCCGCAATATCTGAAAATTTTCAAGCCAGCTTAAAAATAGTCAAGGAGGAAATCACATGCAAGCAACCTATGATAAGATATTCCATACAGTTGAGGATACCCCAGGCTTCTTGCTCATATCTTACTGGATTCATTTCCATAACTACAGCATTGCCATCTAATTTAGATAAATATTTTATTTGACAGAAAGCCAGAAATTCTGACCATGTTCAGAATTTGATGACCTAATTGGCAATATAAAGAAATGAAAGCTGGAGATGCATGTTCTCTTCATTTATAGCCCAAATCCATTGATTTGTTTGGTCTATTCTGATTGGAATTAATGACTGGGTTATTCCTCAGTGTTTTATAAATAATTTTGAAAGGCATAAGAAACAATTTAGAAGGTGGGAACCACCCAAAGGTCAATAAACTTAGGACAGTGATGGTAAATTTTTAGGGACAGAGTGCTCAAACTGTCAGGGGGGACAACGACACTTGCAGTGGTGAGATGAGGGGGTGGTGAGTGAGGTGTTTGCCAGAGGGGAATGAGGGCATGAGAGCAGGAGGGGGTGAGTGACCAAAGAAGTGGGCAAGCAAGTGAGTATGTGAGCAAGTGGCAAGAAGCAGGTAAGCAGTGGGCAGGCAAGCAAGGAGATGGGCAAGCAGGCGAGCAAGTGGGTGGGGGAGAGCAAGGGGACAGAGAAGCGAGCAGGCAAAAGGGGGCAAGTGAGTGGGCAGGGGCAAGCAAGTGAGTGAGTGAACTAGCGTGTCAGGAGAGAGGCACTGCATGTAATTAAACTTGCTGGATTTGAGAAGTAAACATCATTGTGAGGATTCAGTGCAAATACAATCTGAATGATTTGTTTGTCTTTACAGGTCTCATTATTTATGAAAACAAAAGTTCTGAAAGGTAGAAAAACACCATCTTTCACTTCCCTTTCCCTCCCCCCATTCTCTCTGTCACACTTCCACACGGTGGCACCTTATGAAACAAAGTGTGTGTGTGTACATAATATCATTAGTACATACAAAGTTAATGACATGATGTGATAAGACAATTAACATGACAAGTTGCTATTTGATGGATCATGCAGTTTTACAGTGACATTCTGACATTGGCAGAGGAAATATCTTCTTCTTCCTGGTTGCATGGGCATCTTTGCCAATTTCAAAACAGGGTGCCTATGCTGGTTCCTTCAGATTTTATAACATTTTTAAAAAAATCTACAGTCTGATATCATTGCCAAGAATCCATGTAATCTCCCTGCACCTATGGACTTGCCCTTCACTAAAATAGATGGGGTTACTGGAAGAGCTCCATAAGTATGCTAAAGTCTCAAAACCTGCATTAATCCCTGGGACACAGCCAGATTCTATATCTGCAGATTCTAAAGGATCTGCAGACAAAATCTGTTTCTTAGTCCTTTACTTTTACTTATCAATTATGCTCTCTCACACACACAAACTCTCTCTCACACAAACTGAAAACTGCAAAAAGCTCTTAAACAGGTTTGAAACGAGAACCAACCAAGGGGTATCAACAAAATGTACTTTAAAACCTCTGGTTTTAATGATCAAATGCATCTAGTAGAAACCATTGCAATCAGTCAATATGTTGACAGATTTTGTATGCACTTTCAATGCTATACAACACTGATCTTTCATTTGCCCATTTCTCACAACAAGAAAGTTTGTATTTTCTGCCAAACTGTTACTATTTTAATAATGTCATAGGACAAATATGGGGGTTTTTTTCTTATGAGGAACTATTAGAAAGTACCATTGGCTTAACTGGTCTCAACGTTATTCTCATTTTTCACAAACATGTAAATCGATTGTGTAAAAAAAAGGTTGGTCTTTCCAAGTTGCTGTGCAGATGACAACAATTACAAGAATGTTCCCCTGATTACTTTTCTATGTTTTTGTCCTCCCAATCCAACTGATTCTTGTTAAAAAGGAAGAACATGTGAATGGAAGGTATCCTTAACTAGTAAGAACAGTTCTTAAATATTTCAAAAGAAACAAAAATTACTTCAAAATTTCTATTACAGGTTGTGCATCACTTTTCTGAAAATATGAAATCCCAAATACTCCAAAATCCCAGATTGTCTCTATGGGTGGCTTAGATTTCTTTCTGATGGTTCAATGTACACAAATTTTGTTTCATGCACAAAATCATTAAAATGTTGTGTATAATATTACCTTCAGGTTATGTTAGAAAGTTTACATGAAACATAAATTAAAATTATGTTCAGACATTAGTTTCATCTCCAAGATATCTCATTATAAGCAAATACAGGCATTTCAAACTCTAAAACTCTTCTGGTCCCATGCACTTTGGATAAAGTATACTCAACTTGTAACACCAGTTAAGTTTGCATTCTGATTTAAAGAAATCTTTTTTTGGAACTTCACAATAAATAGTTAACAGCTTAACAGAATGCAGGGAAATGTAGGACATATATCACAAAGAAAGATCAAAGAGAAATAGGCGGGGTTGGAACTGTCAAAAGCATATCTCTTCATTAAGAGAAGAGTTCAGTTTGATGTGAGGGAAAGTGAAACAAGAGTGACAGTTTAGTTTCTGGATCAAAACCTGAAGGCCGTAATGTAGGTTACTTGCAAGAAAATCAGGATAAGGACAAATAATAGTATTCAAATAGAATGGAATATTATGAAAGGCAGAGTATGTGAGTAAATTCATGGGGAAACATTCCTTAGTACAAGATTTCTGATTCAGGGTACACCTTATCATTAGTCATGATTTGTCCAGATTATACATTTATGATTTGATACATTCCTGATTTTGTTCAATATAAGGCCAAATTGCATTGAAAAAACGGCACTGATCACTTATTAGTTTCTGGGTTCAATGCTGTTGGTTTTAACTCTAAGCGCCTCAAACAGAGATCAATTCTCTTCCTGTGAACCTGTCAAGTCAAATTCAAAGCCAATCTACGGTACTTCCCTCACATTTGTTGTTGTTTGATGTTAATTGCAGTCAAGTCAGCTTCAAAGCATTGCAATCTTATGAATGAGAGCCCTCCAAGAATACCACTCAGGTACTGCAAACTAAAGGCCGTGGCTGTCATGATTGAATCAGTCCATCAGTAATACATTCTTCCTCCTTTCTTACTGCCTGTCACTTTAATGATTATTACTGGCTTTTCCAATGAGTCTTGTTCTCTCATGATATTCCATGATGTTTAGGTATCTTAGAGATTAGTGCGAGTTTAGATCTGATTAGTTCTATTCATTTGTCTTTTTAGCAGTCCATAATATCTGTAGGACTCTCCAATCACCACATTTACATGAGTTGGTTTTCTTCCTGTCAGATTTTATCACTAAAATCTGACAGGATTTAGCAGAAAGTACCTACTGTATAGATGGCAAAATTTATAATTCTTTCAGGAGAGAAAAAAGGAGTTGCCGGAAATTCTAATTCTATACCACAAACATCTCTGGATAATTTATATGTGAGTACTCAAACCCCTGGCCCTAGATGGATGAATATTTCAGCTTTTCTTTCTGTCACTTAAAACAAGTAGGAAGAAATTGGCAAATTTTATTTAATGAATATTTGCAAAACTCAGTAAATTCTTATTACAATTGTAATGAAAAGAAGCAAATGAAAAACGTCTTAAACATTCTTAGTTTTAAAAGAAATTTGTATCATTCAATTTGCTGCTTGTGATTTTTCTGGCAATTATTTGTGGTTTTAATATTGTTACATAATTTTTCAAAACCTATGAAAGAAATGATATGCCAGATAGCCTAAAATATTTCCTGGCTAAATTATTGTCTTCAAGATATCCATCTTGTTTATGTGTTATGCTCAAATTGAATATCGGTGAATATAGAGGATACAACATAGTTCCTCAACCTGGCGGTTGGAACCCCTGGGGGCGGGGCTATGAGGGGGTTTCAGAAGGGTTGCCAAAGACCATTGGTAAACGTATATTTCTGATGGTCTTAGGAACCTCTTTGGCGGAGAAGGCTGAAGATCTCTCCGCCTGTCCTCTTCCTTTCTGAAAACAGGAAGAATCCTCCCACCAAAAGCCCTCCTCTAATGTGATTGAGTAGCCTCTTAGCCAAGGGGAGGGCTGTTTCTGAGACTTCAACTGGGGGAGGGGAGAGCAGGCATGCTCGGTGCATGGCAGCGTGGTGCGCATGTGCAGGTGAGGGTTAGCATGTGAGGCTGGAGGGAGGCTAGTTCCTTCAAGGCATGGGGGTTCTGTGTGGGAAGTTTGACCCAATTTTATCATTGGTGGGGTTCAGAATACTCTTTGATTATAGGTGAAATAGAAATGCCAGCAACTACAACTCCCAAACATCAAGGTCTATTTTCCCCAAACTCCACCAGTGCTCACATTTGGGCATACTGAGTATTCATGCCAAGTTTGGTCCAGATCTATAATTGTTTAAGTCCACAGTGCTATCTGGATGTAGGTGAACTCCAACTCCAAAGCTCAAGATCAATGCCCATCAAACCATTCTAGTATTTTCTGTTGGTCATGGGGTTGTGTGTGCCAAGTTTGGTTCAATTCCATCATTGGTGGAGTTCAGAATGCTCTTCGACTGTAGATTAACTATAAATGCCAGGACTACAACTCCCAAATGACAAAATCAATCCCCCAACCCCACCAATATTTGGCACAAATATTGAGTGTTTGTGCCGAATTTGGTCCAGTGAATGATAATTCACCCTATCATAATATTTATTTATTTAATTAATTATTATTTCAGCTTATATACTGCCACTCCCCAAGGGCTCGGAGTGGTTTACAGTATAAAATATAACAGTTAACAATGAAACTTAGATTAAGACAATGAAACTTAGATTAAGATAGTTACATTATGATTCATAACAGTAGCAAAATTACAGTTATGAAGTAGCAGCAAAAATAATATTATGGTTGGGAGTCACCACAACATGAGAATCTGTATTAAGGAATCATGGCATTAGGAAGATTGAGAACCACTGGGATACAGGGGTCCCTTGCATTGACATTGTTAGACCCCTACCTCACAATCTTCAGCAATGTGCTTTGCGTGTCAGGAGAGGGAGATCTTAAATAAGCTTTTTCTTGTACATGAGCTGAATCTTCCCCACAACTGAAATTATGAGGAAATGCTCTCTCCAGAGATTCCTTCTTCATATGGTAAAGCCAGGTACTGATGAAACAGGATTTTGGGTGAGAACATCAAGTTTGGCTGTATGTCTCTTTAAGTAGTGATATATCCTGTTCAGAAATCACTTGCCTGGGATATAATTCTTGTAGAAGGCTGTATAATAAGGCTGTATAATAAATTGCTGAAGAATTTAGTGTATGTTCTGCAAAATGAAAAATTGTGGTTTGGAATTATTCAAATGAGATTTGGAATATGGGGTGACTTTTAGGCATTTGTCAAACAGACCAAGTCTCATGAGTAAAGTTAGCAGCCAGAAAACAAAAACAAAAGTTTGGTGTACAATTGTTTACCCCTAATTTTAAAAAAAATGTTCTCCAAGCTATCTGTAAATGGTAACATGAACATGGAAATGCTGAGTGCCTTCGAGTTGTTTCTGACTTATGTTGACCCTAAGGCAGAGATGACAAACTTGTGGCCTTCTGGGTAATTTGGACTTCAATTCCCAGAATTTCCTGGCCACTGGAAAAGCTGGCCAGGGCATCTGGGAGTTGGACTCTGAAATACCTGAAGGGCTACAAAGTTGTTCTCCCTGGGACAGGTTGGACATCTGTGTGTGCACTGTATATGAGATCTATTAAATATTCAAGACTTTCCCAGCTTCAACTTGGTCCCTTGAAAAAGCTGACAATCTGATTTGTAAAAAGGAAGAAATTAAATCTTAGTAAGTCGTGCTAAGAGTCTTCTTAAAGAAAGTAACAAACTTGTACACTTGACTCTGTTTAACATACAATTTTAAGAAATCAGGATTATGCCATGCTCTCCTATGATTGATGAAGTAGCAGAAAAAATAAATTTACACTCTAAAGAGTGAGAACCAGCATGGTGTACTGTTTGAACATTATACCATCACTCTGGAGACCAGGGAATGAATTTCCCCTCACCATGGAAACCCAATGGGTGATCTTGAGAAAGTCATACTTTTTCAGCCTCAAAAAAAGCAAATGCAAATTCCCTCTGAACAAATCTTTCCAGGGTTAGTGCAAGAAGAACTACACCCACAAATGAAAAATAATACTCCCAATTCAGCCTCCAAAGACAAACCCTTAAAATTTAGTGTAGAATGTGGCATGCAGGTTTGGATTATAGAATTTCAGTGATTGAACCAGTTCAATAAAATTGGTATGAAGGACATCCTTAGAGCAGAAATTTGCATACTATTCTTTCAAATCAGTTTGTTCTCACAGTATGTCTTTTCTGCCCGTCATCACACAATCCATATTGTCATATGTATGCTTTCCTGAGAATATAGTGGGAATAAGGGGCAAGAAAATTCCCATGGGTAATAGTTTAGTTTATAGTTTATTGCATTAGCCGCAAGGCCATATCAAGCAGAACAAACCATGCAAAAAAAATACATATATCAAGCATTGAACAGTGGTTCCGTAATGTGCAACAGTACATTAAACAACCGTTCTGTAATAAAATAACAAATACTCTCCTGGCACCTCTGCCTTTCTGCTTCATTTTGATCAAAATTCCTAGTATATATACCCATCTATTTGTTCCCCATAGGTAAATAGGAGTATCTTTACATAAGTCTGAATACAAGGGGGGAGGGGAAATCTGTTCTACCACATTGGCAGATAGCATTCATATACAATTTTCAAAGATTTTTCAGTAGCATTTTTACAATCAAACTCAGTTGTCTCCAAAGTTTTGTGTAAAGAACCCATTCCCATTGTGTTTAATGATGGGTGCTTAATGATATATGGCTGACAAGTAATAATTTGCAACCAAAATCCTAGTAATCCACATTGCCCACAGTACACAGTATTGACCAACCCTGCATTCCTTTCTAGTTTTAGCTGGAATCAATTTCTTTCATGCCTATTACTTATTCAGTGAGCAGTTTTAGGCATGTCAACCTGTCAAATGGAAAGGTATCATAACCTCAATTAGCCATTAGGCTGTCTTGCAGCAAAAATTGGTTGAACAAAAAAATTATTTCCGCTCAGTACTTTCTAGTTTCTCCAAATGCCAGGTATTTCTGTGATTTTTTTTTTAAAAAAGATTTTGCCAGAAGAGAAAACTCTTTTGACACATTAGTGTCATTTAAATGAAGACAGCACAAATCATAATCTCTGGGACATATAGGGGTTTTTTTCTGGAATGAAAAGTTGATTATGGTATATTCAATCTCAAACCTGCCAAATATTATGAATCTGCTAATAAAGCATTTACTGTAGATGCACAGATTCGACTTAGGGATGTAATGAAACTCTTCTTTAGATGCGTAGAATGTCTTTGTGCAAAATCTAGCACCATGCAAAGTACTCCTCTAGCTTAGATTGATTGTTAGGAGTACTTTGGGTTTTTGCTTCAAGCAAACATGCAGGGTTTTATAGCTGGGGAAGTTAAAAGGGGAAATAGCCAATGTTTTCAATTCAAGTGTGCACTATTGAAACAAAGCACAAGGACAGGGCATCTCTCTTGTAATCTCTGGGTCCTACAGCATGACTCTATAGTCAACTACCATAAGATGTTGTTCATAGAATCACACTGGAGGATATAGAGATTTTTAGAGAGATGTTCTTATGTATAGCTTTGAATATAATGTTCCCTCTAGAAATGTTTAAGTCCTCCAGTGTGATTCTATGGTCAAACTCCAGCAGAAAATGGCCACAGAGTTGCTTAAAGAACATAGAGATTCCCAGATAGATATTCAATGTGGTGAATAATCAATTTTTTTTAAAAAAAATCCCCATATAGTAGATGGGTGTTGGATTTCACTTGTGCAGGTGGAGGACATTTCTATTTGGTTTATTTATTTAATATGAACTTACTGGCATTTGCAAATGTTTTCATAAATAGGATGTGAAAAATGTGAGTTTTTTTAAAAACCTGATGTTTAAACCTCACATTTCTTCTACATTCATTAAAAAAATCATCTTTACTTAAAATTCTCAACTGGGACAAAATGAAACTGGAAAGTTTTCTCAAATGTATGCATTCTTGCAATTCTGGAACCTTTACAAACCTATATAGCATGTCAGCATGATTTTCTGTGCAGCATAATGTTAAATATGGTTTTTTTCTCCCAGTAATTCTAGGCTCTTTTAGGTGGGATCATCTGCTTCATTCAGCATTTGTTTCACAGATACAGATGCACATTACCTAAATGGAAAATTAAAGCAAGGCAATCTGAAGATGTTTGATGCAAAAAGGAGATCAAGTCTTTGAATAAAGCAATTCTTAGGGAGATTTGAAATGGCTACTGCTCAAGGTAGTACTCCAAGCTTGGTATTCCAGTCATCTTTTTCTCTGTCCATTTAACCACCTTGGAAAATCACAGTCTGAATTAAAATTACAAGCATATACCTATCTGGAATTCTGGTTGACAGGAAGGAAAAAAATGTTATGTTTCGGTCATTTCAAGGAAAGGCAACTGTTCCACATCAACAATATACAAAGAAAAGAGCTCATAAACTTTTTGAGATTAAAATGTCTAAACACACAATATACAAGCGGTGCTAAGGACAATAATGGAGTCTGCTCTAGAGAGTCTACAAATTAATGTATTATATCATGAATACATAGCATTTATACATTAGTATTGAAATAATATCATTCTAATAAGTATCAAAACAAAAGCGGTGGCTGGGCTCACACAGGGGTGAGCCAGGACGCCCAGGCTCCGAAGAGAATGGTTGGAAAAGGCTCAGGCACAGTCCCGGACGCCTTCCCAGCAAGGCAATAATGTCCAAAAATAATATTCTAAGCGAGTAGGTCTCACAAATACTGCTGTCTCATTACAAGGGGCTGCTGATAAGTCTTTGGCTTTACCCAGAAAGAAACAAGATAGGAAGATGAAACTTAACATTTATTCCTCATACTCTCCTCCAATATCAACATACTTCTTACATCGGTATTTCAAGTTCTATAAGGCTTCCAAAAAAAGGGGGGGGATTTTGGTTGTGCCTCAAACCAGTCATCCGTACCAGCCATGGCACCTGAAATGGTGTGAAATTTGGTACCCGTGAGGTGTTTCTTCAGGTTTGGAAACCGATGAAAGTTGGAGGAAGCTAGATCCAGTAAATAAGGTGGGTGGTCAACCAGCTGGAAGCCTAGCTCCACCAGTTTTGCCATAGTCACTTGTGCAGTGTGAGCGGTGGTGTTGTCTTGCAGGAACAAGATTCCTTTGGACAGCTTGCCACACCTTTTGGCCTTCAGAACTGCCTTCAATTTGTCCAAAAATTCAATGTAATACCTTGCATTGATGTTAGAACCATTTTGAAGATAGTCCACTAGCGGCACGCCCTCCTTATCCCAGAACACAGATGCCATCACCTTAGTGACTGATTTTTGCACCCTGAACTTCTTTGGATGAGGAGAACCACTGTGCCTCCACTCTTTTGACTGCTCCTTGGTTTCAGGGTCATACAAATAAATCCAGGTCTCATCCATAGTGACCAGTCAATCCATAAAATTCTTATCAGTCCAGAAACGCTCACAGATGGACCGGGAAGTTTTCACTTGCATGCTTTTCTGATCTGTTGTCAGACATTTGGGGACCCACTTTGCAGATAGCTTCTTCATGTTCAAATGTTAATGGATAATGTTCCAAACACATTCATGAGAAATCCCCATGATGTCTGCTATTCCTTTATCTGAAATTCTCTCATTCTCCAGTATGAGGTTGTGCACAGCACTGACAATCTCCGGAACAACAACCACTCTCGGACATTCAAGACATTCCTCATTATTGGTGCTGAAGTGGCCTGTTATAAATTTGGCAACCCAGTTCTTAACTGTAGAATATGAAGGGCATTGATCCCCCAATGTCTGTGACATATCATCATGAATATCCTTTATGGACTTTCCATGCAGAAACAAGAATTTTATCACTCCTCTGCTCTTATTTGCTGTGAATATCACCTTAGACTCCACCAATTTGTTTTCCTGTGTGCCTAGCCCACTGTTACCATAAGCTACAAACACAAAATTTTGAAAACAAATTTTCAAATATGTATTTGTGTTCATGTAATTGTAGCATTGTGTTGTGTACTGTATTACTATAACTGATTGCCCAGTAAACTTTGGAAGTTACCGCGAGCCACACGGGAGTGGCAACTAATAAGTTTGAATAATAAATAAATAAATAAATATTAGACACATAAGGGTTTCATGTGATGTAACATTTGTTACAATTGAAACAAAAAAAGAACACAAAGCCAAAGACTTATCAGCAGCCTCTCATACATAGACTTCATATCTAGTCTGTGTAGTAATCCAAGCTCAGGTGAACAGGTGTCCATTCACCAAAATTGATTTACCCTTTCCCCCCAAATAGCCATCTTCATCAGCTACTGTAGATGTTTCAACTTTCTGGAACAGAATTTAAGGATGTGGGAATGTCAAGGAAGATGGCAAACCACATCTAATCTTTTTGCCAGGACCCATTCTATTATTAACAGTAGCACAATCATGCTGTTTTCCATCTGCTTCTTACATTCCCAAGTCTTGTGGAAAATATCAGGAAGTTATCTAAACCAGGACCAATTAATTGATTCCCTGTCCATGGAACAGGACTGTATTACACCAATTGCTATTCTGTTATAGTCAGGTTAACATAGATTGTCAAAGCATACTCTGTTGAGCATATTCAATATCACCTCCCTCTTCAATAGTGCAATCATGCTGATTCAACATTCTATGGTCTCACAATTCTATGGTCATTCCATGGTCTCACAATCACACCTGTACACACTTTTGTAATGTCATCTTCATAAACAACTGTGAGCCCTTTATTTTTATGGTTTTTTTTTTATTTTTAGCACAATTATTCAATTTTAGCATTAAAACAACAGCAAAAAAGACAAATGTGTATACAAAATAAAGGACAAAAGCCAGCTTAAAAAGAGCAAAAGGGAGCAGGGGTGTGAGAGAGGAGAATTCTGTCACCTGATATCATGTTGCTGCCAGCATGCTGGCTCAAAGTGGAAGGAACCCATCATATTAAGGCAGTTGATGGAAAACCATCAATTGCTGGGAGATGAAGAATCACTGGGGTGGGGACACAATCCAGGAGTGGGATGCATACAGTTTTGTATGATAAGGACCATCACCAAAGTTAACAGCCCAGCTAGAGTGTTGGTTTGCCTGCCTTATGTGTTAACCTCTTTCATCAGAATTTTAAAAGAATTATCCAATGTGCCCAAGGAATGGGATCAGAACATTGAATAGGTCATGTAAATGTATAGCTACAATCTGATGTGGATTTGCTTCTGCCCCATCATTGAATCCACTAGGCCACTGGTTTGAAACATATTGCACATAGCCTGAAAAAGGAACCATTTCTAGAGAGGGAATTGACAGCTGAGAACAATGTGAAAATTTCCCATAAATGGGAAAAACATCATAATCACTGTGAATGCAGATTTTAAAAAATGAAATGAAATTTTCAACAAGAATGTCATTATCAGTTGTGTATATTGAATGTGGTGCTTTTGCTAAGATTATAAACTTGCAACACCAACAGAGATTATGTTTGAACTCTCACTAAATGGACTGTCAAAAACTGGCTTTAATTGAGCAGATGGCTTAGGACTCCTAAGGGAAGCTATAATTAAAGTGTGATACACTACAATTGATTCAACATGTTCAGCTGCCATGCCAGCCGATTCTATTTAATGATATTCATTCTTTGCTTTCCTGAACATTGAATCCATCCTGACAATTAAAAATGGAAGAGGTGAAGCATGGGAGAAAGAGAGGATTAAATAAGGAGAGGAGGAGAAAATTTTTCAAGGATGGAAAAAATTATAAATCAGAGAGTTCAGACCATATGAGTATTTATGCGTAGACTTCATGATAACTCTTATGTCATGAGAGTCAAAAGCAAAGCTTTTGATATCATGTACTGTGATGATCCACACCAAGCCATGTCTTGGGCAATTATTAGATTAGCTATGCTTGCTCTCAGCTATTTGTTTCCTAATTGGACAGCCCTCTTGTGCTTTTTTCTTATTTTAACATTGCTGAAATTTTTTTTGAAAACACACATTGAGTAGTTCCAGTATTGTTCTAAATTGCTTCTTGAAGATCAATGAGCCATTGCTTGTGACATTTTCTTGAACACTGAAAGCTATTTTTCTATTTTTAGTTTCAATGTTATATTTTCATTGAAAAGTTGACACATTTGGCAGACGTATGTCCTTGTTGTCATGTTGTACTTTACAAAACCAGGAGGTGTAGCTGGATACAACCTATGAAAACAGCCTTCGGTTGATTATTACTTCTGTATTTGTCCATTTTCCATCAATTACTTTTGCCCCCCTCTCCCTTCAATCTAAACTTCTTCTTTGGTTTTATTTGTGGAGTGTCCTCACCCAACAAGGGCTATAAAAGTTTCCTCTTTGGGGCAGACAACCATCAAATGTGTTTAGCTTATTTAAACTGCTAAAAGATAAAGACCACCTGGACACCTCCAATGGATTTTGTGAGTTGCAAGGAGGGAAACCTCAACTTGTGTGTGTGTGATGGCAATGGGATTAGCACATAGATTCGGTGAGACATGAATTTAGAATTAACCATTTAGAATAAACATCTTCATGATTTTTTAATTTTCTACTTGACACATTGAGATTTCTTTGTGTATTATATAAATTAACATGGCTATCTCAAGTCAACCTCATATTTAGTTTGTTGATGTATTCAGAGAACAGCCAGTTAGGTACTACAAATTGGAAATGTGCTACAAAAAGGGAGTAAACCAAAGGAAAGTACACATGCTTCCATCAAGTTATATAAATGTGTCTTGTGACTTTCCACAGAAACATTCTTTGTAGTGTGTTTGTGTGTGCGTGCACACACATACATTATTAGCTATGTGTGGTTCTGAATAATAGACACTCCACTTATGAGGACTGCTCCTCAAATTAAGGAGCAATCATCATTTTCATTCGGAATATCAGCAGCTCACCAAATTGCCATCATTTGTATTCCAGCAGCGTGCAATTCTTTTTAAGGATCTCCTCCTGGTATAGCATTCAGGAAATTGTTTGAGATCCAATATGATGACTGATTTAAAATTCTGTTTTATTCCAGCATTTGGGATATTGAATTCCTTTGCTTTGCCTGTTAAAATTGCTATATTAGGGGAGATGATAAAGTATTCAAAAAGTAATTTGAAAACTCCCCTCTCTCTCTCATGTGTGAGACGCCTCAGCTACTTCAGAGCAAGAGCTTCTCTTCTTTCTCCTGCAATAAATTCAAATTAGGCACTTGTCTGTCTGAAGTGATAGAGGAGTAGCTCATATTAAAAATAGGAGTGCTTTTCCCTTGTAGTTCAGCCAAGCGATCTCATTACTGTACCAATTCTGTTATTTCACTAGTTAGGCTGGCTTTCTCCATATTCGAAAGCAGAGCTGTATTGATTTCAGTGACAGTAAGACTAAGTGATTGGGTTCTTTTATCAATGCAGCAGTAGAGGATTTGCCCAGTTGTGTGGATATTATGTCAAGGGACTCAACAGAGGCACACATTTGGTTCAGATTTAAATTACACTGCAAGCTCTGTAGATTTGCATGAAAATATGTGTCGCTGCAAAGTCTTTTCAGTCATGAATGCCAATAGCTAGATGATGATCATATAACTTGGTCCCCTTCCCCTTTTTGCATTTTTGAATATTTAAATTATTGAATTTAATTGATGCATTGAATGAAATAGATATGGAGGGGATCTGAACATGCTGACTTGAAGCAATCTTGAGAAGTTCAGCATGGCAGAAAGGCTAGGGTGCAATGTAAAAAAAACTACATTTGAAGTACCTGTGGGAGTATCACAAAGAAAAGAGATCTCCATGGGATGGCTGCAAAGTAGACAAATACAGCAGTCCCCAGGTTACAAACATCCAACTTACAAATGACTCATAGTTAAGAATGGGAGTGAGACAACAGTAAGTAAAAGAAATCTACCCTTAGGAAGGGACGTTATCATGGGGGAAAGGTGTCTATACTGCAGTTTTCTCTCCAATTCTTATTTTCACAGCAAGCCAAATTTTCCAAAATCCAATTATCACAAGGATGGAAAGTGAAGTGAAACCTTTTGAACAGGGGCAGACAGCAAAACAAATGTCATGGGGCTGTTAACCTTTCCCTATGCTATCCAAAGCTAAAACATATATATGCTTGGCTGGAGTTACATTTTAAAAATGTGCCTGTTCCAATTCAGACCTAGACAGACCATTATTCTTGGTCAATGGTGGACCTATGGAATGCACGCCAGAAGGGGCACACAGTGTATGCATGCCATTGCCTACCCCCCTTTGCTTGCCTACCACTTGCCCACTTGCTCCCATTGCCTGCCCCCACCTGCCCCTCTGTTCACCCCCCCCCCCCCCCACTTGCCACCTGGTCTCTAAAAGGTTTGCCATCACTATTCTAGGCCAATATAAGTCAACTTTCAATGTTCCTGTGCTAGAATGTGATAACGACATAGTGTCCTAAAAGTTGACAATTCTCTTGTAGATGGGGGGGGGGGGCTAAGGAAGGAAGAAAGCTGCCCAAAGTATTTTTTAATTGAAAAAAACCATATAATTCTGTGGTATATGCTACCACCTTCAATGTGAATGAATATGTTGTTATGCTTTCAAAACATTTATCACTTACAGCAATCCTAAAGTAAAGCTATCATGGGGGTTTATCAGATTTATCAGAAGAGGGTTGCCATTGATATCTCTGATGTCAAGGGAGTGTGCCTTTTCATGTTTACCCTATAGGTTTTCATATGAGTGGAGATTCAAATTCTGATGTTCAGGGTTGTACTCCAATACCTGGAAACAGTAGCTGCATAAAATGTGAATATGAAATTATCACAAAATCTGATGTTAAACTCTATTCACTGTGACAAACATATTTTGTGATTTTTCAAGTGGCTTAATTTTTTGCCATTCTCAGGTGGCACTTAATGGGATCATATTTTTAAAAAGCACCACCACCATACACATACTTTGTTGTTAATTGTCATCAAATTGAGTTAAACTGGTGGTTCTTCCATGAATGAGAGAACTCCAAGGCAGCCCTGTACAGTGTTTGCATACTAAGGCTGGTAGGATTGAGTCTATTCACCTGGAATGTGAGCTTCCTTCTTTTCCAGGTGATCTTCGGGCCTCACCAGCCGGATAGGGCGCTCCTGCCATGCGCACGCACACTCTGCATGCACGCATGCTCCTGCTGCTGGCTCCTGCTCTTGCGGTGCTTCTTTCGCCTGCGGGGCATTGCAGGAAGAAGGAAGCACGAGGCGGGGCCTTTGGCGAGAGCGCCCTGCCTCTCTCTCATCCAGAAGCAGCTGTGCAGCCTCCGTTGCCGACAAGACAGGCAGGGCGGAGCGCTCCCTCTGGATGCCCTGCCTCGTGCTTTCTCATTCATGCAATGCCCCGCAGACGGAAGAAGCACTGTGTGGGTGGAAAACTGCAGCAGGAGCACACGCGGTGGCAGGAGCGCGCGGCGGGAGTGCGTGGCGGGAGCGTGAGGCTGCGGGTAGATCTTTTGGACTTGGTTGCTTTAAGAATAGCTTGCATGCTGAAAAAGTGTGAGCACCCCTGGTTTAGGGTATCCACATAACCCTTCTCCAGCATTCAAGTTCAATGAGCTTGATATTATTCCTTTTTTACAATCTAGTTTTCACAATCATACATAGAAATTGGAACTACGATAGCATGGATAATCCCAACTTTATTATTTTATTTTTCACTCAGGATTTTGCCTAGTTCTTGCAAAGTTGCCATTCCATGTCCCAGACTTCCAATTTCTTGACTACAGTATCTCTTTGATTGATGACTGAGCCAAGGTATGGAAAACTCTGAAATAGTTTAATGTCTCTATCAACTACTTTAAAGAATTCTACAAGCCCCAAATTGAATTGTATTCATATCATACATCTAAAAATGAAGCCACAATTTAATGGGTAGAAAGCAGAATAATGTAAAGTTCATCGGGGATTTTCAGCTCAAGATAATTATTCAGTGCTATTGTAATTTCAATCTGTGAAGTGTTTTATGACACTAATCTCCTTCACAGACTATTTGCCACCCAACCTGAAATTATGTGAATAGGACAAAGTTCTTGATAAAAAGAGGTAGGCAATGTTGAAATCACTGTGTGGACATCCTTTTGACATAAAGGTAGAGGGCAAAGTCTAGGCAACTATATAATCTTGCTCCAACACATCAATTTTCTTTCATGTATATTGTTATTTTATTTATTTGTTTGTTTATTTATTTGTCACGTTTCTATACCGCCCCTCTCAGCCCGAAGGCGACTCGGGACGGTTTACACAGGCAGTCTCTGCCCTCAATATAACACAGCAACAAGACAAACCCTCCCCCCCCCAAAACATAACACATATAATAACAATTTAACAATTAAAAACATACAATTGCAGCCTCAGTGTCATGTTGAAATCAGTTTCCATCGCATCGTCGTCATTCCATATATCCAATTAAGCCTTATATTTCATCAACAAATGCCTGCTCAAATAGCCAGGTCTTGACTTTCTTGTGAAACATCAGGAGGGAAGGGGCCAATCTGATGTCTTTAGGGAGGGCGTTCCAAAGCCGAGGAGCCACCACTGAAAAGGCCCTGTCCCTTGTCCCCGCCAGTTGCGCCTGCGAAGAAGGCGGGACCGAGAGCAGGGCCTCTCCAGATGATCTTAAACATCATATTGTTATGTGCCTTCCAGCTGTTTCTCATTGTTTTAGTAAGCATAATTCCAAGAGGGTTTGCTACTATGTTCTTCTGGGGTTAAGAGTAAATGACTTGCCCAAGATCACCAGTGTTTCCCATACCTAAGCAAGGGTTTGAATCCTGGTATTCAGCATTCTAGCCCAACATGCAAATCATTACACCAATCTGGTTCTCTTATTTATTTATTTATTTATTTATTTATTTATTTATTTATTTATTTATTTATGGTATTCATACCTTGTCACTTCTCACCCCCGAAGGGGGACTCAGCACGCCTTACAGTGCAGCACTACAGGCCGCTACACCATAATGCAGAAATATAATCCATACAACAATTATAATCCACATCCCATATGAACATTAAAACCATTACATATTCATTAAAATCAGTATATACATCAGTAGTTAAAGCCATAAAACAAAACACAGGGTCATCTACCGCAGTGTTTCCCAACCAGTGTGCTGGGGCACACTAGTGTGCCGTGAGCGATCACCAGGTGTGCTGTGGGAAATTGGAACCTCCAGGAGGGGAGGGGGGAGAATCTAGTGTGTTGAAGTATAAAAACCCTAAGAAACATACCTCGATAAAGGCACTCCATGTGTGTTCATAGTTGGGCATATTTATTCATGCCAAGTGTGATTCAGATCCATCATTATTTGAGTCCACAGTGCTCCCTGGATGTAGGTGAACTACAACTTCCAAACTCAAGGTCAATTCCCAAGCAAACCCTTTCAGTACGTTCTGTTGGTAATGAGAGTTCAATATGCCAAGTTTGGTTCAATTCAATTGTTGCAAGAGTTCAGGATGCTTTTTGATTATAGGTGAACTATAAATCCCAGAAACTGTAACTCCCAAATGTCAAGGTCTATTTTCCCCAAACTCCATCTGCGTTCACATTTGGGCATATTGAGTATTCATGACAAGTTTGGTCCTGATCCAACATTGTTTGAGTCCACAGTGCTCTCTGGATATAGGTGAACTACAACTCCAAAACCCAAGGTCAATGCCCACCAAACTCTCATAGCATTTTCTCTTGGTTATGGGATTTCTGTGTGGGAAGTTTGTGTCTTTCTGCCATTCCTGCCAGGATATCTATGTTGTGTTCATCAAAACAGGCCCAGGTTTCACACTGAGTGTATAAATACCAGGCATGGTTTAGAACCCAAAAATCGTGATTCTAAAATCAAATTGGGGGGGGGGGGTGGTTAGTAATAGAAAGACTTACAAAAAAATTTCCAAAAAGTTCTAAAATGTAAAGTAATTAGTAACGAAATTATTAATTAGTTCTAATGTAGGCAAAGCAGGGAAACAGGACTGACACCGTTTTAAGCATAGGCAAATCAAGGGGCAACATTTCCCTTGGTTTCCTTGCAGGGAGATATAATGCATTAATATATTGTTATTATTATTATAAATAGCCAGGGTTTCTTTGCAGGGACATATCATGCACTAATATATTATTATTATTATTATTAAATAAAATAGTTGCCCACCTCTGGTCAAGGCTTGCTTCTCCAGAGCATTTATTAGAATTAAATGCCCAGAGCGCTTCTTCCAGGAAATTAGAAGGAGTAAATATTATTAATATATTATTATTATTATTAGAATTAAATGCCCAGGGCCCTTCTTCCAGGAAATTAGAAGGAGTAAATATTATTAATATATTATTATTATTATTATTATTAGAATTAAATGCCCAGGGCCCTTCTTCCAGGAAATTAGAAGGAGTACATATTATTAATATATTATTATTATTAGAATTAAATGCCCAGGGCCCTCCTTCCAGGAAATTAGAAGGAGTACATATTATTAATATATTATTATTATTAGAATTAAATGCCCAGGGCCCTTCTTCCAGGAAATTAGAAGGAGTAAATATTATTAATATATTATTATTATTATTAGAATTAAATGCCCAGGCCCCTTCTTCCAGGAAATTAGAAGGAGTAAATATTATTAATATATTATTATTATTAGTATTAGATGCCCAGGGCCCTTCTTCCAGGAAATTAGAAGGAGTAAATATTATTATATTTATTATTATTATTATTAGAATTAAATGCCCAGGCCCCTTCTTCCAGGAAATTAGAAGGAGTAAATATTATTATATTTATTATTAATTATAAAATAGTTGCCTACCTTCTCCAGAACTCTTCTCACTGCAGCTTTCCCCCATTCAGTTTCCCATAGCTCTCTAGAAGGTTTGAACTCTATGGCTTTTCCTTGATTCTGCACTTTTCCTGCTCCTCTCCGGGCTGTTTTCAACCCCTTCTGCCATTGTTTCAGCCTTCCTCATGTCCTTCTCGGCTGTCCTCCTATCTAGGCTTCTTTCCCTGCTGTTCAAACCGCTTTTTTCTTGAGTCCTCCAGCCGCTCTAGGACTCCCGCTCTGGGTCTCTCTATGGTCCGGTTCCTTTTTCACTTCCTGGAGGAAAGGCCTTTCAGTTAAAGTAGGCCTCGAGCATGGAAAGGCCCCATCTGACTGTGAGTAATGTCTGGGAAGCTATTTTGGAGGGGATAATAGGGGGCCTTCCGAAATATTTACAAATCAAATGAAAATTTGGGCCCAGGGAGTGCGAAAAAGAAAGTCCACTTCCGGGATTGCGGCAGCGATGCGTATAAACTTGAAAGTCCCATACATACGAATCCCTTCCGATTTCTTTCAATTTTCGTAACTTTTTTCTCATGCCTAATAAATACATTAAAAAACATATTAACTATATGTATTACTGTGTTCGAGTGTCATTTTGTGTCATTTTGGTTGGTGGTGTGCCCCAGGATTTGGTAAATGTAAAAAGTGTGCCGTGGCTCAAAAAAGGTTGGGAAACACTGATCTACCGCTATGCCAATTCAGTCAATGTCCAAAAGTGCAAGTTATGTCTGCTGCCCAAAGGCCTGGTCCCAGAACCACGACTTTAACTTTTTTCTGAAAGCCAGGAGAGATGGAGTCGATCTTATCTTGTTTGGGAGTGCATTCCATAGGCGAGGGGCCACCGCTGAGAAGGCCCTATCTCTCGTCCCCACCAACTGCATTTGCGATGCTGGCTGGAGCGAGAGCAGGACTCCCCAGATGATTTTAGGCTGTGAGATTGGACGCAGAGGCAGATGCGTTCAGACAAGTAAGCTGGGCCAGAACCATATAGAGCTTCTCTCTTGATGTTTCACCTGCATCTATGGCAAGCATCCCTTTCTTCCATCACTTATGTTACTATTCATCTCAAGTATCAATGCAAGATTAGCTAGTCACCTTCAGGGCAAGAAGAAATTCACTGGCTTTCTACATAATTACATAATCACCATGTTTTTCAACCTCCTGTCAGGAGAGTTTGGATGGTGCCCTTCTGACTGGAAGAAGGGGGTTGGACTAGACGTCCCTTGTAGAACTGGTCAATGTTGGCTTCTATTGATTCATATGAGTCATTCAATGAGATAGCCATTGTGGCTTTGGGTTGTTGTAGGTTTTTCAGGCTATATGGCCATGTCCTAGAAGCATTATCTCCTGATGTTTCACCTGGATATATAGCAAACGCCCTCAGAAGTTGGGAGGTTGGGAGGTCTGATCTCACAACCTCTGAGGATGCTTGCCGTAAATGCAGATGAAACGTCAGGAGATAATGCTTCTAGAACATGGCCATATAGCCTGAAAAACCTACAACGACTCAGTGATTCCAGCCATGAAAGCCTTCGACAATACATTGTGGCTTTAAAAGAAAAAAGCTTTAGGAAATTTTCTAAAATCAGTAGATTTATGAATATTTCTGTTGGGGAAAATGATCCCCTGTTATCTTGTGTCATTTTACAGAAAATTCAAGGAAATAGTTTTTTGTATTTTTTCAATGTTGTTTATAAAAACTTTGAAAATTCCCCTAAAGTCAGTGGATATGTGAAACATTCTGGGATTTGGTGGCTAACAGTGATCAATGTGTTCTACCATTATAGCAAGTTTCACCCCAATAGCCATAAAATGGGGGAGAAAGAAGTCCCTGAGGTTTCACCAATTGTGCAATTACTTTAACGAAAAAGTAACAAAATTCTGTAACTCTTGTTACAGTAATGAAATTTTCACTAATGATACTTTAGAAATGAAATGTGAGCCCCCCCAATTTTGCAATGACTTTTGAAACATTTTTACGGATTGCATTTGCCTAGATCTGCTGGTGTTTTGTTCCAGGGTGTTTGTCCTCCCACCCCCCAAAATAAGGAGACCACACAAAGTATTTGGGTTTAAATATGGGCAACTTTTATTAACTGTTACCTATTTAACTTTAACTGGACGTAAATCTATATAACTTGAACTTGCTGTGGCAAAGCCTAGGTAGTGTTCCTGCCCGGTTTACTCCTCGGCTAACTGGGGTGAAACACCTGGGTCCCCTGGAAACCTAATCTGGGCAACCTCTAAGGGAAATGCATTGGAGAAGTCTCACTCAAGTTATCTAATGCCAAACTATCCCCATTCCTAGGCCATTTGTATTCACTTCACCTAATCAAAATGAACCTCAGGTGAATGTTTTAGTTAATGGCCTATCACCCCTGAAGGGGGTGCCTTGGGTGCACACCAAATTTTCAACTTTCCCCATCTGTTTTCCATGACCTCCTATTTAACGCCACACCATCCTAATTTGCCCTATAACAGTACTAGAATGTAGGAGTGAAAAAATCCTACCTGCCCCCTAATTTTTAATGGGTGGGTGTGGTGGGTCAAAGATGTACTTTAGAATGATGAAAGGGGCAGCCCAGGCAAGAACCTGGCTCACCCTCCCCCTCCCGAGTAATTCCAGCCAGAACTATTTTCTTTCCCTTCAAGGAAGGGACAAACTTCTCTCCTTCCCCAGCTGGGTAGGGGATGAAAAGCTTCTTGTGAATACCAAAAGCCATGAAAATCCCATTCTACAAAGTATAGTAAATGGTGTCCTTTATATAAAATAACAAGATGGGGGTGTGCTTTTTGTATTTTTTGGAAAATATTTCCAAGTTGTGGATAATTGATTCCATGGGTACAAAATCCAAAGATTTGGAGGACAGACTGTATTGACTTATACAAGTCCTTTGGATCATAATTGCTGTTGCTGCAATATATCCATGATTTTTTTTTAAAAAAAAATCAATCTCTGGATGGCAAGTAACCCATTATTGCTGTTGCTGGAAATTTCCACTGAATATTCTGTAAAACAAGGTATGTAAACAGAAAACAGAAATACCATCTGATTCCTTTTTTAAAAAGTGAGAATAAAATACAGCAGCCAGCAAGAGTATTTACTCTGCCTGGATAGCTGGAATATTAGATCACATCTATTCCATAACTTTCCACAACCAAAAATTGGTTGATTAGGAAAAAATGTTGCTGCATTTAAAAACATATACCAGATTTGACACAAGTGTTTTCCCTTGTATATTCAATATAATTTCCTTAAAACCCTATGATAACATACTGAAAATTCTTTTTAAAATCCTACGACACAGAAATATCAAGCAGCTCTATTTTTATTCTATGAAAGTAAATGTTATATCCTCACCACTTTTCATATTTATAGTAGTTCTATTATATTTATTTATTTATTTACTATTTTTATATGCTGCCCTTCTCAACCCCGAAGGGGACTCAGAGCGGCTTACAGCAAACAACAATACTCTCAGAGTGGCTTACAATGTACATATAACAATATTGTCGGAGCGGCTTACAGCAAACTGAAAAAACAACAATTTACATTACTGTCATAGCACAACATCAGCACTACACATCATATTGCACTACAACATATCGCAATATTGTTAGCAATATTGCATGTAATACAAATATACAAATTATAATATCATGATATAATTATATTATTATTATTATTGTTCAGTCTTGTATTCCGCTCCTCTCTGCAGGCTCGGGGCGGGTAACAGCAAATAAAATAGGCAGCATGTATCAATCATGCAGCCATACAATAAAAACATAAAACATACATCACATCACGAGGTACAGAATAAAATACAGGAACATTTCCTTGAACCCGGAATTTCCTTGGAAGCCGCAGTTATATTAGGTGATTACACTAAGTCGGTATGCCTAGTTAAAGGCTAGTCCGAATAGGGCGGTCTTACAAGCCCTTCGAAAAGGGATGAGCTCTGAGATAGCTCGGGTGTCATCTGGGAGGGAGTTCCATAACACCGGAGCTGCCACAGAGAAGGTTCTTTGCCTGGTTACAGACAGATGGCAGGATCGGATTGATGGTACCAATAGCAGATTCTGTTCCTCTGAACGTAGTGATCTCGGGGGAATATACGGGGCAAGGCGGTCCCTCAGGTACGCAGGCCCTAGGCCGTGTAAGGCCTTGAAGGTCAAAACCAACACCATCACATTATCATTGGCAGTATTATACTGTGTTACATTACAACACCACCAATACCAAATGCATATACAACACACCATACCGTAATGATACTACTACTATTAGTAGTATTACATTACAATTATTATACTATAACATAATACAATATATTGACATTATAATATATTATATTAAATTAAATTATAATGTAATGTAACATTATATTATATCATATGATATTATTATATTATATTATTTATAAAATAATAAATAACATTATTTAAACAAAATAAAATTTCTTATGCCAATATTGCCCGACCACTGTAACTACTCCAACTGTGTTTTAATGATGTTTTATTGTGTAGTTTTCTTCTGTATTTTACATTGCATTTTAAACTGTCTTTGTTTATTGTATGTTGTTCTGCTTTCTGGCTGTAAGCCGCCCCGAGCCTACTTGGGAGTGGCGGCATAAAAGCCGAGTAAATAAATAAATAAATAAATAAAAGAATTATTTTAAACCCAGGAAGAAGGGGAGGGTGAAAATAATAATATAAAACACAAAATAAAGTAAAATAAAGTAAAATAAAATAAAAACAAAAACAAAAATAAAAATTTAAAACAAGATGACGAGATGCAGCAGGACCCAAGATGGTGGTCGTTGTCTTCACAAGAAGGAAGGAAGCCAAGATGGTGGTCACTCAGTAGCAGCAATGGAGGCCTGCTGATAGAGAACCTGTTGTGAAGGATATGGTGGTGGTCTTTAGTCCCCTTCACAGATGGTGAAATAACTAAACAGTCCTACGATCGCAGGGTAATTTAGCAGCCGCAAATCGCCGGCCAGAGACTCCTGTCGCCTCTCAAACCAGCAGGGCAGCAGGGCTGAGCTCCAGCAGCCTTCCGGAATGGCGTAGCAGCAAGGGAACCCAGGATGGAGGGCTCGCTGGGGGGAGGACCTCTGATGTCACAGGAGACAAGATGGAACTGTCTTCCTGGCTCCCCTTCTTTCCTCTGGCCCCAGAGCGGCAGTTGGTGCTGCGGGGAGGGGCCCTGATGTCACAGGAGACAAGATGGAACTGTCTTCCTGGCTCCCCTTCTTTCCTCTGGCCCCAGAACGGCAGTTGGTGCTGGGGGGAGGGGCCCTTATATAAAACAATGAGAGAGAAGGGCATATTGCTCATCCATCTATTTATAGAATTGTTTAATCCAATCAGAACAGGATGCAAGTTCTGTCATTAGATGACAAATATATAGGATTTGAGTTAATCCAGACATAAACATACCCAGTGAATCATCAATAAGGCATTTTTCCATTCACTTAAAAAAATAATTTCAAGTTATGAAATAAATGGATGAATTCTGTGTTTGGAACAACTTTGCACTGTATTTTCCCAGCCTTAAGGCTGTTCGGAGTTTATGCAAAAGTGAATTTCTTTGATCTTATCCTTCATGCACCTCTTGCTGGTCAGAATTACTTGTAGGTCTGGTGAATATAGCCTTGGAAATTCTGAGTGACTGGGGTTGGAAAGAGGCCAACTCTATATTCTACTATTGCTCATACAATCACAAGTACTGTTGGAGCTTCTGATGTTGGGAAACTTCATTTTGAGGGAGGCATTCTCAGTTCTTCTGCTTCACCAGTTCCTGAAATCTTTCAAGGTCACTTGATTTTTCTCCCTTTACACTGACTGGAATACATTCTATTGTTTTTGACTAGATGACTACAACAAGATATCCAAGTTCTCTCCTACATATTCTTCTACACATACAGCAGATAATTTTGTTAAAATCAGTATTTGGAGAATTAATTCTCACTTTTAAACAAGTTTGAATCTTATTCTAATTATAGAAGCTCATTGAAGAAAAGCTTCTTTTCCTAATGTCTTCCAATTCTCTATGCATTATGTGGTATGACATACAAAGGACTGCTGAAGAGGGGAGAAGTTGAAAGAAAACCTCTGCTAATCTTGATTTCTCACTCGCAGTTTTGGAATAAGCATGACATCCAGTCTGGGCATTGCCACTTGAAAGATATGATGGACCTGAAGGGAATTCATGCACTTGAAAGGCACTTGAGGTTCAGCAACAAAAAACTAGAATGATGGCAGAGTAAATGATAAATTGGCTACATGTCAGGGTGTATGAATTGCATCTGTAAAACGATTTTGAAAATAGTTACACCAAGGATGGATCTAAGCACTGAAAAATGGCTGATTGAGTTAAAGGTGAAATGTTCACTCTTGCAATATTTGCAAAGCACATCTGGAAAACATGGCACATAACTGTGATTACCTTTGAATGGGTCTACACTGTCTTAGAGTAGGTCACTAAATCTGCAGCCTGTCTGGAGCAGAAATGATCTGGACTGGTCCTGGAGACAGATAGACATTACATTCATCACAAGGTAAGCATTACTTTTTTAATCAAGAGAAACAACAATATTTGAAAATTAAGAGATCCCTTCCCCTGCTCAAAACCCTTTTCATTAGAGGAGTATTATCCCACAGGATACAACAGACTGCTGATGATTGGGCAATGAAGCAGGATGGGAAACTTTGATGGTTCCCATCCCACCTGTTTTTAGTTTATTTATTTATCTATTTAAAACTTTTGTACCCCGGCCTTCTCACCTCCGAAGAGGGACTCAGACTGGCAAACAGCAAGTATTCACTGCTAGCATTTAAAATCTAAAACATCATAAATTTACAATAAAATTATCAATTACAAATACAATAAATACATTTTAAAAGCCTTTCGCCAAAGTAACATCGAGTCCAACTCAATCTGTATATTCGGCCCGTATCTAGTGGTTAGCGACTTTAGTAGATTCACAATCTTCTCCTTCATTCTGCACAGCCTCCTTGCACAGCCATGTTTTCACCTGCTTTCAAAAATTCAGGAGGGAGTGGGCGGATCTAATTTCATTTGGGAGGGAATTCCACAGTCAGGGGGCCACCACAGAAAAGGCCCTGTCCCTAGTCCCCACTAGACGCGCCTGTGAAGGTGGTGGGACAGAGAGCAGGGCCTCTCTAGACAATCTTAACACTCTTGACGGTTCATAGGGGAGAATACATTCGGACTGGTAAACTGGGCTGGTACCGTATAGGGTTTTGTAGGTCAACACCAGTACTTTGAATTGTGCTCAGAAGCTAATTGGCAGCCAGTGGAGCTGGTGCATCAGAGGAGTTATGCGCTCCCTGTACTCTGCTCCCATTAGTAATCTGGGTGCTGAGCACTGGACTAATTGCAGCTTCCAGGTAGTCTTCATAGGCAACCCCACATAGAGAATGCTGCAGTAGTCTATACGGGATGTAACCAGAGCATGGACCACTGTGGCCAAGTCAGACTTCCCAAGGTATGGGAGCAGCTGGCGCACAAGCTTAAGCTGTGCAAAAGCTCCCCTGGCCACCACCGAGACCTAGGGTTCCAGGCTCAGCTATGAGTCCAGGATCACTCCCAGACTGCGAACCTGCACCTTCAGGGGGAGTGTAACCCTGTCTAGCACAGGCTGTACCTCTGTCTTGTCTGGATTTAGTTTCAATCTGTTAGCCCTCATCCAGTCCGTTACAGTGGCCAAGCACCGGTTCAGGACTTGAACAGCCTCCTTAGTAGCAGGTGGGAAGGAGTGACAGAGTTGGGCATCATCTGCGTACAGATGACACCATACCCTGAAACTCCGGATGATCTCCCCCAATGGCTTCATGTATATGTTGAACAACATAGGGGACAGTACTGAGCCCTGTGGGACCTCACAGTACAATGGTTATGGGGCCGAGCAGGAGACCCCTAGCAACACCTTCTGGGACCGACCCTCAAGGAAGGACTGGAGCCACTGTAAAGCAGTACCTCCAATGCCCATTCCTGCGAGGCGTCTCAGAAGGATACCATGGTCGACGGTATCGAAGGCTGATGAGAGGCCCAGCAGAACCAACAGGGACACACTCTCTGAGGAGATGGCTTAGCTCGACTACTTAAGAGGGTGCATTCCGGAGCGATCGTGTTTATTGCCCTGGTCAACTCCCCATTCCAGAGAGCAGAGCATTGACAGAATCACCTACCGAGGAGACAGGAAATTCCCCAAGAGCTGTCAGGAATCCCTCTGGATCCATAAGTCTCCTGGGGCGGACCATCTTAATGGGTCCAGCACCCCTGCGGAGGTTAGAAGGCGCAGAAAGTCTAGTTGTAAATATGGGAATAAATTATGATAAGAGGTAGGAGCTATGAACCCGATTGATGTCCCTCCTTTCAGGACATTTCTGTCCCTTTTCAACCCTGGAACAAGTGATGAGCTCTGTGACTCTCCATGCTTGCAAAGAGGCTGAAGTGTCCTATGAGGGGAAAATTTCTCAATTTGATGAGGTCAACTGATGGAATTCCCTTTTTTCAGAACCCTTCTTCTTCTTTTCAACCATGGAATGACAGCTGGAAGTAGTTTAACTCATATGGTGAGCTTAGTGTAGGCTGAAGTATCCTACAACTGAGAAATGTCTCAATGTAATAAGGTGGTTAGTGAAGGGAAGATGTAAATCTTTTGAGCTCGAGTTCAGTTTCTTCATCAGTTGATTATCTTTTACTTGGTAAAGTGCTACCTGACTTCTCCCATCTTAGTCTTATGTCCTTATTCTCCCTGGCATTGAAATATCTTCATTTTAGAATTGTATGCCATAGTACTACAGGAAGACATATGTGTACTTAAAATAATTTCAGCTGGTACTGGGGACTAGATGAGATGCTCCTTATATGGTGAGAATTAGTATGACTATTTTAAGGAACAATGCCAACAATATGCCAAAATGTGACTTTTCTAGAATATAACTGTCATATATCACACATCATCAAGGTTTTTATGAGCAGAAGCAGAGCAGATGGAATTATTTTTATATGTATTTCCTATAATTGTAGGCAGTAATGGAGTGTGGATAGCTAGGGAATTGTTTTATAATTTGCTTTTTATTGCATTTTTGCAGGAAAAAATGTGACATTCTTCCATTATAATTGTCCCATTTTCAATTTTATATTTATGGAGTCAAATAATTGATATCAGTGAATTTCCTGGCTGATTATTGCGAGTGGCTGCTTCTCCTCTCCTTAGAATTTAGTAACTTTGCCTGAGATTATGGAAATATTTTTTAAAATGTGTCATTATGGCTCATAGATGGTACATTAGTTAATGTTAAGTGTTGGACTGTTTATAAAGTGCTATTGGGGGATAGGTATAGTTCAAAACTGTCTTGTTAGGGTATTTCAAATGATTTTTTAAATTTTATAGCCAATAAATGGCCTTAAAATAACTTGAGATTAATTCCACATATTCAACCATAATGTGGTGCAGGGCAGCTTTTCTAGACTATCATTGGAGGGCATAGCTGAATAATTTCATGATCAGATAACCTTCTGAGGCTCAATGGAATGTGCTGGTTATAAAGTTCTATATAATTCTGGAAGTAATGACTGTATGGAGCCATATTTAGCTAACCCAAAATACAGCTTTTGAGGAAAAAGAGGGTTTACATCAAAATATATTTTTGAATAAAGTATCATCATCATCATAATCGGTAGTGGCGTCTCCTACCCCTTTCACAACTGAAACTCATGATAGCTCATGAGGGAATCATATTATAAAGCTAATGTAAAAAGAGAAAGGTTTGAAATGTGTAAAAGTTTTTCCTTTGAAAATAAGCTTGATATTTCTATGGATGTTCTCACATTAGTCATATTCAAAAAATATATCCTTCATTTATACACCCTGAAACTCGGGGCTTTATTTTTTAACACAGGTTTAATAGCTCGTACACACCATATAGTCACTCCTGTTTGTATTTATGATGTCCAGGGACTTCCAGTCCTTATTAGTGGGGTAAACTGGGTTAGTCCAGTTTAGACTCAAATTAGGAAAAGTTGGAGGATGCACCACAGTTTGGCAAAAAACTCTAGAGAAACCCTGTAATCTGGGCAAAGTGTGGACAGCAGGACCGGGTCTGATTGTGACTGAGCTACTGTCCACATAGACTATTGCTGCCATTCCCTGTTTCTTGCAAAAGGGATGGTTCAGGGCTGTCTTTCCCTTCTCGTTACAGCTAGACATCAGCAGAGCTCTGTGAGAGCTTTAAGACACTTGCAATGAAAAGGAGTCCTTGTCGAGCTTTGCAGGCAACTGGAAGTAGCAACCATAGATACCATAAGATGATGGTCCATTAGGGTTGATTCACTCCCTGTCCAGTTAGGTCATCTGCACTCCATCCTGCTGCTGCAGGTGACCAGCTCTCAATCTCACCTTCTATTCAATTTTCAAGCAAAAGCAAAGATAGAACTACTCACTGAGAAAAAGTTAATATTAAAATATTATGAAAAAAATCACTAGCATTACAAAATGTAAAACATCCAAAAATAATAAAATCAATTTAAAACTGTGAGTGTAATTTTATATCAGACGTCTACATAAGTGGAAATGACTGCAGAAAATAGAATTCAGGAAGGGACTGCTCTGAGATAACTTTTAAAAACATAGGGGAATCAGTGAAGGGTCTGTTTTGAATGGGAACACATACACAACCGGCACTAAAGTCCCCCTGAACAACAACTAAGAATGGCTGTTGTACATTGGTAGAGCCCGATGTGCATCAATGTACTCTTGGCAGTGTCTTGTTATGTATCTTCACAATTTAGTAGGAGAGTTCTGTAGAACCTCTACTACAAAACTAAGACTGTAGACAAGGAGGAAGTGGATGTTAAGTAAGAGCTTATGATACCTTTATACCTATTGTTTAAATAGAAAACTGTGACCCCTTAAATAAAACATATAGTCTGAGAAAAGACTATGGAACACTAATAGCTGGAAAGTATTGTATTGTACACAACAAACACTTACACATGAATGTCTATTTGAATAAATAAAATAATAAAACTTAGTCTGTGGAAAGCATGGTGGCGGCTACTAGTATAATTAAAAGGTTTATGCCAGCCTTAAAAGCACTCAGTTTTAGTGTTTCTCTTTCATTTGTCTTGATTGGCAGATGGTGCTTGAAATTGCTTTAAGTAGAGACATGTTAATCATAATAAAATTTGTGCACACACTTAATTCTAGTGAAGAGCTATACTATGTCTTCCAGGGTTGAAGGAGAGAAAAGGCAGAAGCTTATTGGGCCACTTTGTCAGTATAGCTGTTCTGCTGTAAGAGGTGGCAGCAGAAGGAAGAAGCCACCCTGAAGCTCATTTGTCATCATTGGTGCTGCAGTCATGAAGGAAGTCAGGCATTAGAACTATAAGTTAATTGGAGTTAGCAGATATGTCTATGTTTCTTATTGCTATGTGTACTTTTTAAAAAGTACAACTGCTAACATAGCTCACCGGCATGACTTGGGGCACAAAGGATAGATATAGTCTCCTCCAGGGTAGAGAAAGGCAGGATATAAATATAAAAATAGTAAATAATAGTCCATAGTTACACCACATGTAATGTTAGACTGTTATATCTGAGAAACTTGAGAATGAGCAGTTCACTGCATCCCAGGCTCTTGCCTCAGGATAAGAAGATTAAACAAGTTACCATGGAATATGGGAACCATGCAATATTTTTCCCCTGTGCTTCTGCAGATCAGCACCTGCAGGGCTGAGATGCTGACATTCTTCAGGCAGGTAGATGGCCTGAGATATTCCATCAGATACAAATTCCTGAATAAATTCATGATCCGTTTATATTGTGCTTCCGCACAATACGTTTACCAGGATAAATGCCTTTGTGTACAAGGAAGAGAGGCAAACAAATACTAGCTTACATCAGATACATAATTTTCTTATCTGGAGCAGTCAAGATGAACTCGAAGTCAGGAGAGAGACAGAGAATGAATAAATATGGAATTACTCTAAGATGAATAAACTTGTATCAAAGATGGCTCCTACTATTGCCACTAATGTTGATTATGATGAATACTTAGGTGATGTGATTGTGATCAGCTAGCAGCATTAGTGTAACTTCCGGTAGTAAATGCACATTTCACATTTGTGAATGTCCTGCATCTTTTTCCATTTGGTAATATAAACAGTATTTATTTATTTTAGAAAGAAAGTATTCTCAAGGCTGACTATCTCCTACTAACACTGCTAGTTTTTGACAGTAATCATTTACATTTTAGTAACATTTCCCTCCCTCCAAAAAAATTAATGATATAATTTATGTTGCAAAACTCACTAATAGAACTTGCACAGTCCTGCAGTCTGAAATATTAAAATTATGTTATAAATATAAATTAATTTTATGTGAATCTATTTAGATTTTGTGGGCTATATTATATTTATTTTATTTATTTATTTTATTTATTAGGTTTCTATGCCGCCACTCCCGGCATATTGCCAACTATGCTGGTATCATAGCTATTTAAATTATTGTCTTAAATATATTTTGCATTCAGCTCCCCATGGTTTAATGGAAACAACTTTGCATTATTCTGGAAGCAGAATTTATAATAGGATGTTAGTCAACCACAAATTGTTCCCCAAACCCAATAATCTGGATAATCATGGCAGAAGTATCCAGGTTGAAATGCTGCTGCTTAATGCTAGTTTGGCAAATGGTAAAACAACTACTATTCGGGACTTGATCTTGGATTATTAGGAAAAGAAGCAAAAGGAAAGAGAATTTGGGACATTTTAAAACAGCTGAAAAAATAGGAAAACGAAGGTCTAATCAGGAATGTCCCATCAAAATTGAGCCTGTTGGAGGGTATGTAATTTGGGGATAAGAACTTTGGGGGAAGTATATAGGAATATAGTGTATCTGTTGACAAAAAGGTTTTCAGAGAGTTGCTTCAAAAAACAATGTAGGCTTGGTGCCATTTACCGGGAAGCCTCATGAATTTATAAGAAGTTATTCTTTCTCTAACAAGTCCAAATTGAGCAGGTGGTGAACAGCATTTATGAGAAACTGGCATGTTAAATGAGGGGAATATGTATTAGGAGATTTAGGGACAACAGCTGGATCGTGGAATTAAATTATGAACCATCCTAAAACACAGCAATGTTTCCCACTGGATTTGCTGGGAATAACTATATGTGTGTGTCAATTTGATATATTTGATGTATCAAATATCTTGCTTGTAGGCAAATCATTTAGAATAATTCTAGATTCCAGTTTATGTTTGAAAGGACAGGGGGTAAATATGTGTAATACCTACTGATCAGTTTTTATGAAGAACTAAATCTGCCAAGTAATTCATCCTGTCTGCTTTGTTTTGGTGCTTGGCATATTTTCATGATCGCCTGTTTTCCTTCATCTTACTTACATTTATATCAGTCCTTCTTAGTCGTGAGAGTATGACATCTCATGGGTGAGTCAAGCACTTAAGAATCATACTGTATGAATATATGAAAGTCCAGACTCTCTGCTGGAAAGATTCAGCAGGAATTTGAATTAATGGGGTGTGTTTTTTTTAATGTTTTGAGTAGATTCAAACAGAATGCCAAGTAGAAAGAAAATAGGGTGCATAATTAAAATGTCTGCTTTTCAATCTGGACTCAATACTGCGTAATCCCAGTTCTGCAGAATTGTATTTTGGTGTTCCGAAGCCCTGTTGTAGAAAGGTTGGATTGCAAATGATCTTTTCCAATGATCACTTCAAGGAATGACAGAGCTGTAATCAACAACAGCAACAGCATGATGGTTTTTTGCTACAGAATATCCCAGAAATAGGAATAATGATGCATCCTGGCCATGAGGAGACAGCTATCTTCCACCTTCCTCCCAGAATGGTTTTGGAAATGCTTGCCTTTGGATTGTTATATGATGCAGGAGTCCTTTTTGGGCTGTACTCCAAGTATGCTGCTGGGCTGTTGTTACTTATGACAGTTCTTCCACCACTTTACGTAGTGCTGAAGCACTGTAGAATCATAGAATCATGGAGTTGGAAGAGACCACAAGGGCTAGACAGTCTAACCCTCTGCCATGTAGATATACACTAGGGTTGGATAAGTTCATTCGGAAATGATTGAAATTCAGATAGATCTATCTATCTATCTAGCAGATTTTGAACCATGCAGGAAAGCTGGGGGGGGGGGGGGGATCCAAATTTGAACCACTTACCTTTTTTCTGGAAATATCCTATGATGTTCGGATGTCTCCCAAGATTATTTTAAGTTTCACAACCATTAAGCAACTTTGGTAAAGCCAAGAGAATTTTTAAAATCTCATTATTTCTGCCAGCGCTGCAAAAAGGGAAGCGGTAGGTATGACTAAACACAGCCATCTTTAACTGTAGTTTGGGAAAGCCAGGCCCCCAATGGTAGAGATTGCAAAAGGTCCTGCTGTTAAACTACCTTTCCCACAATGCATGCCTGCTCATTAGCCAAAATGGCTGAAAGACCCAAAAATTGCTGTCTGTAACAGTCTTTGTCTAAATATAAAATAAACTCATTGGATCTACAAAAGAGTCTAAAGAAGGCAGCAAAGCAATAAGCAACATTGCTCCTTTAGAACAAACTAAAAGGAGCAGTAAAAAAATCAAATCCCTCCAAAATGCTTGGAAACTGTTTAAAAATACCTTAAAACAGGCCGAACTAAAATGCATTCCAATAAAAAGAAAAAGAAAGAGGCATGGAAAGTTCAAAAGGACACCAGTATGGCTTACAAATGAAGTAAAAGATGTGATTGGAAAGAAGAAAAACTCATTTAAGAAATGGAAGGCTCTTCCTACCGAGGAGAATAGAAAGGAACACAAGCTCTGGCAAACTAAATGCAAAGCAACAGTCAGGAAAGCCAAGAGAGATTTTGAGGCACACATAGCAAAGAATATTTTAAAAAATAACAAAAACTTCTTTAAGTACATCAGAAGCAGGAACCCAACTAGAAAAGCAGTTGGGCCACTCGACGACAATGGTCAGAAAGGGAAAATCAGCGAAGACAAGGAGATTGCTGAGCGGCTAAATGACTTCTTTGCCTCCGTTTTCACACAGGAGGACAGACAACATATGCCTGCAGCTGAGTCAGTTTTTTCAGGGAGGGAATTAAATGAATTAAACCAGATAGAGATAAACAAGGAAGATGTTCTCACATGCCTTACTAAACTAAATGTCAACAAATCACCAGGGCCAGATGGCATCCACCCCAGAGTTCTTAAGCAACTCAAGTGTGAAATTGCTGAAATTCTAGCCAAAATATATAACCTTTCTCTAAGATCAGGCACTGTACCCGAGGACTGGAGGGAGGCAAATGTAACTCCGATCTTCAAGAAAGGATCCAGGGGTGATCCAGGAAATTATAGGCCAGTTAGTCTAACCTCAGTTCCAGGCAAAGTGATGGAAACCATTATTAAAGAAAAATTACTAAGCACATAGAAGAACAGGCATTGCTGAAGGAAAATCAACATGGTTTCTGCAAAGGCAAATCATGTCTTACTAACTTGTTAGAATTCTTTGAGGGTATAAATAAACACATAGATAAAGGGGACCCAATTGATATTGTTTACCTTGACTTTCAAAAGGCTTTTGACAAAGTCCTCACCAAAGGCTCCTAAATAAGCTCTTCAGCCATGGAATCAGGGGACAGGTCTTGTCCTGGATTGGAACCTGGCTAAACTGTAGGAAACAAAGGGTGGTAATAAACGGACATTTCTCTGGGTGGAAAGAGGTGAGAAGTGGCGTACCCCAAGGTCCAGTTTTGGGTCCGTTACTTTTTAATTTATTCATTAATGATCTGGATGTAGGAGTGAATTCTGAGGTAGCAAAGTTTGCAGACGACACTAAATTGTTCAGGGTAGTTAAAAATGAAACTGATTGTAAAGAGCTCCAGAAAGATCTCTCGAAATTGAGTGAATGGGCAACAAAGTGGCAAATGCATTTTAACCTAGACAAGTGTAAAGTCATGCACATCGGGGCAAAGAACCCCAACTACACCTACAAATTGATGGGGTCAAAGCTTTCTGAGACAAACCAGGAAAGGGATCTTGGGGTCTTGGTGGACAGCTCAATGAAGATGTCAACCCAGTGCGCGCAGCAGTGAAAAAGCAAATTCTATGCTAGGCATGATCAGAAAGGGAATCGAAAATAGGTCAGCAAATGTTGTATTACCTCTCTACAAATCGATGGTAAGGCCACATTTGGAGTACTGTGTACAATTCTGGTCTCCGCACCTTAAGAAGGATATAACGGAACTGGAAAAGGTACAGAAAAGGGCAACAAGAATGATCCAAGGGATGGAGCGGCTCCCTTATGAAACCAGGTTGCAACGCCTTGGTCTTTTCAGCCTTGAAAGACGGCGTTTAAGAGGTGACTTGATCGAAGTGTATAAAATCATGCATGGGATAGAAAAGGTGAATAAAGAAAAACTGTTTTCTTTGTCACAAAACACTAGGACTAGAGGGCACTCCCTGAAGCTCCAAGGTAGGAAAATTAGGACTAATAAAGGGAAATATTTCTTCACCCAGAGAGTCATTGGGTTATGGAACTCACTTCCAGAAGAGGTTGTGACAGCTGTCAGCCTGAACAACTTCAAGGCAGGATTAGACAGATTCATGGATACCAAGTGTATCGGTAGTTACTGAAAAGGACATTCAAGTGCCACCTCGGAGTTGGTTGAGGCAGGCAGGATTTCCCGGGTACTGGTTGTGGGGGTCGGGGGAGCAGGTCAGGGTTTTGCCCTCCCTTCTGCTCGAGATCCTCGTGTACAACTGGTGGGCCACTGTGTGATACAGAATGCTGGACTAGATGGGCTGAGGTCCGATTCAGCATGGCTCTTCTTATGTTCTTATGTTCTTATGTAACATTTGCAAAGCCAAGAGAACATAAACTGCTTTAAAACCAATCATTTTATTTTTGCTTGATTGCCATGAACTTGAGTAGCCACAATAGCCAGCCAGCCCTTTACAGTCAGTAAGTAATGATAAAATAAAATGATTGATTGCATCTGCAAAAGTAAATAAATAAATAAACTCAGTAGAGGAAGAAAATGGATGTCAGGAGAGTTTGGATGGTGCCTTTCTGCCCAGAAGAAGGGGGTCAGTCTACATGTCCCTTAATTGGGGTCTGTACTATGATTTCTGTTCTCCACCAATTTAACAGTTTGTGCCACACAAACAAAGTTTCTGTAGTAGAAAAACTACTTTCAAAACAAAGATCACCCATTGAAACAGAAAATAACACTTTCAAACCAGGAACATATTTTCTCTATTATTAAAAAAAGTTTTTTATAAAAATTATTTGAAAATTTGCCAAAACTCCATGGATAGGTCAAAGGCGATGAAATTTGGTGAGCTAACAGTGGTCCATGAGTTCTACCAGGATAGCAAGTTTCATCTGGATTGGTCTAAAAATGAGGGAAGGAGAGTCCCTTGAATTTTCTCCAGTACTAGTCTGCATTAACAAAGTGATTTGGAAGTTTTGGAAAGTTTTTTTAAAAATTGGGAAAAATCCAGAAGTGACTTTAGAATTTAACCACCAGTGCCCCCTACATCTGAAGTGAGTTTTTTTAACAACCAAGCCTAATACACGCAATTAAAACACACCTGGAAAAAAATCCAGAAGTGACTTTATAGAATTTAACCACCAGTGCCTGTCAGATTATTGCATTTTGAATAGCAATTCATGAGTCAGCACAAGATATATTTTCGCAGTTTGAGATGACCTGCAGTGTGACATGTTTGACACCAGATGGCGCTGTCTCAAGACTGCTAAATGGAACCTTGAGGAATTTCCGTTACAAAGTGACAGTTGGGATTTGTCAGTTGGGATTTAATATCTGTGAGGAAAGGATGTTTAGAAAGGTAGCTGTGATGGCTGTTGTTTTTCGATGTTTTGCCAGTTATTGTTAAATACAATTCAATACAAAGTTATATATTTACCTTGTGAATTGAATGAGAGTTTCATTATTCACACGAACAGAGACTGGAGTTTTTGGGCCGATGGGGAATTAAACTTCTATATTTCTGTTGCCTATCCGCTGTGACATAAATACTCAACGCCGAAGAGGTTATGGGCCCAGACCCCAGAACACAGAATCCAGAATTGCAGAGGCACAGAGATACTACATAACCCATAATTCACAGAAAAAGTTTTTGAATAACACTGCAAATTGCAGCAGAAGTCGCTGTTTACCTCAGTGTTAGAGAAAAAAGCTGAAGTGAATTTTTGCCAGGAGCATCTGTAGTGTGAAGAAAGATGGCATTATTTGAGCACAGCATCATTTAGAAAAACTCAGAGGCAGCTCAAATTATTTAATATGGGCTACCAAAGTGCGAGCAGTTTTGGCAAAGGAGGAGCTGTTATCTTGCTTAACACA